>CM064880.1:48203954-48393528 GCA_003313485.2 Penstemon barbatus
TCTCCGACTTAGAACAACCTGCGATTATAAGTTCAAATGAGCTATTAATATGGCAGTCCAATAAGATCTCAAACGAAACCTTACCTGATCGGAGGTCAATTCATGTGTCCAATATATTTTAACCCTACAAGTATATTTCCCATATCAGCATCTAAAGCAATGTTATTAAAACCGGACCGGACTGGCCGGTCGACCGGTTGGTCGGCGAACCGGAGGTTGGTCCGGTCCGATTTACCCCCTAAAACCACTTTCTCTAAAACCCAGTTTGAACCGGGTTCAACCGGTCCGAAACAGCTGAACCGGACCGGTTCAACCCGGTTTTGAATTTCCTTTTTTTATTTTTTTTATTTTTTTTAATGTTAAAAATAAACTAAAAATTATTGTAAAAGTTGGAATTTGAACACCTAACATTTAGAGTTAAACATGACTTTCTTACCATTTGAGCTACATCACTTTTATTAAACTTTTAATACAAATTAAAATTTATAAATTATAGAAACTTGTAGCCAAATATATTTATAAATTAGATGATTAACTCAAATAAATATTTTACACATTATGAATGAAAATTAATACTCAAATAATAAATTTTAATAATTTATTCTATAAAATATTTATTTTCAATAGTACTTTTAGGATAAAGAGTCAAATCGATGTAATATACAAGTTTGACTTTGAATATTAGACTTTTAAACATAACCATATTTTAAAATTTATGAATTTCTTAGTTTGTTGTATTTTTAACTTACACTTTTAAATTTTTATAAAGAAATATAATCATTTATATGAGCATACAAATTAGTACCATATTACCGTTATGATATAAGTTAAATAAATATTATATGATTTAATTTTAGTATAATATAACAAATTTTATATTTTTAATCAATTGTAGGATAATATTTAAATTTTCCACACATTACATATACTTTAAAATTAAATATATTTATTATATTATTATGATGTCATCTGGTCCGACCAGTGGTCCGATCGGTTCGACCAGTAAAATCAGTAACCAGTCGGCTCACCGATTCACTGTCAGGTCCGATTCTGAAAACATTGATCTAAAGCGAGGTCCAACATTTAGCTATACATCATACTGAAAGTTGGGCTCTAAATTTACTAAATAGTAGTGGTAAAGTTCAACAGAAGACCCCTTGCTGCAAGAGCTAACCAATTCTGGTGGGAAATATTTAGTATGGTCATCCAAATAAGGCTCGTTTCCTGTAAATTCAATCGCTTAGCATGTTAATCTCAATCAAGTGGGATATATAATTTAAAAAAAAAAATCCCAAATTAAGAAGCATATCCAACCAAAAAGAGTAAAAGGAAATACCAAAATTTTGTACTTCTGCTTCTTCTTCTACAATATCTGGCACAAGATTGTCCGTCAAGGCAGAATTTTCCATAACTGATTAATTTGACTCGAGTAAAAATTCGATATCTCTCTTTGTAAGGTCGCAAGTCACTACCACTTGGTCCAGCAGTCTTGGTGAAAAGTTTGCAATTCTAGTAACTATATTTCCTTCAAAGAAAGAACAAAAATCCGTAATGTACAGAATAAATTTTTTTATTTTTATTGAGCGTAACAATTCAAAAGGCAAGAATAAAGCAACATCAGCAATCAGAATCCAAAAAAAAATCACACATCAAAAACATGCTTAGAGAGATGTAAGAAAACTTCAACCAAAGCAAGTAACCAACTTTTTAATTGCAAAATATAATCTCCGTGGGTGACATCATTCATTTAAATTGGGCTTAAGAATCCAAATATTAAAGCATCTAATTTACTTCAGAAAAATGGGCTTAAAAAAGTTTTATACCTTAAAGTATTGATCAACCACCACTGTATCTATCTGTATGTATGCACATGATCACGAAGAAATCAACAAGGAAAGAGGTACAAAACTCAAGTGAGGCAAATCAATTTCACTCCATTTTTTTCAATTACAACCATTATTTTCATCGAGTTATCCTATCTCACTATTTTCCCACCAAATTCATCCATTTTGTTTCAACTAAGCAAGTGCATTGGCGCCATACTTTCTTTCAAAAACTTCAAAATATTTGTACACGCTAGTCTTTTTGCAGTCCTCTTATTCGCCCTGGAGCACAATTCTTTGTGCACCAACCCAGTAGCTTCAACCTCTACCATAACATAAGCAACACATTTTGGGTTAGAAACTATAGGAGATAATTGCATTTTTGGTACTGAGCTTTATGTCAATTCTCATTTTTGGTACACAGTTTTATGTGTCTTACACATTTGGTACACCGCTTTAACAAATTTTGACACATTTGGAATAGTCGTTAAAAATTGCGGTTATGTTGCAAAAATCTCATTCTTTTGTTTGAGTGAACAGAGGGTGTAGTAATTTTGTATCTTTATAACACTCTGAGTAAGGCTAAAAATGGAATTAAATTGCCCATATTCAAACCGCACGTGCCAGGACATGTTACCAGATTCCATCACCGTTATCACCTGAATCCGCAAAAGCAATGGCAGCCAAACTTGCTCTGGAGTTTGTTGTTTCGTATGGATGGAGTAGCCCATGAGATTGCTATTTACTATCTTACATGGTCCTATTATTAAAACTTTGCCTACTCAGAATTTTATGGTTAATGAAATTTCTTTTTGCCCCTAAAAAAAAGTATGGCTAATAAAGAAACCACTACACTACTTAATGTCGTCTCGAGCTCGTTCAATAAAAATATCACTGAGTTTAGTTAGATGTACATATCAAATAGGAGGAATTACTCAAACTACCCCTAAAATTTGGTATATTTAAAATTACTCAAACTAGCCTTGAGGTATTGAATTCATTATAATTATAATTTACGGTGTTAATTTCATAAAAAAAAATATATATATTGAATTCCAGAAAATATCTCTAAGAAATCACAAACATCAAATGAGGCAAATCAATTTCACACCATTTTTCTTCAATTTCAACCATTATTTTCATCGATTTATCAATCACAAAACTCAAGTGAGGTAAATCAATTTCACTCCATTTTTTTTCAATTACAACCATTATTTTCATCGATTTATCCTATCTGACTATTTTCCCACCAAATTCATCCATTTTGTTTCAACTAAGCAAGCTGCATTGGCGCCATACTTTCTTGCAAATACTTCAAAATATTTTTACACGCTAGTCTTTTCGTTATCCTCTTATTCGCCTGAGTGGAAAGTCTAGAGCACCCGAGCACGATTCTTTGTGCACCAACCCATTAGGCCATCTCCAATGGAGATGGCCGGGCTCGGGGCGGGGCGGGGCTGCGGACGGAAAACCGCTGGAGACGGTGCGGGGCTGCGGGGCGGGGTGGACTGCGGGCTGGAATGGGCTGGGAGGCGGGCTCGGGGCGGAACGACTGAGGGAATGGGGCGGCTCGCTTCCTGGACGCGCCCAATGAAGAAGATGAGGGGACGCGTGTTTACACGCACCCCTCTTTAAAACAGGTGCCGCCAAGTGGCGGCACCTGATTGGGCCTTTTTTGTTTTTTCTTGTTTTATTTTTTGTTGTATTTATGTGTATTAATTAGTGTATTTATGTTGTGTATTTAAACCTAATTAATGTTCTTTAATTAAAATCTAATTAATGTTGTGTATTGTTGTAATTTATGTGTTGTTATCTTTAATTTTTATTGAATTAAAATTAATGTTGTGTATTGTTGTAATTAATGTGATATGGTTAATTATTTAAAGAAATGGGCAAAAAAGTTATGGAATTTTTTTTTCTTCGGAAGAAAATATCAAAACTAGGCTTGCCTGAGTAGGCTTTTTGGGACGACATTCGTGTCCGCAGGCACGCACAAGTCTTGAAGGGTCGAGTGGTAATCCGATCCAAGATTTGCACCCCCCCCCCCCTGTGCGTAAGAAGGGAGCCTTCTAGTAATAATTTATTAACCCTTATGGTTTAGAAATTATATATAAACCCAAGTTTTTCTTATCACACTTCCAATGTGGGGTAAGTTTATTTCTTTCCAATTTTTCCCATTATATATGTGAACTTTGAGATTTACTTTCTCATTCACCCGTATTCCGATTTGGACGTACCATATACCATTTTAATCTACTCACGGAGTAGAATATAATTCCGTCAAGACCCGACTCTTTACTAAAAGTGGGTCCCACTTAAAATATGTCCAAAATGGTCTATTAACTTACTTTTTCCAACACTATGTTTATGAGGAGCTTTAGGACTATTTTTATTTTCTTTTCCTTGATTATGTTGTGTATTGTTGTGTAATTAATGTTGTGTATTATTGTACTTAATGTGTTATTTTAATTAATATTAAAAAAAATTAAAACTATAATATTAATAGATGAGAGTGGGCAAAGGAAAAAAATGGAATTAATTCCTCCACGGAGCCCGACCATTGGAGACGACCGGGCAGGGCTCGGGGCTCCAGAGCCCGGGGCTGGCCCGGGGCTAGCCCTCAACCATTGGAGATGGCCTTAGCTTCAACATCTACCATAAATAAGCAACACCTTTATTCTTAGAAACTATAGGAGATAATTGCATTTTTGGTACTGAGCTTTAGGTCAATTCCCATTTTTGGTACACAGTTTTATGTGTCCAACACATTTGGTACATCACTTTAACAAATTTTGACACATTTGGAATTGTAAAATTGTCGTTAAGTTGCCAAAATCCCATTTTTTTGTTTGAGTGAACATAGGTGTAATAATTTTGTATATTTATGACCTTCTGATTACGGCTTAAAATGGAATTAAATTTCCCATATTCAAACCGCACGTGCATCGCCAGGGCATCTTACCAGATTGCAACACCATTATCACCCGAATCCGCAGAAGCAATGGCAGCCAAACTTGCTCTGGAGTTTGCTGTTTCGTATGGATGGAGTAGCCCATGAGATTGCTATTTACAATGTTACGTGGTCCTATTATTAAGAATTTGCATAATTCTATAGTTGAGATGTATACTCAGAATTTTATGGTTAATGAAATTTCTTTTTGCCCCTAAAAAAAAGTATTGCTAAAAAAGAAACCACTACACTACTTAATGTAGTCTCGAGCTCGTTCTATAAAAATATCATTGAGTTTAAGTAGTTGTACATGTCCAATAGGGGGAATTACTAAAACTACCCCTAAAATTTGGTGTAATTAAAATTACTGAAACCATCATTGAGGTATTGAATTCATTATAATTACCCATTAAGGTGTTAATTTCATAAAAAAAAAAAATTGAATTCCAGAAAATATCTCTGAGAAATCACAAACTTCAAGTGAGGCAAATCAATTTCAATCCATTTTTCATTTCAACCATTATTTTCATCGATTTATCAATCTCAAAACTCAAGTGAGGCAAATCAATTTCACTCCATTTTATTTCAATTACAACCATTATTTTCATCGATTTATCCCATCTCAGTTTTTTCCCACCAACCATTTTGTTTCAATTAAGCAAGTTGCATCGGCCCCATGCTTTCTTTCAAAGACTTCAAAATATTTTTACATGCTAGTCTTTTCGCAATCCTCTTATTCACCCCGGAGCACGATTCTTTGTGCACCAACCCATTAGCTTCAACCTCTACCGTAACATAGGCAACACCTTTTTGGTTAGAAACTATAGGAGAGAATTGCATTTTTGGTATTAAGCTTTAGGTCAATTCCCATTTTTGGTACACGGTTTTATGTGACTAACAAATTTAGTATACCGCTGTAATAAATTTTAACACATTTGGAATAGTCGTTAAAAATTACCGCTAAGTTGCCAAAATCCCTTTTTTGGTTTGAGTGAACAGAGGGTGTAATAATTTTGTATCTTTACAACCTTCTGAGTACGGCTAAAATTGAATTAAACTGGACATATTCAAACCGCACGTGCATCGCCTGGGTATCTTAATTACCAGATTGCATCACCATTATCACCCGAATTCGCAAAAGCGATGGCAGCCAAACTTGCTCTGGAGTTTGTTGTTCCGTATGGATGGTGTAGCCCACGATATTGCTATTTACTATGTTACATTGTTCTATTATTAAGACTTTGCCTAATTCTATAGTTTAGATGTAAACTCATAATTTTATGGTTAATGAAATTTTTGCCCTTAGAAGAAAAGTATGGCTAAAAAAGAAACCATTACACTACCTAATGTCATCTCAAGCTCGTTTAATAAAAATATCATTGAGTTTAGTTAGTTGTACATATCCAATAGGGGGAATTACTCAAACTACCACTAAAATTTGGTGTAATTAAATTACTCAAACTATCATTGAGGTATTGAATTCATTATAATTACCCTTTACAGTGTTAATTTCAAAAAAAAATTGAATTCCAGATAATATCTCTAAGAAAGCACAAACTTCAAGTGAGGCAAATCAAATCACTCCATTTTTCTTCAATTTCAACGATTATTTTCATCGGTTTATCAATCACAAAACTCAAGTAAGGCAAATCAATTTCACTCCATTTTTTTCAATTACAACCATTATTTTCATCGATTTATCCCATCTCACTTTTTTCCCACCAATTTCATCCATTTTGTTTCAACTAAGCAAGCTACATTGGCGCCATGCTTTCTTTCAAAGACTTCAAAATATTTTTACACGCTAGTCTTTCCGCAGTCCTCTTATTCGTCCAGGAGCACGATTCTTTGTGCACAACCCATTAGCTTCAACCTCTACCGTAACATAAGCAACACCTTTTTGGTTAGACCAGATCTAGGAGCTTCGTGGTAGACTTTGTGGTCTAGAATTTATCAACTCATTTATAATTATTTAAAATTCAATTATTAAATTTAACTAACCCAACTAAATTAAACTAGAGTTAAGTAGAAATAAATATTTAAGTGTGAGGCATTTTTTAATATTAATTAGAATTTAAAATCTTGAGTTTATTTTAGATGAATAAAAAAGTTAATTTTTATGATTTAACTAATCTACCTTCATTATACTAAACCAAATTGAAAAATAATAAATATTACTTTTAAGGAAAATCTTTTACATTGTGTACTCACTATTAATTCAAGAATCACCCAAGAAAATTATAGTGCAATATGTATAAACTATAAATATATAAAACACAAGATATTTCATGTATAAGATAAAACTAGTAATTAGTTGAAGATGGATATATCCATTATGTACTCTAATTTATTTGTTTCTCTTTTTTGAATTCTTTTTTTATATTGATGTCTAGGAAGAGTTAAATTAAACATTTGTTTTCTGTTTTTTGGATAACCCTCGTGCAATTTTTCTGCTATTCAAAACTAAAATTGCGGCCGTTCATTGTTTTTTATTTTTAACTTATGCATTAATTATATTTTTTCTTGGTATATTGTCTACTACTAACATTATGATGTATATTGAACATAAGTTGCAAATTGATAACACACTAGAAATGAAATTAGATCCATCTAAAATAAATTGAAAAGATTTTCCTTAAAAGTAATATTCATTATTTTTCATTTTTGGTTTAGTATAATGAAGGTAGATTAGTTAAACCGTGATAATTAACTTTTTTATTATTCTAAAATAAACTCAAGATTTTAAATTCTATTTTTATATTAATTTTATGATAATAATGTAGGATGAGATTAAAAAAATTGGCTCACACTTGATTATTTGTTTCTACTTAACTCAGTTTAATTTAGTTGGGTTAGTTAAATCTAATAATTAAATTTTAAGTAATTATAAATGAATTGGTAAATCCTAGACCACAAGGTCTACCAATAAGTTCCTAGACCAGGTCTACGTAAAAATTCCCCTCCCCTCCCCTTCCCCCCACTTCAGCCTATGAATTATGATGCAGTAAAAGAAGTAAAATCATTTGTCACATTTTGAACAAAGCAAAATCATAACGAAAGTTTTTTACTATTGAAAATACATAACATTATTCATTTTGAAAGCGACCTTCTACAATGAATAGGAGTATAACACCTTTTTAATCCCAAGATGAAGATTTAGGGCTATTTATCCCGTATTTTTAAAAATATTTCGTATTTAGAGACAAATAAGTTTTTCTTTTTCGAAATAAATTTATCACCTCTCAATTTTTTTAAATTATTTTTTCAAAAGCCAAATAAACACTAAATTTCTTATCTCTAAAAAAGACAATACAAATTAATAAAAATTATAATTTGATTTGACTTAAAGTAATCAATCTTTAATACAACATATCTTACATAACAAATATGATTTGACATAAAATCTAACAGATGTAACAACTACAACCTAAAATCTTTTAAAAAAAATAAAAATTTCACTTTTGGTACCATAAGTGTACTTAAAAGTTAATGTACCATAAATTAAAAATATACACATTGGTACCAAAAATTAACGGCTCTCGACACGGTACTTCCGCCAATTTTTGGACGGAAATTCAAATTTTGAAAGGAAAATTGATGGAAATTTTGTAAAATTGATCCTATAGTAATAGATTTCTTTCAAAATTTACCACACATATTTTCAGACCGACAAATTTATCCCATAATTCACAAATTTAAAGCATTTCAGTCCCAATTGCAAATATTGTTAAATTATAAATCCTACTGTATTTAATAATTTTTATATATTATTATAAAATCTCTTTAACTAAATAGATTTTATATTAAATAATAGTTTACATAAAATCTAAAAAAATAAATATCAATTAAACTTATTAGATCTTTTAAATTTCCAAAAAAAAATCTCTTAAACTATATAAATTAAATAATATTTTATATAAAATCTGAAAAATAAATAACATTAACCTTATTTGATTTTTTAAATTTTTAAAAAAAATCTTTTAAACTAATTAGATTTTACATATAATATATAAATTATGAAACATTTATTATAAAATTTGAAATAATTATTTATAAAATTACATAAATAATAATTATTATATTTAATAAATTTATTATAATTAAAAAAAGGACCTAGCCCTCACCCCCACCCCCCTCCCACCCCCACCCCATCGTTAACGTAGGCCACCTCGGACCTGGGTTCGCCTATCCCAAACCATCGGCGGCCTAGGATTGGAGAACCCAGGCCACCATGACCTGGGTTAAGATGGGGTGGGGTGGGTGAGGCTATAGTTTTATTTTTTATTTTATTTCTTTAGTTATAGTAAATTAAATAGGATTATTAATATTTATGTAATTTTAAAAATATATCTTTTTCGAATTTTATATAAAATATAATTTAATTTATATAATATTATATGTAAAATCTAATTAGTTTAATTTTTTTCTAAATTTTAAAAATCTAAGAAATTTAATGATACATATTATTTCAGAATTTATATAAAATAATATTTCGTTTATATATATTATATATAAAATCTAATTCGTTTAAGAGATTTAATAATAATAACATATAAAATTTATTAAATAGGATTTTTAATTTAATAAATGGAATTGGGACTGAAATGCTTCAAACTTATGAATTATGGGGTAAGTGTGTTGACCATAAAATATGTGGGGAAAACTTTGGCAGCAATCTCGCTATAAATATAAGACTAATTCTGCAAATTTTATATCAATTTCCTTCCAAAATTATAATTCCCGTCCAGTTGACGGAAGTACCAAATGTGTGGAAGACCGTTAACTTTTGATACCATTAAAGTAAGGTAAGTTTTTGTACCAAAAGTGAAATTCTCTATTTAAAAAACATATATCTATCTTATTTTTCAAACTACTCTCATTAAATCTAAACAAACAATATTATGTAAATTAAAATTATTTTACAAATCTCCACTACTTCCTCAAATGTCAAACGAACATGCCCTTAATTATTTTTTTCTCTAAACTTGATCTAGTTTTCAATCACAACCACATACATCCATTCTCATACACTCATAATTCATTGGGTCTATTTGTCTCGTGCTTCCCAAATTAATTTCTTGTTTGGAGAAAGTGAGATAAACATTATTAATATTTTCTATAATATATTTATATTCTTTTAATTTTCTCAAGTTACTATATCAAAAGTTAAACAAATAATATTTTTTTTTCACTAAAAACACTACACAAACTACTTTAATTTAACATAAAATAACATATCTCTTACATAATTTATCTCACGTAACAAACATGATTTGAAATAAAAATAAATTTACACATCTTACACCTACAAGTTCAATTCTTGTTTAACTAAATAAAAAAATACTACAATATTTTTTGTTCTTTTGAAATTTGATGTTGGGGCTACGCGCAGATCGGGTATTTAGGATTTTCGGTATTTCGAGTCGGGTAGTAGTCCTATTTCTTTTTCTTTACTTTGTATTTTTTTATTTTTTTAATCAAACATTCTTAGATATTAATTTCTTTCATTGACGCCATGCTTCCTTTCAAAGACTTCAAAATGTTTTTACACGCTAGTCTTTCTGCTGTCCTCTTATTCACCCCGGAGCACGATTCTTTGTGCACAAACCCATTAGCTTCAACCTCTACCGTATAATAAGCAACACCATTTTGGTTAGAAACAATAGGCTTCTTGAAAATGTAGTTCTCCTTTTGACACAATTCATTCAATTCTCTAACTGGATGAAGCCTCATTGTCTCGGGTGTGATCATAGGTTCAAGAAGAGGCCTTATACTTTTAAAAACAACATCTTTGTTATATCCAGAGTCTACAAGTATTGCCCCTGCTAAAGATTCTATAACATCCCCAAGTACCTACATTGACCATAAACCATAATTAAAATTACAGATTAGATATTTCAGCAATACCAGATAATAAAAGGTGAAGAAACGTCGAAAGGGTAACAAAAGAGCGAAATTCAAAAATACCCCCTATGCTTTGCCTAACTAGAGAAAACCTTCCTACGTTATTTACGTTACCATGCAAAAAGCACCTGTGTTATTATTTTATTGGCCAACAAAAGCCCTCCCATGTATAAATACATATTTTGCAGGAAAAATGACAATATAACTCCACAAAAAGAAATGCGATCAATTAAAAAATTTACAATGACATTTCTATTGACTTATGCAGAAAGTTAAAATGGGGTTTTCTGCTAATTAGAAAAGAACACGGGGGGATTTTTGTGAGTATAAGACTTCACATAAAATATTGCAGCAATATAAGCTTACCTTTGGGAAAGTAGTCTCAGAATCCCAATCAAAAGTAGAATTAGAGGGTAATTCCTCAAATCTGCTAACAGTGTCGATTATCTGTCGATGTAGCTCTGGTGAAGCGTGAAGAATATGTTTATACAATCCCATCTTAATTGCAGATTGGGCATAGCAATCATTGTTCACAGATGAAGATCTTAGATCGGTCAAGAGCCCTGGAGATAGGCCAGAATATTTTTGATAAAGGTGCATTGTAATTAAATAATCCAGCACGGCATCCCCAAGAAACTCCAGTCGCTGTATAATAACTAATATGATGAAATGCCGAAAAGGAAAAATCAAATGCAATATTTTCAACCAAAAATTTATAATACCTGATAGCAACGTGGAATCTCAGGCCGCATATAAGAACCATGAGCTAATGCTTCAACAAGAAGAGAAACATCTCTGAATGAATAGTTCAGCAGAGAATTCATAGATTGTACTATATTGACATGTAATTCTGGATTTACTGAAAAATCCCGTATATAAGGTATGCTTTCAAAGACAACTTTGATGCCAAGCCATTCCATAAAGGACAACGCAGCTGATTCACCTCCAGTGCTAAGGAATGCACCAATCAATGCTTCAACTACGTCTGCTATTCTCTTACTTTTTAGCTTCCGACTGGCCCCACAATAGACTTTTTTGGATGAAAGTTGCTCTTTTTCTGTTACGTATTTTCCGCAATTAGCACCAGGTATAATCCATTTTTTGGGCTCAAATGGTTCATTGCGAATAAATCCCTGAAATATAAAACAGAAGTATTGCATTGATTTGAAAAGGCTGAATTTATTTTAACTTTGTTTTTCTATTTTATTAGGTGTGATCTACTGTTGGAAGAATTTATTAACTCAAAGAACATCTAAGTGATCAGTTGAGTTAATTAAGTTAAAAGGTACTGGTGATAACAAAAAGGTCTCAACAACTAAGTATGAAAAGCTTCGTAAGCTTTTCTTACGGTAAGGAAGCTAAGTGACTAGAATCAGCGGATCAGTGAAGATCAGATTGGTTACTATCAGCTGAGTCAAGTCAGATATGTTCAGCATTGATTCAACATACTGATCATCAGCATAGTGGATCCCATCAGCTATGTGAAGTCGTTCAGTAAGCTCTCCAATGGTAACAAGCTTAGTGCATTAAATGCGACTGACACAGTGATCGTATCCGTACCACGGTGTATAGAGAACAGTCTGCAAATGTAGTCGTTCGAGAAGAAGACCGTTGCTCGGGATTAAAATGTAATTTTGCCAATTGAAATTTCCACAATGCATGAATTAAATTGAAGAGTCACTTTAGATTCAAGGAACTAGCATTTCCAAGAAGTAGTTAGATACATTGATGTATCTACATTAATATGTATCTAGAGCGTTCTTAGATTTTGTCATTTGTAAGTGAGCAACTGCAAGAGAGCAAAGGCACAACTCAAGATACTACTAAAGTGGCTAAGAGTATAATACATTGATGTATCTAAGAGTATAAATAGATCGAGGATTCAAAAATTGAAGAGATACTTGCACAACTCAAGATCATATCATACGAGCAAGTATCCATCAGTTGAGTCATCTGATCACTCGCAGAGTCATGTATTGATGGCGAAGCAAAGTGTTGAGGAAAAAGATCAAACAACTTTTATATCTTAGTGATATTCAACTGTTGTTGTAGGGAGTGTATATCCAATCCAGATGAGAAGATATAACTTCAGAGCTAAGATAATCTAAGTGATTTTCCGTGACTGAACTAAGTGTTCTTACTTAAGGCTTAACATGTGTTATAAAGCTTAAGTGTTCTTTAATTAAGTGCTTTAGAGTAGGATTTTCTGAGTGAATCTCCTGAGGACTGAGTGTTATACTTGAGGCTTATCATTTGTTATAAAAGCTCAAGTTTTGTGCTAGGTTACTTTGTTTTTCTAGTATAACTTAAATCAGTGAGATTTAGAATAGTGAATTAAGAATATTTGTTCCTGCTAAAATTCTTTGTGTGATTTACTTTACTTGCATTGCATATTTCATAAGCTGAGTAAATCATTTAAAAGAATAGTTTTTTAAATTGAGGAATCTTTATTTTGGGGTAAAACTCTCTTTACATTTGAAAAGGTTATGTGAAACATTGTTTGAAAAACACACATAGACATTATCCGCTGCATAATTGTTTTGAAAATCTGATAACTTAAGTTTGATAAGCTGACGTAGTCAAGTAGTCTAGACTGCTGATAAGTGGAGTGCAAAAACAGCTTAGTCGTCTTACCTTGCTGATAAGCAGACTCTACTTAAGAGAAAAAAAGAAAAAATTTAAAAAGGTTAGATTTCTATTCAACAGTTCCAAAAATAATGCGAACACCCTTACATGGGGTGCGTTTGTAAATATTTCCAACAGTTGAAAGGGGTGTTCTTTAAGGACACCCTTTTATTAGTTTATTTACCTTTTGCAAATAAAGCACATCATTGATAAGAAAGCCAAAGATTTATCCAAAAAAAAAATAAGTAAGCCAAAGAACCTTAGTAAAACGAACGAATTGCATGTGAAAATTGAGATTCCTTTGTTTTTAACCAAAGGATTCAAAATAACAAGCCAAAATAATCCTTTCAATTCATTTTACCGTAATTTCGCGTTCACATCCAAGCTTGCACAATTTAGCATTGCAAATAGTTTGCACTCTTTTCCCACTAAGGAAGCCCTCTTGCTGATTTTGATATGTTTGAAAGAGCTGTTGAGTAGCGGCATATTTCAGAAAAGAGTCTCCAAGGGTCTCTAGTGATTCCAAATGAATCTTCTCTTGGCATTTCTTTGTAGTAATTGCCTCCAAAACCTGAAAATTTTTATACAAATGAGCAATGATTTGTTCAAATATAATTTGATTGAACAATTCAGTATTAAGATTTGTTAAGAATGTAAAAGCAAAAGAGAGAGTAAAAATACATACAGCGAGGGTCGGAATATGAACATTTGGCTTGATCACCGTACTCTTCAAGTTGGAAGCTATAAGCAGTGATTCTATCCGATGCATAATAGATGGAAGAAATGAGAAAGAATAAATGGTGGAAATCGAAATAGGCGACATTATGATCTCACAAAGCTCAGGTGGCAACTCATAAGAGTTGTTACTTGGTTCTGCAAATCCATAACTGAATTAGTAATAGTATTTTATGTGTAAATGTGTAATACAAATAAGAGCTTATAATTCAACCTTTTGTTCTCGGACTTCTACATCTCTGAAGGTAATTATGCACGGTAAATATGCGTTTCCCACACACAAGAGCTTGTTTTTCGAATTTCAAATTAATTCCATGTCTGCAAATAAAATTACTTTGTTCAATGAAGCTTTCACTTCACATGTCATAGACTAATATCTAAATTAAAGCCCAATATACACACCTTTGTTTATAATACTTTTTGTAAGTAATAGATTCTCCATCAAGAAATGTATTACCATCAACACCATCCAAAGTGCCGTTTATGCAATATAGAAAACCATTATGCGGAGTACACACTAACGAATTTTGTAACATGCAACAACACATCAAACCATTCATCGTGTGCACATGATAATCCCCATAACCTCTACTCGGAAAACAATCCTTGTGTTCATCCAAGGAAACATTACTCGTGTATAGAACAGAACGGATGCATTTCCAATCGATGGATATATTTTGATTAATGCATAATAGAGATGGGAGAAGAAGATAATCAAAAACTAGAGAACCATTTCTCTTAGATAATTCATCGAGGTCTTCATTAAGCTTATTAAGCTTATGGTCAATAAGAGCCCTGAAAAGGGTAATTTGGAATCTCCGACTTAGATCAACCTGCGATTATAAGTTCAAATGAGCTATTAATTAGTATGGCAGTCCAATAAGATGTCAAACGTCGAAACCTTACCTGATCGGAAGTCAACTCATGCTGTCCAATATATTTTAACCCTACAAGTATATTTCCCCTATCAGCATCTAAATCGAGGTCCAACATTTCGTTATCAATATCTAGCCTTTCATGAACGGCCAGAACAACATTTTGAAGCTTTACATCATACTGAAAGTTGGGCTCTAATTTTACTAAATAGTAGTGGTAAAGTTCAACAGAGGACCCCTTGTTGCAAGAGCTAACCAATTCTGGTGGGAAATATTTAGTATGGTCATCCAAATAAGGCTCGTTTCCTGTAAATTCAATCACTTATCATGTGGGATAATTAAAAAAAAAAAAATCCCAAATTAAGACAACAAAAAAAGGTAAAAAGAAATACCAAAATTTTCCATAACTGATTAATTTGATGAGTAAAGAGGCAAAATTCAATATTTCTTTGAGAAGTTTGCAATTTTTTTTATGTGCTAAATCGTGTATTTACAGCTCGAGTGCAGGTCCTCCCATAGGATTCAAAATTGAGTTTCGCCTCTAAGATCGCAAGTCACTACCACTTGATCCAACCAGCCGTCTTGGTGAAAAGTTTGCAATTCTAGTAAATATATTTCCTTCAAAGAAAGAACAAAAATCAGTAATGTACAGAACAATTTTTTTTTTTTTTTTTTTTTGGTGTGAGAGTAACAATTCAAAAGGCAAGAAAAAGCAACATCAGCAATCAGAATCCAAAAAAATCACACATCAAAAACATACATAGAGAGATGTAAGAAAACTTCAACCAAAGCAAGTAACCAACCATTTAATTGCAAAATATAATCTCTGTGGGTGACATCATTCAATCAAATTGGGCTTAAAAATCCAAATATTAAAGCATATAATTTACTTCAAAAAAATGGGCTTAAAAAAGTTTTATACCTTATAGTATTGATCAACCACCACTGTATCTATCTGTATGTATGCACATGATCATGAACAAATCAACAAGGAGAGAGCTACATATATATAATATATAAATAAATGAAGTGGAAACTTGCTGGAGGAGAAATCTTTTCTCTAATAATAATCCCAAGAAAAAGGAAAAAGGAAAAAGGAAATACAAAAAAAAAAGCAGGAAATCAAAAGCCTGTTAAAGTAGACTTATTGAAGTATAAGATAATATTTAAGATAAAACTTATGCAATTGTTTATTCTCAAAGAATTCTTCCAAAGCTAAAACTAAGACAATTATGATCAACTACTCAAAAGACATATTTAGTGAATTAATACAATATTACATAAGTTTTAGCTTTTGTTATATGAAAACAATAAATTAAGATTTAATCAATGCTTATGTTATATGAAAACAATAAAATTAATTCTAGTAAGATATAATATAATATTTTTCGGATATGGGCCCCAAACTTTTACCATGTCGGCCTAAGACCCTGTTGAGTTGGCCCTACCTATGACTTACTTTATTATGAATTTGTATGGAAATACACGTCAAAGAAAATATATAAGTATTATATGTGCAAAAGTTGCATACAACTACAATTAATTCCATAAAAAAAATAAAAAAAATAAAAAAAATAAATAAATAAAGGAGTTGCAATAAATTAATTTAACTACTTTTCAATTTTATTGTAGATATATATATTCGAATCTTCTCTCTTAAGTACTAAGTTTTGCTTCTCATTCCCGGGCCCCGGCTTATCAACTCTAAAGGTAACTTGTGCTTCACAAATCGAAGGTCTTCATCCCTATTTTTCTTTTAGTTTTCAACTTTCTTTTGTCCAATCATGTCATCTATTACTCTAGATCAGACCCACTGCCCAAAACTCTTACCCAGATCAGATCTAAGGGTCTATTTGGATGGATTTTGGCTCGGTTTCGCGATTCTCGATTTAAAAAAATTAGTTTGGGTGGTTTCGATGAAACATTTGAGACTTCATTTGGATGGATTTTGACTTTTGGATTTTGTGGTTTGAATAAGTTGAAACTGGATTGGGGTTTGGATGTTGAGGTTTAGGGGAAAAAGTAGGTGATAGGTGTCAAATCATTGTCTTTTTTAGTGAGATTTGGGGGCAAAATAGGTTGGTAGGTGTCAAATCAATGTTATATAGGTTTGAAGAGTTTGAGTGTGAGTTTTTTAATAGATTTTTTATGGTTTTATGGGTTTGACGAAAATTCACTTGAAAGGGTTTTGGCTCGGTCTCGCGAGACTGTGCCAAAACCCATCCACACACACCCTAAGAGTTTCGTATTAGACTTTATGGTCTAGAATTTATCAACTCATTTATGATTACTTAAAATTTAATAATTAAATTTAACTAACCCAACTAAATTAAACTAGAGTTTAGTAGAAATAAATAATTAAATATGAGCCATTTTTTATCTCATCCTACATTATTATCATAAAATTAATATTAATTAGAATTTAAAATCTTGAGTTTATGAATAAAAAAGTTAATTATTATGATTTAACTAAGGGTAAACACTACTTTTGGTCTCTCTTATCATTAACTTTTTACAGAGTGGTCCCTCTTATGTTTTTTTTTCCACTTTAGTCCCTACTATGAATTATTTGTTTCACTTTAATCCTTTTCAAGTGGTCTAAGGCGATTCCAATAACATGTGATATGCTCATGAGGGTAGTTTTGTCATTTCAAGTAAACTAACAGAGATATTTTCGTCTTTCTAATTATTTAAAAAAAAACTAAATATATAATTTCTTCCATACCAGGCTTTCATTCCAATCCAACTTAATCGTACATTTCGTTTCAAACTAATAAAATTTCCTAAAATCTTTTTCAAACACCAAAATTGCTCACCAATTAAACAATATCTTAAATAGTCTCAATAGTGAAAGGACGAAAATGCCCTAAAAAATATTCATATGCATGTCACGTGTTATCGGAACCACCTAATAAGGACTAAAGTGAAACACATAATTCATAGTAAGGACTAAAGTGAAACAAATAATTCATAGTAGGAACTAAAGTGGGAAAAAAATATAAAAATGACCACTCTGTAAAAAGTTAATGATAAGAGGGACCAAAAGTTAATGATAAGAGGGACCACTCGATCATTTGTTAGATTTTGAACTGAGCAAAATCATAACGAAAGTTTTTTACTATTGAAAATACATAACATTATTCATTTTGAAAGCAAAAGAAGTAAAATCATTTGTCAGATGAAGATTTAGGGCTATTTTTCTAGTATTTTTAAATTTATTTCGTATTTGGAGATAAACAAGTTTTCTTTTTCGAATAAATTTATCACATCTCAATTTTTTCAAAAGCCAAACAAACATTAATATTCTTATCTCTAAAAGAAACAACACAGATGAAGATTTAGGGCTATTTTTCTAGTATTTTTAAATTTATTTCGTATTTGGAGATAAACAAGTTTTCTTTTTCGAATAAATTTATCACATCTCAATTTTTTCAAAAGCCAAACAAACATTAATATTCTTATCTCTAAAAGAAACAACACAAATTATAATTTGATTTGACTTAAAATAATCCATCTTTAACACAAGGGAGAGAAAGATCTGGCTTAGCTCATTCACTCCTAAACTCATGAAAGAAGGGTAGGCGGAAGGAGACGGAATCCGTTCTCGTTCAAGTTCCAGGGTTGTCTACGAGAACTAGCAAGACCACGAGGAATGTTGATGAAGATCTTGATTCGAAGTGCTTTAGTGAGATTCACATCTCGGGAATATTATTCGATACGAGCTACTGTACCCTTCTCTTATAAGAAGCCTTCTCTACGACCTTCACTATTAGTTTATAGTAAGTAAGTCTCCTGATGCTACCCAGAAGCTCTTAACTCCCTCCTGATTATCGTTGTTAGCTCTTTCCTAGGTAAAAATGAATTAACTAAGAATCCACACGAGAAAATCATATCTTTAAAGCTCATCACTTCAATCAATAAAGGAATTGAAGTCCCCGGTTAAGCTATTCCAGTTAGCAGGTAGGTCTTGGAATGGTCGGCGTTTACGCTTCGAGACCAGAGACTCTACTAGTACTAAAGGAATCATCCACGTATTAAAGAATATGATTTGGCATAAAATATAATAGATATAACACTTACAATCTAAATTCTTTAAAAAAAATGAAAATTTTACTTTCGGTATCATAAGTCGCCTTACTTAAAGGTTAATGTACCATAAGTTAAAAAAAATACACATTCGGTACCAAAAATTTACGGCTCTCGACACATTTGGTACTTACGCCAATTTTTTGACGAAAATTCCAATTTTGAAAGGAAAATTGATAGAAAATTTGCAAAATTGATCCTATAATTATAGATTTCTTTCAAAGTTTATCCCACATATTTTCTGACCGATAAATTTATCCCATAATTCACAAATTTGAGCATTTCAGTCCTAATTATTAAATCTCTTCAACTAATTAGATTTTATATTAAATAATATTTTACATAAAATCTGAAAAAAAAAATATCAATTAAACTTATTAGATTTTTTAAATTTTCGAAAAAAAAAATCTTTTAAACTAATTAGATTTTATATATAATATATAAATTAAACTAAATATTTTTATAAAATCTGAAAAATAAATATCAATTACATATTTGATTTTTTTAAATTTAAAAAAAAATCTTCTAAGCTAATTAGATTTTACATATAATATATAAATTATGAAACACTTATTATAAAATTTGAAAAAAAAATATTTTTAAAAGACCTAGCCCTCACCCCCTCTCCACCCCTACCCCATCGTTAACTAGGCCACCTCATACCTGGGTTCGCCGATCCCAAGCCATCAGCGGCCTGGGATTGGAGAACCCAGGCCACCACGACCTGGGTTAAGAAAGGGGTGGGGTGGGTGAGGCTATGGTTTAATTTTTTATTTTATTTTTTTAGTTATAGAAAATTAAATAGGATTTTTAATATTTATGTAATTTTAATAATATATCTTTTTCGAATTTTATATAAAATATTATTTAATTTATATAATATTATATGTAAAATCTAATATTTTATTTTTTCTAAATTTTAAAAATCTAATAAATTTAATGATATTTATTATTTCGGATTATATATAATATATTATTTAGTTTATATATATTATATATAAAATCTAATTAGTTTAAGAGATTTAATAATAATAACATATAAAATTTATTAAATAGGATTTATAATATAACTATATATGGAATTGGGACTGAAATGCTTCAACCTGTGAATTATGGGGTAAGTTTGTCGGCAAGAAAATATGCGGGGCGGCAATCTATAAATATAATACTAATTCTGCAAATTTTCTATCAAATTCCTTCCAAAATTATAATTCCTGTAACAAAATTGACGGAAGTACCAAATGTGTCGAAGACCGTTAACTTTTGATACCATTAAAGTAAGGTAAACTACTTTAATTTAACATAAAATAACATATCTCTTACATAACTTATCTCACATAACAAACATGATTTGAGATAAAAATAAAGTTACACATCTTAAACATACAAGTTCAACCCTTGTTTAACTAAATAAAAAATACTACAATATTTTTTGTTCTTTTGAAATTTGACGCTAGGGCTGGGCACGGATCGAGTATTTAGGGTTTTGATTATTTCGGATCGGGTAACCGATGTGGAGGGTAGTGAATTCTCACACCCATAACCCGACCCGGTTTGGCTGGTGCACGAAATTTTCGGATATTTCAAATCTTGGGTTTCGAGTACCCAAAATTTCACCTTTTTTGTTTATTTAATTTTATTTGTTATATATATATAAGAAATCTTACTTTTTAACATATATCTATGTAAAATTGTAAAATAAATGAATTAAAACATTGAATTGTACACAATAACTTCAAAATAAACACAACGCAAACTTCTCAAGTCTTCAACGATATTACAATCAATGACTCCTAAACAAAACACAACATACAAGTCGTAAGTTTTCAACATTCAACAATATTACAATCAAACTCCAAGCATCAAAATATCACAGTCAAATTAAAAGTTACAATAGACACAAATATAATAATATTGGGCCAATTTTTTTTTATTCAGGTCCCAAAATACACGTTCGGGTGTAAATATAATACCCGAAACCCGAAAAACCCATTTTCAGTCCTAAATGGAAAAATACTCGGTCGGGTTGGGACAGGTCCCAAAAAACCCGACCCGAATGCCTAGTCAAATTGAAGCGAACTTTTTAATAAAAGATGAAAATGTACCAACAGGTGATTGATCTAGTGAAACGGACTAGTCAAAATATAAAATAGCGAACTCATGTTCGAATTCCCGTTGGGAGAGGTTCGCACTTAATGTGTCCAACGCGCCTCTAATGGAATTAAATTAAACCCTTGGAAAACATAATAATCCCATTTTCACCTTTCTCAAAGTTTAAAGAGGTTTACCTCGTGGAAGACCGATGAAATTGCTGCAAACCAAAATAGGTGTTTTTACAACATATTACAGGAGTTGGACATTCGATAATGATACAAAAGAACTTGAATCAAAACGCAAACAGCAAAACCGACTGTGGGGGGTGGGGGGTGGGGGGTGTATGATACTTCAACTGTGTTCATTGACTACTTTATCCTGCATTCCTTTGCAGCAAAGTGTAACAGCTAGACTATTGATCTCTTCATCACATTTTCCTCTTGTTTTTATTCATCGACGATCTTTCTATTTCATGATGCTTTCTTTTTCTCAAAAAGCAAGTTCATTGAGTATGTGTTACCACTCTGAGCAGCAGCTTCCACGCGCTTTGCCCCAATCTAAAGCCATAAACAAGAAAGATGAAATGAGAGCTAAACTAACAGAACAAGTTCTTAATAATAAGCAATCTCAACATTTCAATTTTCAACCATGAACACAGAACCATATAAATTATTCCGGTCTCATGTCACACTTACGAGTATGGAAATTAACAAGATTATTACCAAGAAAAGGACAGAGAGAATATACTTTGATGAGGTTTAGGTTTGACAGGAAGGATATACTTCCGATGGGAAAATTACAAATCATTAATTACCACTGTAGTTATAATTTCAGGGTATTATAGCTAAAAGCCTAAACATATAGTAGTTGCTACATGGTATATATAGAAATAGGGAGTAGGTGAAGATACCTTATCCATGAGCCAGTATCCAACTGTTGGCATATACTGCACCAGGTACATGACAGCAAGCACGGGCTGCACAAGAAAGGAAAACTTAGAAGTTTAGAGTTCAAGTATGTTTGAAAATGAAATGCAAAACTGAAAGCATTGGGTTTCGGTAAACTAGGGGAAAAAACTTGCTTCAATAGAAGAGGGAATTGGATTGAGCTAAAATACAAACTGAGCTGAGTTACTTGAGTTTCATATTCAGAACCAAGATCAATGAATTAGACCAATATGTCATGGCACAAGCTCATAGTGATTTTGATAGGTGATTGCACAAATTACTACCTGCTTCCAAGTGGTTTGGTTTTGTATTAATGAATTTGCCATAAGTTTTGCTAATCCTTCGAGTAAAGAAGAATTCTTTTGACTGGAGAAAAATATATACAGCAATTCTATGCCAAATTGAGTGACTGACAATAAGCTGTTCATAGATACAGATGAACTAAATGGACCACGAGCAGGTTTCATATATCAGCTGACAAACCTGATATGATATCCAAGCTTCCTTCAGACCATGGCTTGCAGCAATTATTGTGAGCTCTGCACACCTCTCAGATGTAACACGCTTCTGGAAGTTAATAAATGATTTGAGGAATTTCAGTAAGCCAACTAGTTTTCCAGTAAAAAGAGTTGCCATAATGACAGAGTTAAGAAACACATCTAAGAAAGCCTTTAAAACAAAGATTCTCCAAAAGATGTATCAGGTTTGATGGAAAAAAGCAATCCATGGCTTAGCAATTACATTTTCGGATTACTTTACAAAGTTATGTGTATATAAATGTATAATGTGTGTGTATGCATAATATCTGTTGTGTGCACGTGTGTGTGTGTTTACTAGCAGATACAAGGGTACAAACTATATCAATGTTGGTTTGTTACTTTGTTAATTCATATATCAATGCAGACGAATAACCTATTCAAGAAAGCTACTTAGGTTGAGAAGATTTATCAGGCTTATATCATCCCTTACTGTACCAACCAATAAGGCAAAAGGATAGGAAAAAACAGGTGGATATGACATGACCAATATCTTATTTTTAAGTGATTCCGAAAATGGTGGAATCAATCAACATTTGTTAGTATACATTTTGTATTTACCTCCGCAGGACCTTTATGTTCCACGACACTTCCTCCAGAGCTAGTTAATGTCTTCACGGGCCCTGGACAAACAACAGTCACCTTGATTCCTCTTCGAAAAAGCTGAAACGGCCAAAAAAGTGAGTGATTACAGAAAGCATTAAGAGTAATTCTGGCGATCAAAGTCTTCAACCTAATTAGTTTTATGACTGTCATGACGTCAAATTACTTCAAGTGATGACATGTAGGCACTTCAACTAGTACCACTGACTTCAAATTTGGTTAAGAGAAGTGTAACTTTATACCCTTACCAAACAAATTGTTCTAATCCAATATCTCCATCTTTATTCATCAAAATAGGAAGGTGAAAAAGGATGCATTCTCGAAGGGTTTTACTAACCAACATATTTAAAGAACTCTTTGAATTACTAGTTTGTGGGCCCAAATAACACTAAATAGGACAGACACTCGAGGAAAAAAATTAAAATATCTTGTGAGAGGAAGCAATACCTCAGATCGTAGACTATGAAAATAGCCATTTACAGAAAATTTGGAAGCAGAGTACACAGCCTGACCAGGTGCAGGTGCCTTTCCTGCAGCACTGCTCATCTACATACAGAAAGCAGTCATATGGAAGCATGTGAGAAAGCAAAATAATTATACTATTAAATGACATTTGGATATATAACCCCCAGTTTGTGAAGATAAAGCATTTCGTGAATGAATCCACAGAACCATACCACGACAAAATGCCCTCTTCCCCGTTTAAGCATGTGAGGCGCCAGGAGTCGCGTCAGAGATATTGGTCCCAGAACATTGACATCAAATGTCGCCTAATAAAACAGCAGATTATTCCAATGGTTACACCCCCTATGCTCCTCTGATTAAACAGACAAATAATGGTACAAATCTTAACATTACTCTAATTTAGCCAATGAGTACTGAAACATGAACTAATTACATATGCTCTGCTCGGAAAAGGAACAGACCATTTCTACCGAACCCAATCCTAGCATGATGAAGCAGATAATGGCAAACATAATATTATCCTTCCTTGTTATTTAAGAACATGTCAGGTAATTTGGAGAAAACCATACTCTCCATTAAAAAGACGTCACCAACTCACCTTTTATGACAATGAACATGATTATCTATGTTTTTGCAATGCCATCCAGTCTTACATGATGCAAAAAGAATTCACATCTGTTACATTAATTGAATCTATTTGCCTGACTGTTAAACCTATTAAACTTCACATTCTCAGGGTATCTGGATCACATTAACCTGAATCTCTTGACCTTCTAAATTAGAAACATGCAAATACAAACAAAAGTAGTCCAACAGTAGATGTTGACAATTCCATCCTGTAAAACATCAATTATCTTACACTAAAAGGACGTAGATCCTTCTGTAGTAAGTATCGTCACTTTTACAATAAAGGGACTATTAAGATAAGTAATTTCATACAACCCCGTTAATGGTGATCGATGTAATATCTATACTGTAAAATGATTTATTTGGAAGACAGAGAGTTAGACTGAGAAGTGTAAATCTGAAAGATGAACAAAGAAAAATGGTATATGACTCCTCAATCACACAAGGAACATATATAATCTATGCCTTCTATATTACACATCTCGTGGTTCATTAATAATTTCTTCATCAAGCATCAAAACTAATCAGTTTCTTATCTTCCAATCAGACATCAGATTTAAGTAAACCTCTAAATATGACTTCAAATCAACAGACACCCATAACAGGTATAAAAGATATCAAAGACCCTTTACCCGTGTTAAATACCTTGAGACTTTCTTCTGTGACATCTAATGCCGTCGATTTCTGCAGTAGAACAAAATCAAATAACCAGATCATGACAAATCTTCAGAAGTACAAGAGTAAAAAAATTGAATAAAGCTAGCAAGTCATATATCCCTTCTTTATATATTGTTTTTACCTGTTAAGAAATCTTTTTTTAACTCCAGCCCAGAAAGTGATGGATTAAGGTGTATAAGGAAAGATTAATCCTAGAAATGTCCAAGATTACGTTTTTCAAGGGAAATAATTTACAAAACCTTGCATCTCTGCTTCCAAAAATTCTTATAAAAATTTCAGAATTATGGTAGTCCGTGTCTATTCTATTTTCTATCTCCCATACATCTATTTTATTTAGATCTTTATCCATCTATATCTAGAGGTTAGTCCATTTTTTTAACTTGCAATCCATATACTAAATTTCAAATATACCTACACTTTTACTTCCAGTTTTACCAAATCATGATGGCACAATGAATATATTGTGAATTCACTTACAGGGCGCTCATATGCTGCATTATGAAACATATAATCCACACCAGCACCCTCAAAAAGGGATTCTGCTTTAAGTACAGCCTCTCCTAGATACTCTTCGCCCCGTGACAGATCCAAAGGTAAAATCATCACCTCATCCGGTGCATGTTTTCCTGGCTTAGCCATCACATAATCAAGATAAGGAAAAAAAACTTGGACATCTGTCCTCATAAGACAGCAATAAGGTGGTTCACATAGTTACAAACCAGTTAGTTGTTTCTTAACACGCTGCAGTTCCACTTCATTTCGAGCAGATATAATAAGCTTTGCTCCCAAACTTGCAAGTTGTTTAGCAAGCACTTCACCTTATCATTAAAAAGGTCAATGGTGAACATTTCAAACATTTCTTGCATGTGAGGAGCAGCAATAGAAGGGTCATTTTTTTTCCATCAAGAACAGTACAGAAGAGAAGTAAAGTTTTAGCATTCCCAATCCAACCAGAATTCAGAATATCAGTTTAACTGTTCATCTAAACTTTAATGAGTTCAAGTAAAGTTAAAATCTCCATGATGTTACCAATAGAAACTAAACTCACCAACCATAGTAAAATTAAATACAGGATCATAGGCAATATCTTCTTTATTAATCCATATTAAATTATTGCAAAATATATCTGGCTGAAATAATTAATTCCTGGAAGCTATCAAACAAAATTGAAATTGGAACACATTAATACCAAACAAAGTTATCAAAGGAGGATGGTGAATTCCCTACTACATAAAACGTCCCGTTAAATCATGAACTCGACAAGAACCATATCTAATCCAAATTGTCCAATAAGGTCCAGAATTCTAAACCTTAGTAGTTAAACCATACGAAACCCAGTCTATAAACCAAATTGAGGTTTTGTGTGTACCAAACAAGTAAAACTGTACACGCGTGAACGAATATAATAATATTGCAACATTCAACAATCACATTAATACAGATAAACTCTAATAAATTAATGAATGAAAACCTTTTGCAACGTACCAATACCACGACTTGCTCCAGTAATCCAAATAACCTATTTATCCATGCCAAAACAAAATCAAATTTGGTACTCACACTAAACCTAAATTAACACATCTGTAATACCAATAAATTGGATGGACAGTAAAATTTCCGAACCTTATCCTCAATTTCATCGCGCTTCACGTGTTTTCTAGACAATAACGTGAAATCACCTGATGGAAATTCCAATAAAACAATTCTAAATGAAATTAATTGCAGATATAATTCGACTAGTAACGAAATTTACCATCGGCTTTGAGGAATTTGAAGAAGAATGCTGCGAAGAAAACGAGGAACAATGAAGCAAAGATCAGAGTCAGCATTTTCAAGTGGAGCTTCAGTCTGTTATGAAATAAACCCGTGGTGCCTGAATTTATAACGAAGAATCAACAAGGAAAAAGAAAAAGAAAAAGAAAATGAAGGCGGCCGTTATGATTTATGAGCTTATACTCAAATTACACATTGTTAAATATGATCTAGCTCAAATGAATTTAATCGAGCGAGTTTAAATGGTTATCCAATAGCTTAAATCTTTGATATATTTAATTATTTATATTTGGTTTGTTTTAATTTATCAAGTTGAAATTCGCGGGAATATCTTACAAATATATATTAAAGATATATATTTATTTTACCTAGTGAAAGACGATATGGTATATTTTCAGTGAACAAATATAACTCAAACTAAATTAAGCTTGTAAAATTTAAAATAATATATAAATTAAATTTTCTTACAAATTTCATACATTAATGTTAAGTTTATTAAATAAAAGTTACAATTATAAAAGTAATAAAATTAAATTAATGTTAACTTTAAAAAAATTGATAATAAAAAGTTATAGGGAAGTATTTAGCTTGCCGAAAAATTAAGTGTCCTGATTTCGCAGACTATTGAAAATTAACGGTTGCTTGCTGAAAAATTAAGTGTCCTGATTATGCGGACCAGTGAAAGTTAAGGTATGTAAAATACTTGTTGAAAAATTAAATGTCCAAATTCTGTGAACCAGTGAAACCTAAGGGACATAAAATGCTTAATCGCAAATTTAGTGTTATGATTCTGTAAACCAATAAAAGTTAAGAATTTACTATGTTGCCATACTTCGCTCTTTCTAAATCTAACATAACGTCTAAGCATATAATTTCCTCGACTATAAATTCTAAACTTCAATATTGATTCATCATGGAATAAAATGAAATAAATATCTACACGCGCTTGCCAGAAATATCCGTCCTTTGACAAGTTATCCGGCTCAAGAGGGGAAGCCACCACCACATTCGTCGACTAGGCAAGCAACCAACAGAGAGCTTTCGTCGCGATTACCCTCATTGTGGGTGCCGGGACATCCACTGCTCCAGTCGTTGTACAAAATAGATCAGTCTAATTACATATTGGCTGCTATGCAGGGTGTAAAATCTTGCGGTTTGAGCTTTGCTTCGGATCCTTGGATTTTCCGCTATCGAGCTTTTAGGGTCTCTTCTGAGTTATTTATTTATTTTTATTTTTTTTTGCAAAAGTAGAAAAAGACCAGGCTAAGGGTGTTCGGACGTAGCTGAATCTCCTACGTCCACCTTCTTCTGCAACTATCAGATCTCCGACCGAGGTAATTTCCTTGCTGGTAACAAATAAAGAAATAAGTAGGCGTCTTTGGTTCTTCCCCTGGGCGGCCTATATTTGAACGAAAGTGCCGTGTCGTCCAGCGGAGCCTATAAGAAAGTGACTCGCGCAGACAACTGACTCCTTTTCAATAGAAAAGAATAGCCAAACCAACCCAGCTAGCTGGTCAATCTCAGAGATCTTATCGGCCGGGAAACCGGAGACGGACGACCACGGTCCCGACCTACGATGCTTAAATAAGTGATTTGTACTTGAAAGCAGATGAATATATTGGCTAGCATATGGAAGAGTGATTTGATTTTAGATTTATCTTGATGCATGATTTGTATGTCCACAAGTAGGGTTGTAAATGAGTCGAGTAGTATCGAACAATACGTTGTTCAAGTTTGATTTGAATTTTATCGAGCTTCAAATTTTTTGTTTGACCTTGGTTTAATTTGTTAACTAACCGAGCTCAAAGGAGCTTTTATCGAAGGAGCTCAAGCCGAGTATGGAGTAACTTCGTATTTTACATGTGTTTTTTCAAATTTTTAGCTTATCGAATCGAGTTCGAGCCGAGCTTCAAAAGTTATCAAACGAAAAATCTTGTTCAAGCTTGTTTGACGAACTTAACTCAAATGAGTTTTTATCGAACGAACTCGAACCGAATATCGAATAGCTTGATTTGATTTTCAGCCCTATCCACGATAAGAATATGAGAATTTCCATCATCTCGTGAATAGGGGAAGTGAATGCTTATCCCTTATTTTATGGGATTTATTTTTTTGTGCAGATTCCTTATTGGAGTAAAACATTTTGTTCACAAAATGTATAAGACAAGATAGATGTCTTTTGAGTAAAACATTTTCTAAAGTAACTTTTTGTTGTAATGGACCACCTGACGGGAGGCCGCAAGGGGCGGTAAAGAGCGCAAGAGGCGATAAGGCTAGGTGCTGCACGACACTTAAAAGAAACAAGTGCATGCATTTGTGCACAAAATAATTTATTCTTATACGTGTAAAAGTGAAAAAAAAGACAATATCTTTTCTAATCACTGATCATTTGAATTGAAATTCATTTTCCTTTCCATTTTCACCTTTATTTAAAAACAATTTTACGAAAGGGGAAAATAATCCAAGAGATGAATACTTGATAATGGCAAATAATAACAATAATAAAAAAAAATAGAGTACCTAGGGCATAAAAACATTTTAGGTCCTTTAATTTCTAAAGGTTCGTGGGATTAGGGCCATTTATTTTTCGTCGAACAAATTACATTTTTTTATCTTTTTAACCCTCAATTTTGGTCCAAATGACCGTAAATTCATACCTATTTCGTCAGAATTCATAACAATATTCAGAAATTATAATTGTTGCAAAATTATTTAGGTATGAACTAACACTGCCGTAATCTGCGCACCTTTCGTATTTAGGCCATAATCTGATATTGGCTAGGTCTTTTATTAAAATAAATACATGGTTGGAAAGGCAACAAAGAGTAGATTATGGTTGTGGTGGCGGTGTCGAACACCTCCGGCGCGTCAGCACGTTGGTGGCGCGATTTCTGAACAGTACCAGCGAGTGGGTCACACACGCCGAGACTGTTTTGGGTGTTTTGATTCTTTTGGGTTATTTGCACAAGTTTTGGCCTTCTCTCCCTATATTAAACACTTTGATACTTTATTAATCAAATGATATGATTAATAGTTGATTTAAACTTGCATATTGAATGAATATATATTAACTTTGATGCTACTTCTTGTTGTTAGACACCATTAAAGAACCTTTAACTTCTTAAAGTCTATTAACTTGAATATGGTTGAATATTTTTTTTTATGGTCTTATAACACTTTACCTTGTATATTATGAGTTAGAATATTGGATTAAACTTTGATTAACTTTCAATTAATATATAGCTAGGCCTCCAAGAATTCTTTTGGGCGACCTAATAAATAATCCGGGACTTTTTTAGCCTTTTATATGTTTGAGTTATTTTCCCAAACTTTGGCCTTCTATCTTAATATAAACCACTTTACAAAATAGACACAATAACCTTCATGTGTACAAATTGTTTGCATAGTTTACAAATTATGAACATTGATGTAATTTCAGCAAAATAGGAACTGGAATTATGGGAATGTGTACTAAAATTGCATAAAAGTGGACCGAAATTATTGCTACAACAAGAATAAAGGTTGTAATTTGCTCGCTGAAAAACTTAGTATCCTAATTCGTCGTCCCTAAAAAAATTAAAGAAGGTAAAATTATTTTTTTAGTACCTAGAGGCTAAAACCTAAACAGTTTCCCTTTTAAAGCGGTTGAGGTTGAACTCTTCAAAGCTCTACCTTGTACCTTATGCAGCATAACTTGTACATATCCTCGTCTGTAAAATGAAAAATTCGAAGGTACCAAGTCCATTTCCAAGCCCTAGGGAAATATAAATTGACCATAACACTCTTCAACTCAATCTTCTCTCTCTCGCACACAGACACACAGAAATGGCGATGAGAAGCACAATGCTAAAGCACCTGAGGGTGAGTGTAAACCCAATGTTGTCATTTCAAAACCCTAGAGCGGCCGCCGCCGGTGGATTGTCGCAGCTGATTAGACGCAACTTCTCCGAAGAAGTGAGAGGTTCTTTCCTTGAAAAATCCGAGGTCACCGATCGTGTTCTCAGCGTGGTGAAGAATTTTCAGAAAGTTGATCCATCCAAGGTAATTCTATCATTTCCTCTTCCTCCCTTCATATATATGTTTTTGTTGTGATGTATTAAGTGATTTGAATTAGTTGAGAAAATAGTGCAGCTTTTCGGAGGTCAGTTACACTGTATTGCATATTTCTGACATGAGATACCCTTTTGATATGAGAATTATTGGTTTGTTCTATATTTGGTATGCACGGAATAGATTGTAGGGGAAAAATTAATTGTTCTGTTGATCAAATATTTATATCAATTGGTTTTGTGCCGAACTAATATAGAATGTTTTGACTGGAAAATGTAGTAGGTTGCCTCAGGAATGTCCCTTGCTTTGCTATTTAGATTCTTTATGATATATGATTGGCTTTATTGAAGTGTTCAGCTATCTTTACGTGTTTTGCTTAAGCTCTGGGGAAGTCTTTGGTGCAATGATACATTTATTTCCATTGAGTAAGGGTAAAAATGGCATTATAGCTCGTATTTTGTATAAAATATTTTGAACTTTATCAAATTATTTTGATGCCAGTTTGTACGAACATAGTTGTTAATAGTAACAAGGCTAGCTATTGTGCGAGACAATGCTAGGCTCAGCTTTGCGCCAGGTGAGGCGAAGCCTTGTGCGCCTTTTGCTTCTCCAGGAATCAAGGAGCCCACCTTTGCTCTATGGTGCCCTATGAGCTTTTAAAAGCTATTTGTACAGCCATTTCTAAAAAAGTTCTCAAAAAATAATACATCGAAAAAAGAATATATAGATAGTAATTCAGGACCTATACTGCCTTGTTTTGAACAGCCTGGTTGGATCCTAGGGCCAACTTCACTTTATTCTAGTTTGTGACATCATCGCTTCTGTATCTTATTAAATCTGTATATGTTGCATTGTATATTACTTAGTTTAACAAAAACAGAAATTCATCCAAGGATTCTGTGGTAAGTATGAAAATTAATTTTTCTTATACTTTTGGTAATCAAAAGGATGGTTTACATTAATAACAATGATACTAAGTTTTTCTGGTTTAAGACCAAGAGTTTTAATTATGAGTTATAGCCGTTTGAACCTTGACCTGAATTTATTAGATTCACAAATTTTATTATTTAAGGACTCAAGTTAATTATGAAATTTGAAATTTTTATGCTGAATTGTTGTGGACCAACTATCCTACCAAGGTGTAGTCTGGAGAACTGATATTTTTACCCTTTGGCTAAGGTCCCCATTATAGTGGATCGTTGCAAAATGATTTTACTTGCAATTCGTATTTTTGCCTACAGATATACACCAGTTTGATGTGATATTGACCTAAAGATTTTCATATAGCTTTGAATCAAGGATAATAATCACGTCTCATACAACTTAATTACAACCTTTCTATTCATGATCATTTATGGCATTTGATGTAATAAAACAAAGCCCAAGATATTTTTACATATATAGTTCACCCTGCTCCAACTGTTATTTAGAAAAATGAGATGGATGAAGGACCCCGTGACTCCCCGTTGACATGTACAAAGTCGCTGAGTTTATTAAAGCCCTGTATGGCTACTGGTGTAATTCGTCTTCATAACTTTTTTTCTATTAACACTTAGCAGTTCGTATGAAACAATTTCTACTCCAGATGATGTGTTTAAGAGTCCTTGTTGCTTGCTAAAGATTTTCTGGGTAGTCTGGTTTTTAAGATGAAGGTGTTATGCACATGTCTCCCATATTATAGAAAAGCTTCTTCTCAAAGTTTATGTATTTCTGCAATTATCCTCGCCATACTATCACCTTTTCTGTCCTAGGCTCAGGGGGTGGATGATTTAGACAACTTGGGGATCATTTCTTGTAGAAGTTAGCTCAAAATATAATTTTGGAGTGTATTATAGGAGTTCTGGGGCCCAAATATGGTCAGTGTTTTGGCATGGGATTTGTTTGTTTCTTAGCATAGGATTATCTAACAGCTGTTTCAGGGTTCTATTACAGTCTCCCGATGAAGTAATAGTATCAACATCTCTTATTATTATCAGAACAAGCTAAGCTAAAAATTTACGAGTTAGGATGCAAAGATCCAACTGAGTATTCAGAAAGCTTAGACACAAGTTTATTTTTTGAAATTTACATTAAAATAAAGTCTTATGAAATTTTGTTATGCATCTAAATTTCTAATAAAAAACAAGATTACTGGGAAGTCGTGGTTATTGCCTCTCTGATGGAAACATTAAAAAGCTCCATATATATTTGACTCTTGCATGAAACCCAACTTGATTGCAAAAATGAATTTATTTTAGATTTATTCATTATCTTTTCTAGACATCAATTGCCTTTTCCGCTTGTTGCTTATGGTATTTTCTTTGATTCTTTTTTTAGCATATACTCTAAGGTGCATACCTTATAGTCTGTAATTTTTCCTCAAAATTCTATCAGCCATTTCTCCTATTTTTACTTTCATGTAATCAGCTATAAACTTATGGTTTAGTTCATAATCTGATCTTTTTGGTTACACAATCTGAATGTGTTTTAGGTTACACAAAATGCTCATTTCCACAATGATCTCGGACTTGATAGTTTAGACACCGTGGAAATTGTGATGGCTCTTGAAGAAGAGTTTAGTTTTGAGATTCCAGACAACGAAGCAGACAAAATCAGCACCATCAATCTTGCTGTGGACTTCATTGCTTCTCACCCCCAGGCAAAATAGACGAGAATTGGAGCCTTTTTCCCTTCGAGCAGTGTCGGTCAGGACTATCCTTTTGATGTCTGAATATTTATATTTTGAGAAAAATAAACTACTTATGACTTGAAATATCTCGGTCTTGCCTTTTCAAAAATTTGGTTAGATTCTTGGCGAAGTGTGCCGAGCTATATTCCTCTTCTCCATAATTTCCTGGTGATGGAAAACAAGTGAAGTTCAATTTTATGCATTCATTTTAAACTGATTTGGTTTGGACTTTATATATTTTATTTGTTATATTTAGTTCAACCACATAGCAAACTCTAATCAACATTCATAAAAAAAGATGCAGAGTTGAATTCTGATCCTCTAGGGCGACATTTATTCTGATCATAATGCTGAGTCTAGTTTGAGTAGAACAATATATTGTACAATATTAGTTTGTTTTCCTTATCAAGAAATTGACAATATGTTTGAACTTGATTTTATCGTCAAAAGAATATGTCAAATGCAAATCGAGTTTAAAATTTTGTCATTTTTTCATATTTTGTCATTTATAGTTTATCGAGTTGAGGTTGAATAAAGTGTAAAAGGTGATCATAAATGTAATCCGAGTTTGATTTTTTTGTTGTTGATCGAACCAGAATTAAGTTGTGAACAAGTTTTGTTTGACATTACTTTTAATTCGGGAAAATTGTTTTTTGTTATCATATGATATGTTTTCATTGCAATCTCTGCTCTAGAAAGCTATACAGGCAACAACGAACGCGGTTTAACCCCCGGCTGGTATCAAACCCAATTTTTTTCCAAAGTTAATAGCAATTTATGTTACGGAATTTACACACGCAAATAAACGCAAGTGCACGTATCGAACAAGTAATAAAGAGTAAGTATAAGAGTATCGTTTCCACGGGGACTTGACTAATATCTACCAATTCCAATTCCTAATTTACTTTTAATTGATTCCAAATTCAAATATATTTTCAGGTTCAATTAAACTAGATTAACTAAATGAATTAACTAACCTAAGTACTTGGATTGAGTTCGAATAATGAGAAGAGAAACCTAGGGTTATAATCCACTATGTTATCTATCGATTGCTCAATTGAGATTTTCGTAATTATTGTGGTGACAAGAGTGCTACCCGAGGATTCAAGTATATTCCTACGTATCTTCCGAATTACATAAGAACCTAATGTATTATACAAATCGATCCTATTCCTAGGTGATTCATAATTAACACAAAGCATTAAACACGAACCTCATGTAACGGGTATAAACGCCTTAAGTATATTCCTATACTAAGAGTCGTTTACTATTCAATTTCCTATCTAATCCTAATCTCCCTTTTCCAAGTTCGAGAAGAATATTAAATCTAACAACTAGGTGATCAGTCAAGTTGCAAGCATAGAGAACGAAATTAAATCAAACACAAGAATTGCCCCTAACTACGAATAATCCAGTAAAAATAATCAAAGTAACAAAGTTTCATAAAAACCCTAGATCCTAAAGAATTAGTTCATGATAAATATAAAAAGAAAATAATAAAGGAAAACAAATCTGAGTTCATGTGGTTTTATAGACAAAACGATGAATCCAAAATAAAGATCTTCAATATTGCGTTCTTCTTGCTTGGTGATCTTCAGGACTTCTCTCTTTTCTTCTTCAATTTTTCTCCAAGTAGATCTTTGATGTTGTATGTGTATTCTATGAGAAAAGTATGTTTAGAGCTGATCAAAGATGTGTAATTTCGTGACCTAGAAGTCCTTAAATAGATCTTGAGTCCAAGTAGGAGACTTTGGGCCCATTATTCCCTTAAAAGCCTGCTGAAAATCGCGACAGATTTGCGCGACAGTTTTGCAAGTGTCATAACTCTCAGCTCCGAACTCCAAATCAAGATCCGTAAAATCTGTGGAATAGCTAACTCATTCCTCTACATCATAGTCGAAATTCAACTTCATTGGAGCTTCCTTGAATGAGTTATGGTCCTCGGAGTGCACAATAACATTTCTGACAGATTCTTCGTTCTTGCACTACTCGACTTCATTTGATCTTTAATTCGTCGTTCTTCGCTTCCAATCATGTTCTTTAGATCCAAAATAGCTTGGGCCTACAAATATGAATACAATATATAAGAAAATACCTCAATTCATGCACAAAATAAATAAACCAATGACTCGAGCGACAAAACACAAAACTAACTAAAATTGCCCAAAATTCTATCAAAACTATAATAAGAATAATTGAATGAATTAAGGAAATAGACTTGATAACACTGTTTTCACAGAGTTATCACACCCCCAAACTTAAACTATTGCTCGTCCTCGAGTAATGACAAAAACTTAAACAACGAAACGAACATTTACAATCATGCATCCAAGTCAAACTACTAACCTACAATTTCAAAACGTTATGCATTCTATCAAGTAGTTCCTGCGTGTGTGTGTGTATACATAAAACGAGAATGTCGGAATCACCTAGATCCATATAGCTTCGAAATCATTGAGCCTAATTGCATGAATTCCTAAATTGCTAAACATATTCTTAATTTCCTCAGGTTATCATACTAATTACTAAGTTATAGCAAAGCTTTCAGTCGAAGTTATGGAATCCTTTAAGTTTGAACTTCACTTAGCTCTTTCTTCATTAATGATCATAACTTAAGTATATTTAGCACCACTCACACTCATAACTCGTTCTAAAGAAGCAGTCAAAATAGAGGAGTGCAGAATAGTAGAATAGTTAAGTCGATGCACCCATATATCGTTCATCTTATCGCAGTCAAGTTAGAGGAGTGCAAGTATAAGTCTCAAGCGATGAGGTTTTTCAGGTCTCATACAATTGAGGTTATTTTCTTTGAATTTAACTTACAGTTTTTCAATTATTTGCTTCATTTGGTTCTTGTTAAAGTTATCATTCCCCCAAACATAGGCAAAACTATCACTTAGACCCTTAGCATTTTAACCCTTGAATCTAGAGATCATGTAGGCAAGAAAGGATTTCTTAAGCTCTATTCTAACTATAATTCTCTAACGTCATCCTAAATTCTCGATTATGTATTCGTGCTTAAAATGTGCAGGAAAAACATCAAAAACACATAAAATTTCAAAAAAATTAGTCAAAGTCGACCTAGCATGCACGGAGTAAATGCGACCTCACCCCCAAACTTAAAGCGAACAGTGTCCTCACTGTGACATAAATACACGAGTTGAAACATGCCAGATTAACCAAACAGGAAAAACGAGAATATGCACATGCAGACATTAAGACAACCACCAACAAAATATAACAGAGAACAGTGAAAAGAATACGTCCCTACGAGGCTGTATTTGGCGGTCTCCTGCATGTCTGTCCATCTTACGCATCATCCTCGGGACCGCTCGACTTCGTGGTGCCATTTGGTTCACTCCACCAAAACAATCGATTCCCAAGTAGCACACCGAAACCGAAAATGTAATCAATATCAACTACCCACACAATCACGCAACAATCCAACTACCTATACTCCGTTCAAGAACCCTTTCCTCCACAATTCGCAAATAATCACACACCAAAATTCAAGAATAGCAAAACAAGCCCTAAAACTAGCAATCGAACTCCAATTCAAGAATCGAACCAAGAAAGTCAAAAGGCAATGTTTTAACCGATGCACGGCACTTAAGAGATGGCCAACTGGGATGGAGGAGCTGCGGCGGCGTGGTTGATGCAAGGGGCGGCGGATTAGGCTGAATAGGGGGCAGGTCGCGGCGGCTCTGTGGCTGAACACGCGTGGGGGAAGGACGCGGGTTCGTGGTGGCGGCGGGTTAGATCTGTGCGATTGTGGTTGAAGTTCGCGGCTGGGTTAGGGTTTCAGCGGGGCAGTCGCGGTTGGGTTGGGGATGGGTGCGGCTGAGGTTAGGGGTTCAGCTGTGGTTCGGGTTTGGGTTAGGGTTTCAGGTCGCGTCTGAGTTGGGGGTTTCTGGGCGGCGACTCGTTTGTGGGAGAGAAGGACGATTAGCGGCGGTTGGTTGCGTGGGGAGAGGAGATGAGCAGCGATCGCGGCGGCGGGGGGAGATCTGTGCGGCTGAGTGAGGAGAGGAGATTGGCGGCGGTCGGTGTAGATTGGTGCGGCGGCGGTCGGTGTGCTATTTGGTAAGGAAGAAGATGGCAATGGTTGTGATGTTTGGGGAAGAGTTTGCCCGATTCAAATTTTTTTTTCTTCATTTTTTTTTTTAGGCCATGGCTCGATCCAATTTGAGGCCATGGCCTTTCGAATCTGGAATTTTGCTTTTTTTGCACTTGAAATGGAGCCATGGCTTTATTCAAGTTGTGCCATGGCTTAAATCTGCTGGAATTTGTTCACTTTATTGTTCAAGAATTGAGCCATGGCCTGACTCAAGTTGTGCCATGGCTTCAAGCTTCTGGAATTTATGCATTCTTTTTGGTCAAAATTGAGCCATGGCCTGGCTCAAATTGTGTCATGGCTTGATTATTCTTCTTCTCCAAAACGCCTCAGTCCATGAAATATTCATCTCCTCGTTACTTTGCACCGCGATACGCCTGCAAAACCCGACAAAACACCACAGATCACACTAAAACTAAAACAAAACGAAACAAAAAAAAAACGCAAAAACAAAAACAAATAAAAGCTTGGGTTGCCTCCCAAGAAGCGCTTAGGTTTAAGTCCTTAGCTCGACTTTGATACTTCCCTTTTAAGGTGGCCAATAATCAAATAGGGTTCCATCCGGATCAACCATAAGTCCGGGCCTTTTTGCTTTCTTTGTTGTCCCGAAACTTGGTCTTTCCCTTGTAAGCTCAATTGGGACAAATTTGAACCTCGTATCGAATCGACGAGCTCTATCTCCAGGTTCAAATCTCCTGTAATCTTTACCAACTCTTATCCAAGTCACGCTTTGAGGATGGGTATGCATATTGTACTTCGTTTTATCATCAACCCTTCCTTTTTGTGTATCTTTCACTAATATCTCATCCACACCAAAATAAGATTCATCACATTCTGACTCATAAATTGGAGGTATGATAAACTCAAGTGTATCCTCATCTATCTCCATTACCTCAATCTCATCTATCAACGTCATAGACTTGTTGATTTCGATGTATTCCCTGATTTGATTGTCCTCTGGAATGGTTAAGATATTTTCTTCTGCATCCGGGATCTCCTTGTTATGACGAACATCGACACTTGTCCATTTATTGCTATGCGGCTGCTCTATTTTATTCTCAAAAATAAGAGAGTTTGACTCGCTCGGCTTAGTATCTGATAATATCGAATTATCCTCTTCATTCGAGAGTGAATCGTGAGGTAGATTACCCATTCTTAAATTTAATGCCTTAATTTCAGATCCGATCTTTTTCATCTCCTCCATACAATCGGTGAATGCCACCATAAATGCAATACTCGGTTCTGTTGATGGTGGCTGAGAATACTCTTGATATCTTGGAGGTATGAACGAGTTGGTTATATTGAATGCCTCAATTTTAGATTCGATCTTTTTCATCTTTTCCATACAATCGGTGAATGTCATCATAAATGCAATACTTGGTTCTGTTGATGGTTGAGAATACGCTTGATCAATTTTAGATCCGATCTTTTTCATCTCCTCTAAACGATCTTTGAATGCCATCATAAGTGCAACACTTGGTTCTGTTGATGATGGTTGAGAATACGCTTGATCAATTTTAGATCCGATCTTTTTCATCTCCTCTAAACGATCTTTGAATGCCATCATAAATGCAATACTTGGTTCTGTTGGTGGTGGCTGAGAATACTCTTGATAGCTTGGACGTATGAACGAGTTGGCCATCATGAAGTTCGTGTATTGATTACTCCCCAGATCATCGCTCCATGGAACATTTGGGTTAGTCCCCCACCCTGAATTGTAGTTGTTGGGGTGAAGATTCTGACCATACTGACTATCCTGAAATTGATCCACGTAAAACCATGAATTTGAATTCCGTGGGCAACGATCGTACGAATGTTCACCTGCACAATACACACAATTCGTTCCTTCATTAAGCCAATGATAACTGCTATGATTCATACTCAATGAAGAGAACGAGAAGAAGAATAACTGACTAGGAACCAACCAAAAGAACAATCAAAAATAAAAATTGGCAAATAAATGTTGCAAGTCCCCGGCAACGGCGCCAAAAACTTGTTACGGAATTTACACACGCAAATAAACGCAAGTGCACGTATCGAACAAGTAATAAAGAGTAAGTATAAGAGTATCGTTTCCACAGGGACTTGACTAATATCTACCAATTCCAATTCCTAATTTACTTTTAATTGATTCCAAATTCAAATATATTTTCAGGTTCAATTAAACTAGATTAACTAAATGAATTAACTAACCTAAGTACTTGGATTGAGTTCGAATAATGAGAAGAGAAACCTAGGGTTATAATCCACTATGTTATCTATCGATTGCTCAATTGAGATTTTCGTAATTATTGTGGTGACAAGAGTGCTACCCGAGGATTCAAGTATATTCCTACGTATCTTCCGAATTACATAAGAACCTAATGTATTATACAAATCGATCCTATTCCTAGGTGATTCATAATTAACACAAAGCATTAAACACGAACCTCATGTAACGGGTATAAACGCCTTAAGTATATTCCTATACTAAGAGTCGTTTACTATTCAATTTCCTATCTAATCCTAATCTCCCTTTTCCAAGTTCGAGAAGAATATTAAATCTAACAACTAGGTGATCAGTCAAGTTGCAAGCATAGAGAACGAAATTAAATCAAACACAAGAATTGCCCCTAACTACGAATAATCCAGTAAAAATAATCAAAGTAACATAGTTTCATAAAAACCCTAGATCCTAAAGAATTAGTTCATGATAAATATAAAAAGAAAATAATAAAGGAAAACAAATCTGAGTTCATGTGGTTTTATAGACAAAACGATGAATCCAAAATAAAGATCTTCAATATTGCGTTCTTCTTGCTTGGTGATCTTCAGGACTTCTCTCTTTTCTTCTTCAATCTTTCTCCAAGTAGATCTTTGATGTTGTATGTGTATTCTATTAGAAAAGTATGTTTAGAGCTGATCAAAGATGTGTAATTTCGTGACCTAGAAGTCCTTAAATAGATCTTGAGTCCAAGTAGGAGACTTTGGGCCCATTATTCCCTTAAAAGCCTGCTGAAAATCGCGACAGATTTGCGCGACAGTTTTGCAAGTGTCATAACTCTCAGCTCCGAACTCCAAATCAAGATCCGTAAAATCTGTGGAATAGCTAACTCATTCCTCTACATCATAGTCGAAATTCAACTTCATTGGAGCTTCCTTGAATGAGTTATGGTCCTCGGAGTGCACAATAACATTTCTGACAGATTCTTCGTTCTTGCACTACTCGACTTCATTTGATCTTTAATTCGTTGTTCTTCGCTTCCAATCATGTTCTTTAGATCCAAAATAGCTTGGGCCTACAAATATGAATACAATATATAAGAAAATACCTCAATTCATGCACAAAATAAATAAACCAATGACTCGAGCGACAAAACACAAAACTAACTAAAATTGCCCAAAATTCTATCAAAACTCTAATAAGAATAATTGAATGAATTAAGGAAATAGACTTGATAACACTGTTTTCACAGAGTTATCAATTTACCACATATAAAATGCATAACGTTCAATTTAATGAAAAAGACAGTTGAAAATTATTTTGTGCACATGTAATCTCAAACTCTTTTTTTTTTTTGATATTATGTATTGCACGAAGGTGAGTTGAAAATTATATATTATAATCGTTGCACCATCATAACATATGCATGTGATGCAACCCGTCAATGTAATTATTACATGTGGAGAGAGATTTCACATTATTCTAGGTTATTTGAGAATATAGGACTTTATAATTGTGTTTACATTGTCCCGGACCATAAATAATGTGAATTATCACTCAACTTATAAGAATTTCATTAGTTGATTGCACCACATATGCATGATGAGGTGATGAAAAAAAGGTGATGCAGCTATTATACTAAATAATTTCTCGTGAGTTAGGTGCACAAAATAATTTTCCTTACACAGATAAATGAAAAAGGCATAATTCATTTGAAGTGGATATTTTTCTACCTAATAAAGTAGCTGTGTAGGGTTGTTTTTTAATAAGATTTCTCTTTTATGATCCAAATCTGTGACTGTATGAAGAACAATTTAAATCAATATTTCATAACAGAGTTCATGTCAATTTCCTTATTTTAATATTCATAATGTTTAATTTATTTCATTATGATTAAAAAAATAATGTTTTACCCATATATATATATAAAAGTTTCACACTATCTCCCCTGACATTTTTATATGGAGATTATTGCTTTTTGGTGCACAACTATAGTTCATTGGCGTTTCTATTCAAGAATTTTCGAGCTGACATATTTGGTGCCACAACTTCAACATTAGTGGCAATTAATGCATTTTTCATTAAAAAAAAGTTATTTGCATCCATCAAGAATTAGGCTACTTGGATGTTTATATTTGGAGAAGAAGAAGGCGGGTAACAATTTAATTTAGAGAATGTTTGTTGAATTTTATAGGAAAAATTTGAATTTTAAATTTTGGTATTTGACGTTGAACTATCAAAATTCTCATTTTTCATGTCACATGACCCGCACATAGGAAACTTTGGACAAATTTTGAAATTGGGCCTCAATTGGCACCAAAATTACCACTAATGTTGAAGTTGTGGAACAAATGTGCCAGCTCGAAAAGTTTTGGGATAGAAACGCCAATGGACTATAATTATGGCCCCAAAAATGCAATTATTTATTTATATATGTGACACTTTACCTCCCTATGTTTTGATAAATGTGATAATTTATCCCTCTCTCCATGTGTTACAAATACTTTTCATGTTCACTCTCAATTTCAACAAGTTAGTTACACACTAAAGCTCAAGGGAGTAAATTGTTTTCTTAAAATTTCACGAGGAGATAAATTGTTCTTTTTCCAAAGCACAAGGGATAAATTGAATATTACGAATACATTTTCGGGTAAATTGCCATTAACCCTTCCATAATATAATTTGTAGCAAATGTCAAAAACCCACATATTTGCTAAGAAGACCTTGACGAAGACCAAGAAACCTAATGTTGAGACTTGAGAGTCTTATTCATACGAAAGTACCAAGTCTTTCTTCACATTTTGTCCAGTCAATGACCCTTCTTTTCCAAGGTATTACAAGAAACCCAATTTATTGACCATGCGTAGGTCAATTAAAACTTTTCCTTAGGAAATATATATTTTGTTTTTGGTTTCTAACTCTGTGTAAATAAAAGAAGGAAAAAGAAAACAGTGGTGTATAATTTATATTCACCAAAGAAAAGGAAAAAAGGGGTTTTGATTCTCTTTTTTCGGTGGGAGATGCCTTAATATTTATTTATTTTTTGGAGTGGGAGCCTCAACTTAGCTGTAAGAGGGTCTCAGTTGGTTGCTAGAAGAAGAGGTTGTTTTGATTTTATTGTGTGAATGAATGAATTTGGTTTCATTGTTTAAAAAAAAAAAGGGCTTTCAACGAGTTTTTATTAAGTGTAATGCAAATTAAGTTTGAGTAACTAGTTATACGATATATTTTTAGTTTTTTCTTATCGAGTTGATCTTGAAAGTCGAAACGTACTTATGATCAAATAATAAATGTTACTGTATTAATTTTGAAAATAAATTGAACTCAAATAAGTTTCTATCAGTAAAGTTTAAACCAAGTTTGAATAAAGAATTTAAATGTTAGATCCATATATGAATAATCAAATGAAAATTGAAGAAATTAATCATCACTAATAAATTTGTTTTTCGAAATAAGCCCAAGAACTTGAGTATGCATATTTTATAATATGTCTATTATTAAACTCCCCCCTATTTAATTATATGGATGATGACAAGTTAACGACTAAAAAGTATAAAAAGTCCTATGGCTTGTTTGTTTAGTGTTTGAGAATTTAATTTGAGAAAGTAGTGGAAATTTGTGAAATAATTTCTATTTGCGTAATGTTGTTTGTTGTAGGTGTAGGTTTTTCTGGAAGAGTTATGTTGTAGATGTAAAATACGTAAAATTTTATGTAAAATCATATTTATTATGTGCAAGAAATATTTTACTTTATGTCAGATCATAGTATAATTTGTATATGTTTTGTTTAGAAATTAAAAAATTACTATTATTTATTTGGTTTTTGAGAAAATAGTTTGAGAATGTTTTGGGCCTGTTTGTTTGGTGTTTGGGAAAGTAATTTGAAAGAGTAGTGAAGGTTTGTAAAATAATCTCGATTTGCGTAATGTTATTTATTTGTGTTTTGAGAGAGTGGTTTGAGAAATAAAGTGGGTATAGATTTTTTTGGAAAAGTTAGGTTGTAGTTATAAGATTTGTAAGACTTTATGTCAAATCATGTCTGTTGTGAGATTAATTGTGTAAGAAATATGTTAATTTATGTCAAATCATAGTAGAGTTTATATAGTTTTGTTTAGAGATAAAAAAAATTGTTGTTAGTTTGGATTTTGAGAGAATAATTTGAGAAAATTGAGAGATGAAAAATTCATTTAAAAAAATAGAAAACATGTTTATTTGATATTTCCCAAACACAAATTTTTTCTAAAATTGCCAAACAAACATGCCCTTCATATTTTGATTTTCAGCCCTAAATACAGATACTTCATTTACATACAATATAGTTAGATAAAGAATAATTTGGAAGACCAATTAACAATATTTTAGTCTAATGTCCCATGAAACGGGCTAAGAATGTCCTAGAAGGAATCCCATTTGTAGACTTGAAAAAAGTCAATAAACAAGAAACACGGGCACAATCGTAATAAACCTGAAAAGATGGGGTTTACTTCAAACAAAAATTCTTTAATTAGCCCGAAAATTCATAAATGAAATGTCTACAGAAGAAAAGAGCAACAAAAATGGCAAAATTTAAGCACAAGCTTCTGTTATTAACACTTGGAGTAATTTTTTCAGTCTTCAACAGTTCATTTGCTGAAATCATTTTTGAGGAGCGTTTTGAAGGTACTTTCTCTTTTGCTCCTATTTCTTCACTTTATGTTATTTACATTTTTTTTTTTGAAAAATCAGTGAGTTCATACATACACTTAAACTGTGGTGGTAGCATTCGTTAGTAGTAGTAGTATTGTTTGGTTTATACCTCGATTTTTTTATTTTTTATTTTTTAATCTTTTGGTAAAGTATGCTGAATTCGTAAATGGAAATGGGTTTATATCTGATTTTTGATTGACTTTAGCACTTGGATATAGATTGGTGATCTAGTTCATTTCACCATTTAGTTTTGAAGAAGAATACGAGTTTTAAAGGTTTGATCTTTTGATTATCTGATTCAGAAACAATTCTGTATTGAAATATAATATGGATTTTTGTTGGTCTTTTAGAAATTTACCTCACTTTTTAACAAAAGTTTGTGTTTGGGTAATTTACACGCGGCCCCCCTGAGGTTTACTGTAATTACAGAAGTCACAAGGACACAAGGTTTTTTGTGAACATTTTCAGAAGTTATAGGGGGTGTCATTTTAAGGATTGTTGAAGCCGTAAAGGGTGTTTTGGGTGTTTTGGTACATCGTCTAAACCAGAGGTGGTCGTCCATGTAACACGACTAAACCTCAGGGGGTCCGGTCGTAAATCACCCTTGTTTTTATATTCCTTAAATGAATTGGGCTTGCAGGTTGAAGTATGTGATTCTTTTTTTTCAGTACTTTTTTTTTCTTCTTTTTTTTTTCTTGATTTTGGTGTTTGGATAAGATGGTTGGCATAGTAGGTGGGTGAGGTCTGATTGGAAAAAGATTGAAGGAAAAGCTGGATCTTTTAAGCACACAGCCGGTAAATGGCACGGTGACCCTGATGACAAAGGTTCGATTTTTTTATTCTTTCCCCCCTCTCGAATCAGTTGTAAGATATAAAGAGATTTCTATATTTCGTTGCTGATAATTATACCACATTTTCAGGTATTCAAACATCCACGGATGCTAGACATTTTGCGATATCTGCAAAGATACCGGAATTCAACAACAAGAATCGAACCTTGGTTGTTCAATACTCTATAAGATTTGAGCAGGATATAGAATGTGGTGGGGGTTACATAAAGCTCCTTTCTGGTTTCGTTAATCAAAAGAAATTCGGTGGAGACACTCCTTACAGGTATGCATACATACATACACACAAGTGTTTTCGTTTATTAATATTCTTATGTAAATTCAATTGTTTGAAAATTTTATTTGTTTTCAGTTTGATGTTTGGACCCGATATATGTGGCTCACAAACGAAGAAACTTCATGTCATATTATCGTATCAGGGTCAAAATTACCCAATCAAGAAGGATCTGCAATGTGAAACAGACAAGTTGACTCATTTTTATACATTCATTCTTCGACCGGATGCAAGTTATAGTATCTTGATTGATGGTCGAGAAAGAGATTCCGGAAGCATGTATACTGACTGGGATATCCTACCTCCTCGCAAAATTAAAGCAGTTGATGCAAAAAAGGTACATTTAGTTCAAATAAGAGATGAGAGAATAAAAAGTATTTGATGGTATATTGGTTCTTAACTCATGTTTTTTGTGTATAAAACTATCGCAATTTTTCAGCCTGCAGACTGGGACGATAGAGAATATATAGATGATCCAAATCATGTCAAACCGGAGGTATTGCACTTGCAGCATTTTTATTTGGTTTTTAACAGCTAATCAATATTTTTGGTTTATGATAATTATCAAGCATATATTTCATTGCAGGGATATGATTCTATCCCACGAGAAATACCTGATCCAAAAGCAAAGGAGGTTAGTTTATTTCTCATAATGGTTATCTTGAATTTTTGGCCATTTATTTGACATTTGGATGAAGCTACTTAGTTTGATTTAGTGATTTTCAGTTCGGGGCATTTAATCTTTAGTTTATTCCTGAGAATTTGGATGGTGTTTCATACTTGATGAATATACTCGTAAAGTAGAAAATCAAATCAATCTACTCGATATTCGGCTAAAGTTCAATATATAGAGTTTGATTGATAAAAGTTCATTTGAGTTGTTTGTTATACTTGTACATATAATTTAGTTTGGGCAACATTTACAAATCGTTCGACCTCCATACAACAAGCTAAAAACTTGATAAAATTTATTTAAAAGTATTGATCGAGCTTGACTTGTATTGAACTCGATTATTTGAAAATCAAGCCAACTTCAAATACAATCTCAAGCTCAAATGAACTTAAATAATGTGTTGATGGATTATACGAGTCGTCAGCACCCCTAGATATGCATACTTGGGGGAAAATGCAAGTTACTCCCCTGTGTTATGCAAAATTTGCACGAAACTACTCTGTGAAATGTTTATTGCAAAGAATCCTCCTGGACTATTAAAAATTTAGCATGGAAACCCCCCATCTGTTCAAAATAGTTCGTTTCGGTTAGGCACATTTCACAAGATAGTTTTGTTCATGTTTCACATAACACAGAGGAGTGTCTTACATTTATCCCGCATACTTGAGAGACATGTTGACGAAAATTTGATATTTTGTTTTGTCGTGATCAGCCTCATGATTGGGATGAAGAAGAGGATGGGATATGGAAGGCACCTAAAATTCCAAATCCACAATACAAAGGACCGTGGAAGCGTAAGGTACACCCAAATGTTCTAAAAACTAGTGTTGTCTTGTTTCACAATTATAGCTAACATAAAAATTAATGGATATTTCATTTATATTGAACAGAAAATCAAGAATCCTAATTATAAAGGAAAGTGGAAGATTCCTTGGATCGATAATCCCGGTAGAGCAAATTATTCTCAATTTCCACTACTTTTGTCTACTTGTGAATATTTTGCTTGTTAATTTTCTGTTTCCATTTTACTTTATCTCTTCGTCAGAATTTGAAGACGATCCTGATCTTTATGTTCTAAAGCCCATCAAGTACGTCGGGATCGAAGTTTGGCAGGTCACATTCATATAACTTTCTTTCTTTATTTGCAATATACCACTTGTGTTCATTCTAATGTCGAGTTATTTACCGAGTTTAGGAACGTTAACTAACACATTTGAGTTCGCTATGGTTTCAGGTGAAAGCAGGCTCTGTTTATGACAATATTCTGATTTGTGATGATCCTGACTACGCCAAGAAAGTAGTGGAGGAAGTTTTTTCAAATCGGGAGGTAGGCCTCGACTCCTATTTATCCAAAAAGTGCGTCAAAATCATTAATCGTCTAACTCATTATTCTCTTTATTCCTGTGTTGTTTTCTGAGAATTTTAGGCTGAGAAAGAGGCATTTGAGGAAGCAGAAAAACTCAGAAAAGCAAGAGAGGAAGAGGTTCGGGTCAAGTTAAACCAATTGTTGCTTGGTTAATTAAATTCGAATTGACTTTATTTTATGCAGGAAGCTCAAAGAGCAAGGGAGGAAGGTGAAAGAAGGAAAAGAGAAAGGGGTTATGATAGAAAGGATCGAGAGCGGGAGCGATACAGAGATAGATACAAGAAGGTTAGTTAATATCTTATTTTAATTATTGTTGTCGAAAATGAGTATATTTGTGTTCAAATTCTTGTGAGCCACATTTTTGATGAAAAATCTGTTTGCAGCATCGGCATCATGATTACTTGGACGATGATTATCACGTGAGTTTCTTACTTATCCTAAGTTTAGATGCTTGTGAATTGTGATATATATGTTTTTAATTGGGAAAATTGCTTTTTTGGTACCATAGGATAGGCTGACTTGCACTTTTGGTACCATTGGATACGAAAATGCAAATTTGGTACCATAGGATATGTTTTTATTGCAATTTTGGTACCAAACCCAATTTTTCTACAAAGTTAATGGCAATTTACCCCCTATGAAATGCATAATGTTCAATTTATCCTTATATAATTTGAAAAAAATCAATTTACCCCCTGTAAAATTTTAATGAAGCAATTTACCCCCTTCAGTCGGAGATTGCAACTTACTTGCCGAAATTGAGAGTATGCATGCAAACTATTTTATTTAACATAGGGAGATAAATTGCCGCATTTATCATAGCACAATGGGTAAAAAATCACATTATCATAATAAAAGTGGATTAAGTGCCGCCTATAAAAATATCAGGGAGGCGATGTGAAATTTTTAAAAATTTCAAGGGGTAAAATGCGCTTTTTTAAACCAAGAGGGGTTAAATTGAACATTATGCATTTAGTAGGGGGTAAATTGTCATTAACTTTGTAGAAAAATTGGGTTTGGTACCAAAATTGCAATGAAAACCTATCCTATGGTACCAAATTTGCATTTTCATATCCAATGGTACCAAAAGTGCAAGTCAGCCTATCCTATGGTACCAAAAAAATAATTTTCCCGTTTTTAATTTGAAGATATTTACTAATTCCAAACTTGATATTCATTTGAGTCTAAATTGTCTAATTATTTGTTTAAAATATGTGCTGAATTTATCTTGGTTGTATTAATTTGCAGGATGAACTCTGAGATTGCATTCGATCTATTTCGAATTGGTCCATTTATTTGTTTCCTCATTGTACTTTTATTATTGTTCAAGAAATGCAGCAGTACGTACACATTAGATGAGAAAATGATATCATGCTGTATTGTAACTTGTCATAGTAATCAAAACAAATTAAACCAGATCCATGCAAGTCAATAATCAACTTTTTAGTATGTGTATGATACAAATTGTCCGGGTGCGACGTATAGGGGGTAAAATATATATATATTTTTTTAAAATTACAGGTACATAAATTGGACATTATGAACATAACAGGGGTAAATTTTTATCAACTCAGTATTTTGACTCATTAATTTTATATTTTTCGCGTTTACTCGACTCATTAATTTTATATTTTTGGAGTTGGAATAAACGTCATGTGGACCAGAAAAGAATAAGTATAGGATCTTTTAGAAACATGTAGGCTCAATACTCTAGATTAATGAAAACATAAAGGGCCTGTTTATTTGGTGTTTGGGAAAATAGTTTGGGAGAGTAGTGGAGGTTTGTGAAATAATTTCGATTTGCGTAATATTGTTTGTTTGAGTTTTGGGAGAGTGGTTTGAGAAATAAAGTAGATTGATACCATGAGGAGCCGGGAGCCCTGCAATTCCCTAAAGAAAGAACAAAATCAATGAAATTGATGTATTATCTCACAAATTATATATATGATAAGCCAATTGCCCTAACGGTACTCCAGACCTCAGCGGGACCTACAGGCAATCTCAGATATATAATCTATGTAAATAAAACAGCCATTCTTTAACTTGTTCAAAATTCAAGGAATACAGGGACCGTAGCTTAATTCATGGACCATTCCATTGTCTTAACAATTTTTTGATGTACAGGATCCTCGTAAGAGGCAAGTACAGAACATACTTATTGAAAAGGTTAGAGCATATTAATCAAGAACCTTGGAGAGGTTTCTGAAGAACTAGAAAGAAAGATTTTAGCTAGACATAATGTTTAAACACAAGGGATAATTTCTATTGAATTCTGAATGGATCCAACTGATACAAAGGGCCTCTATATATAGAGGGAGGACTCCAAACATTATACAATACAACATAATGTTACAACAAATCCGAACCACAAGAAGAGAATCTTATTTATTTGACAAACATGACACCAACTAGGACCACAACTTTATTACTTTTGACAAAGAGACCCAACTTTAATAAAGTAATCCTGGACCACCTCTTTAATTTGTCACGGGCTGTTGTCGGGTGAATCTTGGATCATATCTCCCTCAGATGTATGCATGACCCTTGGATCAAATGTATCTGTCATAACCGTTGGATCAAAGTCTTCCATCTTCAAAGGTCCATAATCCCATGGATCTTGAGCATCTTGAAACGTCTCCTTATTTTCTTCCATAAAAGTATCACCTTGCTAATCCTGAGAAATAGGCATAAAATCCATAGTTGATGTACAATCTACATCTTTAACAAGACTGATAGGGACTTCATTCATGATGCAAAGATGCCTGTGCAACTCTCTAAGTTTTTCTTCTCGATTTCCCATACCACCATCAGTAGAGGTAAAGACATATCCATAAGCTTGCTGAACCAACTTGTTTCCCCTTACTGAATAATAAGGTCTCTTTAATATGATAACTGTGTAGGATTTTTCATATGAGAAACATCCTTAATAGTATCTTTTAAAACCTCTATCCAATCTTTTCTGGACCAATATTCATATAAGAACTTGGTGATCCGTGGCTCAAGGCTTCTTTTGCGAATTGCCTTCAAAAGGAAAATGGGTTTGACTTCAATGGCAAAGTAACTGATCATCCCAATGCACCAGAAATACCAATATCATTCACTTGGTAACGTAATCTCAGTGTGAAATGTGAAGATTGGGAGAAAAGGGTGATCTGGATAGAATTTTCCTTGTTCAAGAGGAATGTTCATTAGCAACAAAAATTTGGCTAGGTAGTAGAAAAGATGATTTTTAGCAAAACTTTTGAGACGTCCTGAACTATCTAGAGGAAGAGTAGTTTCTGGAAATTTTGGTAATTCAGTCGGTTCGGGACAGGATGATGACGCCATTAAAATCAAAGGAATAGATTTTATGAAAGAGATTAAATGGACTTGTTTTGGTTTTGATAACAAATCTGGGATGAGATTTCGATTCCCTTTTATATGCTGAACTTCAAACTGGTACTTGGAAAACCAATCTTTTAGCCTCAATAATTGTGGTTATGGAATTCCTTTATTTTTGAATTCAAAAATCTTCGGAAATGATGAGTTGTCCATTTGTACAGTGAAGTGATGTTCAATCAGATGGAATTCAAATTTCTTTATTCCATATTTTACGGCCAAGATCTCTTTGTAAACAGTATGATAATGCTTTTCAGCATCTTTAAACTGTCCACTGGCATGTCCACATAAATATTTTTTCCCATCAGTCTCATCAATGAGAATAGCTCCCCAAAATTCATCACTAACATCTGTCTGCAGAATGCGTTCTCCTTTGTCAGGATTCTTTAAAGGAGGAGGGTTCTGGCAAAGCTGTTTTAATTGCTTTACAACTGTAGTTTGACTGTTTCCCCAAGGAGGGGAACCTTTCCTGAGCATCTTAGAAATCTGACTCGTGTATTTTGAACTATGCGGGATAAAATCCTTCAGATAATTAACTATACCAAGGAACTGTTGAATTTCCTTAGTAGTTAAGTTTTCATCTGGGAATTTGAACAGTTCTTGAGCAATATGTGGACCTGGATGGTACTGTCCTTCAGAAAAATTCATTCCAAGAAATTCAATTTATTTTTGACCAAGAACTCCTTTATTTTCGGACAACATGATACCATACTGTTGAACAATTTCAAGAAACTGTTGCAGTAGCTCTTCGTGGGCCTGTCTATCTTTTGAGAATAATAGGATGTCATCAATATAGACCAGGGCACTGTGTAATATGAGCTCAAAAATACGAGTCATAGCCTTTTGGAATAGTGATGGGCCGACTTTAAGTCCAAAAGGCATGACAGTCCATTGAAACTGGGCCGTAGGTATACATAATGCTGTTTTGTACCTATCTTTTGGATCGATACCCAATTGCCAAAATCCAGCTTTTAGATCGAACTTTGAAAATATATGGGCTTAGGTTAATTGGGAGAATAACATTTGGGTTCTTGGCAAAGGAAATTTGTCATCTGCGAGAAAAATGGTTTAATGGCTTATAATCAATGACAAGCCTCTTTTTCCTTCTGACCTGTTCAGCCCTTTTGTTAACATAAAAGGCTTGGCAAGCCCAATTGGATTTTGTTGGCTCAATAAGCCCAAGTTCTTGAAGCTGTTGGCATTCTTTCTTGGCTAAGGCCAAATCATCAGGATTCATTCCTGGATGAGTAGCTTTAGTAGGATTCACATCCTCGTTCATTTTGAATGGAAGCTGGATGAAGAATTCTGAGTTCCTCCATAGGGGTTTAGGATGATTGAATTCTGCATGGGATTCAGCACAACAATCTTGAAGCTTTGTTGCTATGTTATAGATTCTTTTGGAGCATTTGACAGAGCATAGATCTTCTGGATAGTAGTATAAGGTTGAAACTGCCTCTTATACTTTATTCCATTGGGGAGAACCATAAGTTTTTGAGCTTTATGATAAAGATCAAAACCTATGAGAAGATCTTTTCCATGTAACTTACTTCCAATTACTTTCATCCAAACTATGCAATCAGGGAAGAATTGAATCCCAATTGGATGTTTAGTAATAAGAGAAGTTTTGAACCTTTGTCCGTCTGCTGCTTGAAAGTATTCATAATGAGTAGTCCATGCTTCTTTGGGAAAAATATCTTGATTTATCATTGACTTAGCAGCTCCAGTATCCATGAATCCAATGACTTTGATTGGTCTTTCGTACTTTGAAGGAAGAACATGACTTTGGATATGTGGGGATGGAACAGTTTCTTGACTGATTGTTACTGTCTGGAGGATAGGAAGATATTCATTTTCTTGTTCAGATTCTTCAGAGATAATGGATTCTTCAAAGTCTTCAAGAGCAAATATACTTTCTTCTGTTTGCTCATCTTGTTAAGAGAACAGGGATTCAACATCAGTATCATCAAGAGTTGAATCAGTATATTGCTGAATGTGTGTTATCATTCGAGCTGACTTTTCCCTATTTTGAGGACAGTTTTTTGCAAAATGTCCTTTCTTTTTGCAAATGTAACATCTATCTGTTCTCTTGTTTCTATAAGACTTTCTTTTGAAGAATCTGAGACTTCCTTTCTTTTTGGGCTTCTCCTTATCGCCTTTGGATTTCTTCTTCTTAACATGACACGTGCAGCCTTCCTTGGAGTTACATTTTATTTCCAAATGTGATTTTTGCAGGCTTGCTTCAGAGCAATTTTGTTCTGGACTAGAGACTTGAACATGGTTTGTTGTTCACAGAGCTTTTCCACTGTTGCAATTGCCATCTGGTGAATTTCTCCAAGAGTAAGAGTATTTATTTCTTTCCTGGCGGATGTGATAAGGCGATTAAGCTCTGGATGAATTTCATTGGGAAGAGATGCCACATATACGTGTTTGAGGTTGGGATCATTACTCCCATTCAACGTATAGTAGAGTTCAGACATTCTCTTGAAATGAAAGTCCAAATCTTTTTTCTGTAAAGAACAACACTTCATTGCAAAATAATTCTGTTGTGCTAGCTTATCATAGATTGAACTATCACCCATAAATTCTTGATGTATAGCCCCTAGTGTCTGAGTTGCAGTGGCTTGGAAAAATTGTATCTGTCTATATTCTCCAAGGGCTAGAAACCATTCTCTTAAGGTTCCAGTGAACCTGGATGCAAATTCCCTAAGGATAGTAGGAAAATTCTGTTCCTTAGTTTTTTGCAGATCTATCCAAGCAGTGAAGGATTGTAGCATTTCTCTCCTCATTTCAACAGGTATATCATCAAAAGTAAACCATGACCCATTTGTTGGTTTTGCTGATGAAGTTTCTACATTCCGAGCTGGAAGATGATCTTCCATCATGGTTTCTTCTTCCGAATCATCAGGTGGATTCTCCTGTTGCGATACAGATGGATCAACCATAAGTATTTGGGAAATGTTTGCCATTTCCTGATCCATTTCAGAATTTTGGCTGGAAGATTCTAATGAACTCGTTGAGTCTTCAGAGGATTGATCTAATTGCATTTCTGGAAATTCTCGAATCATAAGAGCTTTTTGAGGATCCTCCATTTTCGCTTTCAGTTTTTCTCCTTTAGTCGCAAGGGACTTTTTCTTCATTTTAGGAGGGGGCTGCTCAAATGGTATGTCTGAAGCCATAAAGAAGCGTTTTGAATAATCAGGCGAAGATGTTGGTATGTCAAACAAAGAGGAAGACGGAGGTGTCTGGAGAAAAGGGAGACTAGGGATAAATCTCCTTTTTCTGTCTTCTTCCCTAAGATGGAGGTCTTTCTTGAGCTTTCTGATCTCTGCTTCTTTCTGATCAAATTCGGGACCCATTTTGTGCTGGGAAATTAATTGCATGAGCTCTTTATCAAGGAGATCTATTCATTTTACTATCCTATTATAGATTCCTTCAAGTTCTAATGCCATGAAATCAAAATACACGAGTCAGATTTCTAAGATGCTCAGGAAAGGAGCCCCTCCTTGGGGAAACAGTCAAACTACAGCTGTAAAGCAATTAAAACAGCTTTGTCAGAACCCTCCTCCAATAAAGATTCCTGACAAAGGAAAACGCATTCTGCAGACAAATGCTAGCTATTATCATTGAAGAGACTGATGGGAAAAAATATTTCTGTGGACATGCCAGTGGACAGTTTAAAGATGCTGAAAAGCATTATCATACTGTTTACAAAGAGATCTTGGCCGTAAAATATGGAATAAAAATAAAGAAATTTGAATTCCATCTGATTGGACATCACTTCACTGTACAAATGGACAACTCATCATTTCCAAAGATTTTTGAATTCAAAAATAAAGGAATTCCAGAACCACAATTATTGAGGCTAAAAGATTGGTTTTCCAAGTACCAGTTTGAAGTTCAACATATAAAAGGGGATCGAAATCTCATCCCAGATTTTTTATCAAGACCAAAACAAGTCCATTTAATCTCTTTCATAAAATCTATTCCTTTGATTTTAATGGCATCATCATCCTGTCCCGAACCGACTGAATTACCAGAATTCCCAGAAACTACTCTTAGTCTAGATAGTTCAGGAAGTCTCAAAAGTTTTGCTAAAAATCATTTTTTCTAATACCTAGCCAAATTTCTGTTGCTAATGTACATTCCTCTTGAACAAGGAAAATTCTATCCAGATCACCCTTTTCTCCCAATCTTCACATTTCACACTGAGATTACGTTACCAAGTGAAGGATATTGGTATTTCTGGTGCCTTGGGATGATCAGTTACTTTGCCATTGAAGTCAAACCCATTTTCCTTTTGAAGGCAATTCGCAAAAGAAGCCTTGAGCCACAGATAACCAAGTTTTTATATGGATATTGGTCCATAAAAGATTGGATAAAGGTTTTAAAAGATACTATTAAGGATGTTTCTCATATGAAAAATCCTTACACAGTTATCATATTAAAGAGACCTTATTATTCAATAAGGGGAAACAAGTAGGTTCCTCATGCTTATGGATATGTCTTTACCTCTACTGATGGTGGTATGGGAAATAGAGAAGAAGAACTTAGAGGGTTGCACATGCATCTTTGCATCATGAATGAAGTCCCTATCAGTCTTGTTGAAGATGTAGATTGTACCTCAACTATGGATTTTATGCCTATTTCTCAGGATTAGCAAGGTGATACTTTTATGGAAGAAAATAAGGAGACGTTTCAAGATGCTCAAGATCCATGGGATTATGGACCTTTGAAGATGGAAGACTTTGATCCAACGGTTATGACAGATACATTTGATCCAAGGGTCATGCATACATCTGAGGGAGATATGATCCAAGATTCACCCGACAACAGCCCGTGACAAATTAAAGAGGTGGTCCAGGATTACTTTATTAAAGTTGGGTCTCTTTGTCAAAAGTAATAAAGTTGTGGTCCTAGTTGGTGTCATGTTTGTCAAATAAATAAGATTCTCTTCTTGTGGTTCGGATTTGTTGTAACATTATGTTGTATTGTATAATGTTTGGAGTCCTCCCTCTATATATAGAGGCCCTTTGTATCAGTTGGATCCATTCAGAATTCAATAGAAATTATCCCTTGTGTTTAAACATTATGTCTAGCTAAAATCTTTCTTTCTAGTTCTTCAGAAACCTCTCCAAGGTTCTTGATTAATATGCTCTAACCTTTTCAATAAGTATGTTCTGTACTTGCCTCTTACGAGGATCCTGTACATCAAAAAATTGTTAAGACAATGGAATGGTCCATGAATTAAGCTACGGTCCCTGTATTCCTTGAATTTTGAACAAGTTAAAGAATGGCTGTTTTATTTACATAGATTATATATCTGAGATTTCCTGTAGGTCCCGCTGAGGTCTGGAGTACCGTTAGGGCAATTGGCTTATCATATATATAATTTGTGAGATAATACATCCATTTCATTGATTTTGTTCTTTCTTTAGGGAATTGCAAGGCTCCCGGCTCCTCATGGTATTAGAGCCATATTTTTTTTCTAAAAGAGCCCCAGAGTATATTAATCCTGATGTCAGACGAGTAGGAGGAAGAAGAACTAGATGAGCTCACAAAATATGACATCTCCAGATCAATTAGTTTCAGTTTCATCCTCTTTGTCTTTACCCCGTCATTCTACGAGCAAAATTGAAAACCTTGTAGAATACTCCACCATACCAGACTCTGCTGTAATTGAAACCTCTGTACCTCCAGTTATAAGCCCTTACAATATATACCAGAAAAAAGGATCCCTTAGGGGAATTCGTTCACTTATATCTTCGAACATACCCTTAACCAAAGAGTATGTTCAAACTTCAAAGCTTGACAAATGTGATATTCCTTACTCTAAAAAAGAACGGTACATCACTCTTGCTATCCCTCCAGAGTATATCAACTCCTGGCAAAGAGAAGGCTATACACACCTACACTTTGGTGCAGTACGCCTAGTATTATCTTACCAAGGGAGAAAAGGTCTTCCTGTTACTGCCAGACTAGCTCTCCTAGATACTCATTTCACTTGCTACGAACATGCTGTTATTGGAACAGTTGTCACCACTCTATAACAACGGAAGTGCACTTCTCACTTACTTCCCCAACTTTGCCATGTCTCTCAACGACTCCAACCTTCTAAATGCTTTGAAGGTTTAGATACAAATCACTGGTGCAGAACAAGTTGCATCAGCTATTTCTGCAACTCTCCATCATCAGTTGGTTTACCGCCTACAAGACCATGGATTAGATCTACAAGGATCTGGATCCCCTGATGCTCTGATGATTCTGGCTGAGTCTGGATCTAATACACCAACGATAGTTCAGATCCCAAGACAGATTCCTCGCCATGAATTAGAGCTTCTTATGCCTACTGAATGGATCACAAATTATGAATTTCTCCAGCAAACGCATGAGCCAATCAGATCTACCATATATGAGTTCCAAAGGATGAAAGATGGAAAAACTAAAACCATCTTCAAGATGCCTCAGAATGAAGAACCTTCTTCATCAAAGACTATTTTCAGGCAACTAATGATCCAACCAGTAGAAGATAAAAGACAAAAGACAACATGATATGAAACAAGGATACCCATCCCCATAGCATGCTTTAACCCAGATGGCTCTCATGTATATAAAGACAAAATTGATGGCCATTTTCTATGGGATGTTGATCTATCCATGTGTGACCCGGATTGCTCATGTGATGAGCAAGAGGAATCAGATGATGATGAAAGTGAAGGAAGCCGAAGGAGAAGGAGAAGAAAAATAAGAAAACAACGCCTTTCTTGCAGAAACAGTTGATCTGATGACCCTGATCTTGATCCACCCGTTTGTGCTCAACCACTGCCATGTTATGATAAAACCTTAAAAATACTTCAACAGGAAAGAAAGAAGGACTGTAGACAATCTCTACCACCAGTCATTCCTTCTATTCCTCTGGTCCAACCTTGTATGATGTTCCAAAATTATGAGACAGAGTTTTCTCCTTTGGAAAGAAACACATCTGGATCAGTCACTACAAGGCCTTATATCATAACCACCACTGTTGATTCTGATGGCAGAAGAAGGACTTCTGATTTAACTCAAGCATAAGAAGTCATGAATTGGCAGACGACCAATTCTAGAGCTCAAAATAAAACCTTGGTTCAAATTGATTCCAAAGTAGACCAGGTTTTATCACAAGTTCAGGCCAACACACAAAAAGTTGATTCCATGGCATTAGAACTTAAAGGAATCTATAATAGGATAGTAAAAAGAATAGATCTCCTTGATAAAGAGCTCAGGCAATTAATTTCCCAGCACAAAATGGGTCCCGAATTTGATCAGAAAGAAGCAGAGATCAGAAAGCTCAAGAAAGACCTCCATCTTATGGAAGAAGACAAGAAAAGGAGATTTATCCCTAGTCTCCCTTTTCTCCAGACACCTCCGTCTTCCTCTTTGTTTGACATACCAACATCTTCGCCTGATTATTCAAAACGCTTCTTTATGGCTTCAGACATACCATTTGAGCAGCCCCCTCCTAAAATGAAGAAAAAGTCCCTTGCGACTAAAGGAGAAAAACTGAAAGCGAAAATGGAGGATCCTCAAAAAGCTCTTATGATTCGAGAATTTTCAGAAATGCAATTAGATCAATCCTCTGAAGACTCAACGAGTTCATTAGAATCTTCCAGCCAAAATTCTGAAATGGATCAGGAAATGGCAGACATTTCCCAAATACTTATGGCTGATCCATCTGTATCGCAACAGGAGAATCCACCTGATGATTCGGAAGAAGAAACCACGATGGAAGATCCTCTTCCAGCTCGGAATGTAGAAACTTCATCAGCAAAGCCAACAAATGGGCCATGGTTTACTTTTGATGATATACCTGTTGAAAAGAGGAGAGAAATGCTACAATCCTTGGCTGCTTGGATAGATCTGCCAAAAACTAAGGAACAAAATTTTCCTGTTATCCTTAAGGAATTTGCATCCAGGTTCACTTGAACCTTAAGAGAATGGTTTCTAGCCCTTGGAGAATATAGACAGATACAATTTTTTCAAGCCACTGCAGCTCAGGCACTAGGGGCTATACATCAAGAATTTCTGGGTGATAGTTCAATCTATGATAAGCTAGCACAGCAGAATTATTTTGCAATGAAGGTTGTTCTTTACAGAAAAAAGATTTGGACTTTCATTTCAAGAGAATGTCTGAACTCTACTATACGTTGAATGGGAGTAATGATCCCAACCTCAAACACGTATATGTGGCATCTCTTCCCAATGAAATTAATCCAGAGCTTAATCGCCTTATCACAGCCACCAGGAAAGAAATAAATACTCTTACTCTTAGAGAAATTCACCAGATGGCAATTGCAACAGTGGAAAAGCTCTGTGAACAACAAACCATGTTCAATACTCTAGTCCAGAACAAAATTACTTTGAAGCAAGCCTGCAAAAAATCACATTTGGAAATAAAATGTAACTCCAAGGAAGGCTGGTCGTGTCATGTTAAGAAGAAGAAATCCAAAGGCGATAAGGAGAAGTCCAAAAAGAAAGGAAGTCTCATATTCTTCAAAAGAAATCTTATAAAAACAAGAGAACAGATAGGTGTTACATTTGCAAAAAGAAAGGACATTTTGCAAAAACTGTCCTCAAAATAGAGAAAAGTCAGCTCGAATGATAACACACATTCAGCAATATACTGATTCAACTCTTGATGATACTGATGTTGAATCCCTGTTCTCTGAACAAGATGAGCAAACAGAAGAAAGTATCTTTGCTCTTGAAGACCTTGAAGAATCCATTATCTCTGAAGAATCTGAACAAGAAAATGAATATCTTCCTATCCTCCAGACAGTAACAATCAGTCAAGAAGCTGTTCCATCCCCACATATCCAAATTCATGTTCTTCCTTCAAAGTACGAACGGCCAATCAAAGTCATTGGATTCATGGATATTGGAGCTGCTAAGTCAATGATGAATCAAGATATTCTTCCTAAAGAAGCATGGATTACTCATTATGAATACTTTCAAGCAGCAGACGGACAAAGGTTCAAAACTTCTCTTATTACTAAACATCCAATTGGGATTAAATTCTTCCCTGATTGCATAGTTTGGATGAAAGTAATTGGAAGTAAGTTACATGAAAAATATCTTCTCATAGGTTTTGATCTTTATCATAAAGCTCAAAAACTTATGGTTCTCCTAAATGGAATAAAGTATAAGAGACAGTTTCAACCTTATACTACTAACCAGAAGATCTATGCTCTGTCAAATGCTCCAAAAGAATTCTATAACATAGCAACAAAGCTTCAAGATTGTTGTGCTGAATCCCATGCAGAATTCAATCATCCTAAACCGCTATGGAGGAACTCAGAATTCTTCATCCAGCTTCCATTCAAAATGAACGAGGATGTGAATCCTGCTAAAGCTACTCATCCAGGAATGACTCCTGATGATTTGGCCTTAGCCAAGAAAGAATGCCAACAGTTTCAAGAACTTGGGCTTATTGAGCCAACAAAATCCAGTTGGGCTTGCTAAGCCTTCTATGTTAACAAAAGGGCTGAACAGGTCAGAGGGAAAAAGAGACTTGTCGTTGATTTTAAGCCATTAAATCATTTTCTCACAGATGACAAATTTCTTTTGCCAAGAACTCAAATGTTATTCTCCCAATTAACCCAAGCCCATATATTTTCAAAGTTCGATCTAAATTTCTTTTGCCAAGAACTCAAATGTTATTCTCCCAATTAACCCAAGCCCATATATTTTCAAAGTTCGATCTAAAAGCTGGATTTTGGCAATTGGGTATCGATCCAAAAGATAGGTACAAAATAGCATTCTGTATACCTACGGCCTAGTTTCAATGGACTGTCATGCCTTTTGGACTTAAAGTCGGCCCATCACTATTCCAAAAGGCTATGACTCGTATTTTTGAGCCCATATTACACAGTGCCCTGGTCTATATTAATGACATCCTATTATTCTCAAAAGATAGACAGGCCCAAGAAGAGCTACTGCAACCGTTTCTTGAAATTGTTCGTATGTTTTTTTTTTTTTTTTTTGTAGAATTAGGTTGTAGGTGTAAGATGTGTAAGTCTTTATTTCAAATCATGTTTGTTGTGAGATAAAATTGTGTAAAAGATAGGTTATTATGTCAAATCAGAGTAGAGTTTGTATAGGTTTTGTTTAGAGATAAAAAAATTGTTGTTTGTTTGGGTTTTGAGAAAGTAGTTTTAGAAAATTGAGAGATGAAAAATTTATTTAAGAAAATAGAAAACATGTTTGTTTGGCATTTTTCAAACACGAATTTTTTTTTGGGAAACGCCAAACAAACAGGCCCAAAATGTTTTAAGATGTGTGTTTACAATATTGCAACATTTAATTTAATTGTTATAAAATCAAACAAGGGCAATTAATAATTGTAAAGAGAACAAGTTAAGTATTGATCAACGAAAATAATGAAATAATAAAATTTAAATTGCCATTAACTTTGTGATAAATTTAAATTAAATTATCCCTCTATAATTTGAAAAATAAATTAATTACCCCTTGTAAAAAAATTAATGAAGCAATTTACCCCTTTAATTGGGGAGTGTAACTCACTTGCCGAAATTGAGAGTAGGCATGCAAATCATTTTATAACATAAGGGGATATTTCGACATTTATCATACCAGAGGGGGTAAAATGTCACAATATCATAATAAAAGTGGATAAAGTGCCGCCTAACAGGGAGGCGATGTGAAACTTTTACAAAATTTTAGAGGGTAAAATACTACTTTTTAAATCACAAGGGAATAAATTGAACATTATGCATTTTATAAGGGTTAAATTGCTATTAATTGGAGAAAAATTGGGTCTGGTACCAAAATTGCAATGGAAACATATCCTATAATATCAAATTTGCATTTTCGTATCTATAGGTGCTAAAATTACAAGTAGGTCTATCCTACGTGAAAAAAAAAAAAAAAAAAAAAAAGTTCCCCCTACTTGTTAAAAGGATTATGTTATCATGGTATGCTAGAATAACACAAAATAAAAATATAAAAAGAAGAAACCTAAGTTAAGTACTTTTGACATTTTACTGGTAACAAAATAGTTAAATAATATAGGGTTTGTTTGTTTGGTATATTCCAAAAATAATTTGTGTGTGAGAAAAATGAGAGAAACAACAAATTTACTTTCTAAAATAAATTTATTATATCTCGATTTTTTCAAACTACTCTCCAAAAAACAAAAAAAACAACAATTTTCTTATTTCTAAAAATAACCTACTCAAAATCTACTTTGTTTTGAAATAAAGTAATCTCTCTTTCATACAACTTATCTCACGTAACAAATATGATTTGATATAAACTTTTTTACCTAAAAGCATCAACTTAAACTCTTCCAAAAAAACTACACCCCTTTTATTTTCCAAACCACACTCCCAAACTTCAAACAAACAACATTGCACAAATCGAGATTATTTTACAACTCCCACCACTTTTCACAAACTACTCTCCCAAATGCCAAACAATCAGGCCCATAGGCTTTTGGCCTCCCCTCCCCCTCTTAGAGTTATATGGTGTATCTGTTAAACAGTTGAAATGAGATTTAATCTCCAAAGAAAACTTAATATGTAAAGATAAATTTGAATAAATCTCCAATAGTAATGTTCAATTTTGATTTAAAGTCACTGTTTGCCCCATTTTTGCTTCTAGATGAGGATAGATGATTGGAAAATAAAGTTCAATATTAGAGTACACACGACGTCTAAAAATTAGAAGAAAGAGAGAAACTCCAAAACCATCAACCATGAGTCAATATCGGAAAGAGAAAAATGGCAAGTTGCTTACAAGTCTCATTGTCACCCACATACATCTCAAGTTGTTTAATTGACTTTAAAAAATAAAAATAAAATAAATATGCGTAGGTTAATGAAGGTGAAACACGACCCTACTACCTAGCTAATTTGTTAGTATATCATTTAATTTAAATAAGAAACTAAAATTTAAAATCATTTTTTAGACTATTATAGTTCATATTTAAAAGTTAAGAATTGAAAATTAAAATTTTTTATTATACCTTTTTAATTAATTTTTAATGTTTGCTATTGAGTTATATATCACTTTATAATTCAAATAAAAGTATGGTAGTCTACGCCAAAAAAAAAAAAAAAAAAAACAAAAAACAAAAAAAATTGCATTTTTGGACTTGTGTATGTATTTGAGAGCAATATGGATTTCATGTTCACCCCGAAAGATACTTTATTGGTTAATTTCTCATTTAATTATGTCAACTTCATATGTCCTCTTTTCCATAAAATAGAGTAGACTGACTTTTCTTTGTATGATGAAGTGTGAAATTTTTAGGTTTATAAATACCAACTGAAAGAGATCATTAAATAATTCTACTCGTTTATAGCCTCACATAAAACAACCCAAATTTAAATTTTACTTTTTCTATCATAAATTAGTTTGTCTAGATAACATGGGGAAGATGATGATGTCTTCTGCCATTCTCCTTTTCATATTATGTTTATCGATTTGTCCGTGATTCGTTGTTCTGTGAAAGTCGTTAACACGACTTTTGTTTGTATCACAATGGAAAGGAAAGCTCTGTTAAAGTTCAGGGAAAACTTTGGGAACCCCTTCCCCACACTCTCATCATGGAACGACGATACCAAAGATTGTTGCACATGGCAAGGTATCGGGTGCGACACATTTACCGGACATGTTACTTGGCTTGATCTTGGAAATAACAGCTTATCAATTCTGCACCACTTATTACAAAGTAAAATGATTGATCCTTCCCTTTTGGAATTGAAGCATTAGAGTTACCTAGACTTGAGTGGGATCAACTTTCAGCTCAGTCCAATTCCGGCATTTCTTGGATCAATGACACAACTACGACATCTTAATCTTTCGCATGCATCATTAAGTGGTGTTGTGCCTCATGACCTTGGAAACCTTTCAAGCTTGAGTGTGCTTAATCTAAGTGGTATTTATGACCTGGTAGTTGACGATCTCATGTAGGTTTCTCGTCTTTCATCGCTCGAGTATCTTAATATGAACGACGTGGACCTGAGTCCAACAAAAGATTTGCTCAAGGTACTCAACTTGCTTCCTTCTTTATTAGTGTTAAGCATGCGTTTAGTAGACTTAATAACACAAATCTACAACATGCTTGCATAAACTCTTCACTCTCAAATGTCCAACACCTTGATTTGAGCAGGAATAATTTTGATGGAGAATTTCCTTGCTTTCTTCATAATATGACTTCACTAAGATATCTTGATCTTTCATTTAACAATTATAATTGGCTAAAATTCAATTTTGGTACCATAAAACTGGGCAAATTTCATTTTTCATACCAAAAGTCCAAAAATCATACAGCCGTTAAGTTTTGCCACGGCCGTTTAGTCTCCTCCGTTAAGTGCATGTGAGAGGCACGTGGGGCACTAATCTGCCCGTTCAATTTTGGTACTGTAGAATTGGGGAATTTTCAATTTTCATACCAAAAGTCCAAAAATCATACCAATTCTCACTCAGCCGTTTCAAAATAGGGGGGAAATGCAATTGTCTAAAATTGAGCAGGTTGTTTTTGCAATTATTGCCTTCTTCCTCCTATGGACGATCGTCGACTTCCGGTGGCCTTTTGTCGAAATTGGTTGAATATTTTTGTTCCTCTTGTCATGGGCGGAGCTCAACCGTCTATGGCAGCCACTTGGGCGGAGCTCAACCGTCTATGGCAGCTACAATAAACCTATGGAAAATGATGCCCACGGTTAGGGGAAACTAATGCAACAAGAATTATGAAGTTTGGTTAAGAATCGAAGAAGAAATCACGATTTGAAATTTCAAAAATTTTGACCTACAATTCGAAAATTAGAACTCAAAATTCGAATAGATTATTCAAATGAGTGAAAAGATCTTTATATGTACGAGTTCTCCATGACAAGGGGAACATAAACCCTCAACCAATTCCGACAAAAAGCCACCGGAATCGGCGGTCGTAGGGGTGGGATCGGGACTGGTTTTCAGGAATTCGGGTATTTCAGGACGGGATATTGGGTTTCGGGATTTCAAATTTAAATCCCGAAACCCGGTAGATCAACCAAGGTCCCGTGGGTTTCGGGTACCCGATTTAATTTCGGAATTTCGGGAGTCCCGGGAATCTAAGTTGCAAATTTAAATTGTGCAAATTAAACCTTTTATTTTTAGCTTATTGTTAAAATGAAATGAAAAAAAAAAGTACCATGACTACTAGTCTGTTGTAGAACAAACTAATTCAAACATATCACCACAACCATTTCAAAAAAAGAAAAACATAACGGAATTTGGTATGAAAAATGAAATTTGCCCAGTTCTATGGTACCAAAATTGAATTTTATGTTCCAACGAGCAGAATCCGACCCACGTGCCCAGCCCGCCCACGAAGACTTAACGGACACGTGGCAGAAACGTTAAGAAAATTAACGGAAGTGCCTTTTTTGAAACGGCTGAGTAGGAACTGGTATTATTTTCGGACTTTTGGTATGAAAAATGAAATTTGCCCAATTCTATGGTACCAAAATTGAATTTTTGCCAATGATAATTCTTTTGGCCTTAATCTTCCTATATTAAGGAACCTCGTCCAAATCAACATTCGTGATAACTCTTTCAACCATAGTGTGGATTGGATCAAAGGATTCCTTTCGAATAAATGCCACTTGAAATCACTGGATCTCGGTGTTAATCAATTTCACGGGGAGATCTCCACACTTATTCAAAACCTATTTGGATGTTGGAGACACAACTTGAAGAAACTAGATTTGTCGTACAATAAGTTTTACGGTCATTTGCCTGAAGAGTTGGGTGGACTCCAGAAATTAATGTATCTCGATCTTTCATATAATGACATCAATGGTTCCATCCCTTTGTCATTTGGAAATTTGAGTGCCTTGAGAACAATAGATCTTTTGGGCAATCAGCTCTCTGGCCCCATTCCATCATCGATTGAATTTGAGAGATTTGAGAAATTTGTATCTCGTCAGGAGTCAAATAAGTGGGAGGATCCCACTTTCTCTAGGAAAACTATCAAATCTTGGAGAACTTCATCTGAGTAGTACCACATTAGATGGTACATTATGTTGGTACCAAGTGGTCAGATGAGGTCTAGAGGGGGATGAATAGACCTCTAAACTTTTTGCAATTTTTAACTCTAAAACCTTTTTGTTAACTTAAATAGACTAAGCTGTTATCAACATTAGGTTCCTCAGCTGATCGCGAACAAATCTGTGAACAGCTTTGTAGACCACTAAACTGATAGTTACTTAGCTGATTTTGTCAAAATCAGTTTTAATACTTAGAGTACTTGCAGCGGATTTTTAAAGTGTTTTTCACAAGTATTCTCAGCAGTTTGAAAAATGTTTCCCCAGTTTTATAAACTCCTTTAAATCCTTTTCAAACAGTTAAGTGAAGTGTTTTATGCAAACTTGAAATATGCAAGTAAAAATGCAAGTAAAAACACAAGTAATTTTTAGGGAAATTTACCTAGACACCCCTTGGGTTTAGGCCTAATTACAGGAACTTACCCTACTGTTTGAAAAATTACCAAGACACCCCCTTGACTTAACGGCCGTTAGTCAACTTTAACGGATCACGTAAAATGTCCAAAATACCCTTCGTTGTTTTTAATATTTACAAAAAAAAAAAAAAAAAAAAAAAAAAAGAAAAAGAACAACCTCCATGGCCGCCGGCGCTAAAGCTCCAACACCCGTTTTTTTCACTTTTCCTGGCGACTCCGGACACGGTTCGAGCTCTATTTGATGGCTATAGACTCGTCTTCAAGTCCTCTACAAATCCCAAGCATTAATTATCAGTTCAAAGTCCATCCCGTCACTCTATTTTAAGATCTACGATTTTGGTACTTTTTTCGATTTTACGCCGCCGTCGGCAGTGGAGCTTGACCCACCGCCTCCCCTTTGAGCCGTAGACTCCCCTCGGTGTGGCGGTCATTTTGGTACCAACCTTGTCCAATTTGGTGCTGAATTGAAGCTTCCTCATTTGCCAAGCTCACGTCAATGGCAGTTTGGCATTTTCGCAAAATCAGCCCCTCTATCCCAATTCGCAAATTGACCCTTGTACTTTTTCACCTTTATAATATGACCCTACATTTATAGAAAAACTCAAACTTCCACTTTGATTTGGTCAAAATTCACAATTTACACGTCACATGTCCCGCACATGTGCGATTTCGGGCTAATTTTGATATGGGGTAAAAATTTTAGTGAGCTTAAGTTAAGTTGAGGCACCAAAAATGCAATAATTCCATAACAGAATCACCAAGCCCTAGATCCCGAAAAGTTTTCTGGATTTCAAAAATTCGAATTGTGTTATTGTAGATAAATTTATTAAATTTTAAATGGGTTTGTTTTATTTTTGTAAGAAAAATATTTGTTATTAAAGTGAAACTTCATTTACCAATTATGTTATTGTAAATAAATTGTTAAATTTTAAAAGGGTTTTTTTGTAAGAAAATATATGTTATTAAATAATTGTGTTATAGTAAATAAATTTGATAAATTTTAATTTGGTTTGTTTGATTTTAAAATGAAAATAAAAGTTATTAGAAATTTATTTACCAGATTGAGTTATTGTAAATAAATTTATTAAATTTTAAATAGGTTTATTTTATTGGCTTCATCATTTATTGGCTTGGTGGATTGGTATTTATGTATTTATTGGGTGTTTTGATATTGGAAATACATTACACATACAATAGTAACTTTCAGCCTACAACAATCAAATTTTAAATATTACAAATACACCCCCTGTAACATAACATATATTACAAATACACACCGAGGGCAAAATTGGAAAAACATTAAAAAAAAATGATGACGTCATCCTCCGCCGTCAAAATTTAACGCCGTAAGGGGTGTTCTTGTAATACTGTTTTGCCAGAGGGGGTGTCTTGGTAATTTTTTAAACAGTAGGGTAAGTTCCTGTAATTAGGCCTAAACCCAGGGGGTGTCTAGGTAAATTTTCCTAATTTTTATAGTGATTTTATGGATGTAAATATCCTTTAATCCACTCGTCCAAGTCACAAAGATCTTGGGTTATACTAGAAAACACAAAGTAATCAGTATACAATGCTTGTGCCAAACAACAAATGAAATGGCCACAAGTGCGCAGTAAGAAATCACACAGAAATCCTACTCTCCGAAGGTAGATCACTCACATAGATGGATCTACACTCCTCACGCTATTTTCAGTATAGGAGCTCACAAAGAAAAGCTACACTAAGAAGCTATATCACTTCACAAAGATGGATATACACTCCTTTCTTTTCTTAGTTGAAAGTCACTCAGACAGACAACGCAAGTTCTCTGTTCTTCAACGAAAAGCTTCGTCAACAGATGACTGGGCTTGTGATCAGACGACTAAACTGATGGATCTCGCTCTTAAGATGTGATCTTGAGATGTGCAAGTCTCATTTAGATCTTCAGTTAGTCTTCTATTTATACTCTCGAATTTGAATTTTTGCCCGTTGAAGATGAGACAGAACTTTGCAGTTCTCGAGTTCTGGTCCCCATTTTCTGGAACGGCTCCCTGCAACTGCTACAGTACAGTCTGCTGTACTTTCTTTCAGTCGCATTTAATGCACTCAGCAGGTTACCGTTGGATAGCTTGCTGATCGTCTTCACTTGGCTGATGGGAGTACTAAGCTGATGGCTACTCGGCTGATTCAAGAATGAACATATCTATCTTGACTCGGCTGATGCTCACCAATCTGATCTTCACTGATCTGATATCCCACTCGGCTGATTCGGTCACATAGCTTCCAGACCTTGAGATAGGTTTTACTAAGCTGTTCTTAGTTGATGACTTGTCCTTTTGATCTTCAAAACCATTATGGCCTTTTGTCATCTTCAAAACATTCTCTAATTTATACCAACAATTTCCCCCTTTTTGATGATGACAAAACCTTCAACTAAGAACGTCTTCTAAGTCTTCAGATTTGGTCTTCATACCTTGAGATGAAAATTTATTGATCTGATGCAACTTTCAAAAAAATACCAATAGTTGGTTCTTTTCCCTTTTCTGATCTTCTGTTTAAAGGGTTCTTAGTTGCATCCTTTATCTTCCCCCTTTTTGTCATCAACAACAATACTTGAGTTGCATCTCTTCTTCCCCTTTTTCTCTTTATAGGATTGCAAACTTAGTATGCTGAAGACAATTTGGTGAGTACTAGGCTGATTTAGGTAGTCTTCATTGTTGTTTATCACTCCAGCTAGAAAATTCCCTTAACTTCAAGAATTGATACCACTTGTTGGTATTTGTGGTCTGATTCCACTTGTAGTCTGATGCTACTTGTAGTCTGATACTACTTGTATAACTGTAAATCAGATTAGTCAGCTGATATCACTTGTTGATATGATAACTCTTGCTGATACCACTTGATGTAGTACATTATTGAATAACACTTGTTTGTTGAGTTCCAGTCGGCTGATAAGAAGCAGTCTTCTGCTAGCTTCATTTTGACTTATTGAAAACTTCATCTTTCTTTAGGAGTACCGCTAGTCGTACACGTTCCCCCTAAGTTCAAGAATCCGTGGTCAAGTAGTCTGATGAGAGTTCTTCTTCAAAGACACTCAGCCGTTGAATTTCAGTAAGCTGTTCTGGGTTAGTCTTCTGATAAGTTCCCCCTCAACTTATGAATCCAAAATCAACAAACCATTTTCTTTGTCACATGGTTGACTTGTTGGTTTCTGATGGTCTTTATACCACTTGTAATCCTTTGATAGGCTTCAGCTTTCCAACAATCTTGCTTCCTTGAAATCTCCAAATGTAGGGTCTACCACTTGTTGATTTATACCACTTGCTTGTTGGTTTATACCAATTGTCTGACACCACTAGTCTGATATCACTTGATGGTTTGGAGCAATCTGATATAAGCAGCTTGATGGTACCATTTTCAGTTGTACACTTGATGGTAAGATCACTTGTTGAAATTTGCAAGGGCAGTCAACTCATCTTTGTCATTTCACATGCAATTCACCTGTAAAACAGATGACTATTTTTGGTACCCCTTATTTATTGGGTCCAGCAGTGTTAGTGAAACCTTGAACATGCGATGATCTAGTGACTTATGTTTTATCATGATGATATCACTTGTCATTATGATACCACTTTACTGGTCATGATTAAAACAATGCTCATAAGCAAGGTAAGATGCATGATATGTGTGATAAACATGCATATTGAAACGAGGATGGCAATCAGCGCAGTGAACATGATCAACATGATAATATGAACAAGCATAGTGCATGTTATAATAATAATTATCATAATGTGGTTCAAATTCTTGCCAGATAATTTCATTTTTGCCTCAATTTCTTACCTGAGTTTTTTAGTAACTCACCTTAGATTTAGCAGACTTGACATTTAAATTTTACTCCTATCAGCAGCTTATTCAGCTGATTGGTTTTAGTAGTCTGATTCGTCTTAGGTAGCTCACTAGGTATTCTAACCTATTGAGCATCAGTAGACTTCTTCTTTTAAGCCTCTGATTTCTTTTTATTTAGAGAATGATGCAATTTCTTCTTTTAAATTCATTTATATCTTCAAAACGAACTGCATACTCAGCTTTTAGAGTTTAATTCTCATGCTCAAGCTTTTTGATAGTCAGCTGATTCTTGAGGTTTTTCAACCTGAAGTTTCAGTGATCTGTTTTGCTCTTTTTAGCAGAGTCATCTCTTCCTTAAGCTTGGCAAATGCACACACAGTATTTGAATTTGTAATATAGCTTTTATTCAACCATTCAAATAGTCCATTTAATTGATAGTAGAAGTTACCTCAGATTCAGAATTATCAGATTTTATGACAGTTAAGCATAGAGTTTCAGGTACTTCTTCAAACTCTTTATCAGACGATTGGTTGTCTGAATAAGATATGCCGGAGTTTATTAGCTTTGCTGCATCAGCTAACTTTGATTTGCTCTTACTCAGCTTACACTCCTTTTTGGCACTCTTTTCCTTTTCAGCAAACTTTCCAGATGATGAGTGAGAATGATCTTTGATCAAGAGTCCATACTCCTCTTCATTGTAGTTTTTAAGTTTTGCTTTGGAGGAATCCCTGTTTTCCTGAAAATGATCTGAAGAAGATGAATTAGCATTTTTATATTTTAATTTCATTTTCTTCTTGTAGAACTTCTTGAAATCATTCAACAGCAGGGTAACGTCGTCAGCAGTGTAGACTTTTTCTGAACTCAGCAGAGTCTTCTGTTTTGACTTGTCTGCTGATTTTCTTGACTTGTCTGACGCCATTAGAGCAGCAGTTGGGTCTGAACTGGTTGACACTTCTAATCCCATTCTTGGCATCTTATACTCAAATGCTTTAAGGGATGAGAACAGTTCGGAAAGGGAAATCTTCTCGAAATCCCTTGATTCTTCCATGGCTGTCACCTTCATGTTGAATTTAGGTGGCAAGGCCTTGAGAACCTTTGCGGTGATCTCCTTGTTCGAAAATTCTTTACCAAACCTAAGAACTTCATTCAGAGCTTTGGTAAATCTGGTATCCATCTGATCAATCGTTTCACCATACTTCATCTTGAAATTTTCAAACTCCTCAAGAGCCACACTGAGCTTGTGTTCTTTGATAGCGTCGTTTCCTTCGCTTAGCTCGCAGACTTTGTCCCACATCTCTTTAGCTGTTTTGAGATGCTTGACCTTCTGGAATCTGTCTTCATCTAGAGCTTTGAACATCATGAACTTAGCCACTTTGTCAAGATTGACTAACTTGACTTCTTCAGGGGTCAGCTCATCCAGCTCTTTGTCAACAATCTGATCAGGCTGGTCAGTAGACTTCACAGCCTTCTTAAATCTGAATGGTCCTTTTGTAATACATGTAAACATGTTATCATTAAAAGCAGCAAGAAGGATTTCCATTCTGATTTTCCAATCTTCAAAGTCCATATGGCCAATGTGAGGAACATGGCTTATGCACTCCATTTTCAAAAAGTTTTGTTTTTCAAAATATGCTCTTTTGAAAAAGTTTGAAAACCTTTGAAAAACACTAGGATCAAGCTCGTTGATCAGGCAGCTGATTCTAATGAACCACCGGCTCTGATACCACTTGTTGGTCCCAAGTGGTCAGATGAGGTCTAGAGGGGAGGGGGGGTGAATAGACCTCTAAACTTTTTGCAATTTTTAACTTTAAAACCTTTTTGTTAACTTAAACAGACTAAGCTGTTATCAACAGTAGGTTCCTCAGCTGATCGCGAACAAATCTGTGAACAGCTTTGTAGACCACTAAACTGATAGTTACTTAGCTGATTTTGTCAAAATCAGTTTTAATACTTAGAGTACTTGCAGCGGATTTTTAAAGTGTTTTTCACAAGTATTCTCAGCAGTTTGAAAAATGTTTCCCCAGTTTTATAAACTCCTTTAAATCCTTTTCAAACAGTTAAGTGAAGTGTTTTATGCAAACTTGAAATATGCAAGTAAAAATGCAAGTAAAAACACAAGTAATTTTTATAGTGGTTATATGGATGTAAATATCCTTTAATCCACTCGTCCAAGTCACAAAGATCTTGGGTTATACTAGAAAACACAAAATAATCAGTATACAATGCTTGTGCCAAACAACAAATGAAATGGCCACAAGTGCGCAGTAAGAAATCACACAGAAATCCTACTCTCCGAAGGTAGATCACTCACATAGATGGATCTACACTCCTCACGCTATTTTCAGTATAGGAGCTCACAAAGAAAACCTACACTAAGAAGCTATATCACTTCACAAATATGGATATACACTCTTTTATTTTCTTAGTTGAAAGTCACTCAGACAGACAACGCAAGTTCTCTGTTCTTCAACGAAAAGCTTCGTCAACAGATGACTGGGCTTGTGATCAGACAACTCAACTGATGGATCTCGCTCTTAAGATGTGATCTTGAGATTTGCAAGTCTCATTTAGATCTTCAGTTAGTCTTCTATTTATACTCTCGAATTTGAATTTCTGCCCGTTGAAGATGAGACAGAAATTTGCAGTCCTCGAGTTCTGGTCCCCATTTTCTGGAACGGCTCCTTGCAACTGCTACAGTACAGTATGCTGTACTTTCTGTCAGTCGCATTTAATGCACTCAGCAGGTTACCGTTGGATAGCTTGCTGATCGTCTTCACTTGGCTGATGGGACTACTAAGCTGATGGCTACTCGGCTGATTCAAGAATGAACATATCTATCTTGACTCGGTTGATGATCACCAATCTGATATTCACTGATCTGATATCCCACTCGGCTGATTCGGTCACATAGCTTCCAGACCTTGAGATAGGTTTTACTAAGCTGTTCTTAGTTGATGACTTGTCTTTTGATCTTCAAAACCATTATGGCCTTTTTGTCATCTTCAAAACCTTCTCTAATTTATACCAACACATTATGTGAGGCTCACTTTGCTAAGCTCTAAAAATTGCGAATCCTTAAGTTAGATTCACTCAAATTCAGAGTAGGATTTAATTGGGTACCTCCTTTTCAACTCGAATTCCTCAAAATGCGATCTTGCGATATAGAAGGTCAATTTCCACAGTGGCTTCGATTGCAAAAATAAATTGTTAACATATATATGGTGAACTGTAGCATTTCAGGAGCTCTTCCGAATTGGTTTCACTACACGAACTTGAATATTCTACAACTATCCCAAAATAATATCCATGGACCAATACCAAACAACATTGGTCGCATGTTACCTAGTCTAGGATATTTGCTCTTGGAAGAAAACTACATCACTGGTTCCATACCTTATTCATTATGCGAGAAGAAATTTCTCGTAGCTCTAGATCTATCCAAAAACCAATTATCGGGTAATCTTATAGATTGTTGGGGGAACTTTCAAGAACTATCCGTTCTGAAATTATCATCCAATGAAATTTCTGGTTTTATACCAAACTCCATTGGAGGAGCTTACACGTTAGAATCACTGCACTTGAATAATAACAGTTTAACAGGAAAACTTCCATCTACACTGAGAAATTGCACTAGGTTAGTAGTTCTAGATATTGGAGAAAATATTCTTTCAGGAAAATTACCCAAATGGATAGGAGAAGATCTGAATCCATTGAGAGTGCTTAGACTAAGGGAAAATGAGTTTTATGGCCCAATTCCTTTAGAGTTTTGCAAGCTGACCAATATTCAAATATTGGACGTTGCAAGTAATAATTTGACAGAAAGAATTCCACAATGCATTGGTAATTTCTCAAGCATGGTCAATGAATTGCCATCACGCAAATGGTCCTTTTTTTTTTGAATCTTTTGAAGATAGCTTGATGGAGGTGCTTAAAGGATTGAAGCTAGATTACTCCACCACGAGTTTGTTGTCAGTAGCCATTTTGGATCTTTCAAATAATAATTTAGTTGGAGAAATACCCGAGCTCAAAAAAATTTCTAACTTGATTGGTCTCAACTTATCACATAATCATTTGGAAGGAAAAATCCTAGAAAGAATAGGAGACCTGGAATTAATGGAATCTCTCGATCATTCAAACAATAATTTGTTTGGAAGTATTCCTCACAGTTTGTCAAATTTGACTTTCCTAAGTCATTTGAACTTGTCACACAACCATTTGTCCGGGCGTATTCCTATAGGGCCTCAGCTCCAAACTCTTGATGACCCTTCGATTTACGAAGGCAACCCTCAACTCTGTGGAGCTCCACTGCCAAAGAAATGTGGTGCAGATAAAGCACTGGAAGGTCCAAATGTGGAGAACAATGTAAAAGAAGATGAAGAAGACTATGTTGATAAGATATGGTTTTATGGATTTATAGCAAGTGGTTTTGCTATAGGATTTTGGGGGGTCATTGGAACTTTGGTCTTAAAAAGGAGCTGGAGACATGTTTATTTTGAGTTTGTGGATGAGAGAATTGGCACATGGTTTGTCAGAAATTGCATGTAGGTCATTTTTATTATGAATTTTGTGTTGCTCTTTTATTTTTCTTTTTTATGTTGTCGACTTTGGGATGTTAAGACATTTGTGATTTGGCTTTACTTTACTAGATAATGTATGCACTTGCCCTTATATATGTTTGTTCACATATTCTAATAAATTCAAGTGAGAACATTTTATATTAAGATTATAACTTGATGTCTATAGACATTGAGGATGTATGACAGATCGATATTTATGACTAGTGAGGAAAATTGCATTTGTAGATATTGGTATATAAAAGCATACAAAAAAGGCTCCTTCACTTAATTATGATTGGTTGATATTGAGGCTGGTAAGATCTTCTGCAACTCAAATATAATATAGTCTCATATTTGAGACCACTTTTGAGTCTAGATAAAGTGCATAAAACACAACGTAACCTATGTGGAGAGATTAAAAAAATTAATTATTTTCCTTTGTTAGAATAAATCTCTCATATTTTTATGAGAAACGGATATATATCGTTTTTGTTCTATGTTTTTATGTAAATAAATATTTCACATTTTTTCTCATAAAATAATTATATTTCACACACGTGTTCTACTTTTATTGTTATGTAAGGATATTTTTTTTAATTGAAAATTAAATGTGAACTAAAATAATGCAAAAAGTGTTTTTAGATTTCAGTTTCTCATTTAAATGAAATATTAACAAATTAGCTAGGTAGCTATGGTTGTGTTTCACCTTCATTAAACTAACGTGTTTTTTTCATAGTCAATAGTCAATTAAGCAACTTCAGATGTATATGAAAACTGGCATGCTGATTGTAGTAGTTGCCAAAAGAATATAAAAGCAATCGTGAAATTATTTTCTTTTGCAATCTTTCTGTCTCGGTCAAGTTAATTTCATGTATAAATTCTATAAATTAAAGTAAAAATAGATTTACTATGTCATAAATAACATATATTAATGATAATTAATCTTTTTTAACAAAATTATTATTCTGAAAAAAATGTTGGTCTTCAATTCTTAAATATAAATGAATGACTGATTTAATCATGAGATCTTTAAAATTTGTTTTAAAATAAGGTAATATATAAGAGAATTATTTACTTTATTTTTTCAATTTAAGAGCTCTTTTTATTTTTTTTAAGGGTTACGCATCATTGAAAGTGTTTAAATTTCTTATCTACCTAATATATTATTAAGTAAAATATAAAATTATTTCTCAGTATAGCAAAATACAACAATTAATATCATTTATTTTTGTATTTGCCAAATACGAAAAATTAGACACTAAGATAGATGCATAATAAAGCACAAATCTTTGGTAACTCTAATCCAACATTGGTTACATAGTTATATGTTTTCCATATTGTCTAAAAGACAACTCGCCATTTACAACAAATGCGTAACTTCTGACTTGTAACACCCCAATCCCACATTGGTTATGGATGAATTGTTTAAATGATTAATAAATACTTGACCTACTTCTACTTGTCAACATGGGCTTAAGCATTTTGGGGTAGTGGACTAGAGCCCAACAATGTTGACAAGGCCAAAAGTGGATCAAGGTCTTTACAAATGGTATCAAAGCCGACTTCGTGGTGTTATCCATGAGGGCGGTCTTGGGCTATTGATTTGGACCCGACGAGGACGTCGAGTATTTGAGTTGGGGAGATTGTAATACCCCAATCCCACATTGGCCGGCTATGGATGAATTGTTTGAATGATTAATAAAAACTTGACCTACTTCTACTTGTCAACATGGGATTAAGCATTTTGGGGTAGTGGACTAGAGCCCAACAATGTTGACAAGGCCAGAAGTGGATCAAGGTCTTTACAAATATGTCACGCCCCAAATTTTTATACATATATATTACTTTACCGACGTGATGGCTGCGTCGTTATTTCGATCATGCCGACGCGAAGCCTTCAAATTTAAACTCAATTCCAATTATAACAACAAAATAACACGAAAATAATATCCCAACGATCTGTTCGAGCTGTTGGAATAAAGTATCTAAAAAATGTCCCCCAGGAACAATTATTATAATACTAAGTTGAAGTCAGTTCCAACTAACAAAGTCTCAAAGTGAGAATGCCTAAAAACTCCAAGAGAGAATAACAAAGCATAAATAACAAGTGGGTTCCTATCACTGCTTAAATTCTGAAAACAAAACCTTCCAACTTTGAGTTGTCTAACGATCTGCAAAATATCAAGCAAGGGGTGAGTTGCTCACTCAATAAGAAGTTTAAGGCACCTCTGTCAAATCCATGACATACCAACACTTAATAATAATGCAAACAAACAATGTGACACTTTCTTTCATGAACCGAAGCATGCATGAGACAAACATTCATTTCAACTCACAAATTAACACTACAGTCACCACTAATCCCGTGACAAGGACGTCAACTTATCAAATACAAATACAAATAGTCGAAACTGGTTCTGAAAGGTAACCATACTCAAATTTCAAACAATACAATGGACGGAACTATCTCCTAAGCCGACAATCCCCCGAAGGGGCCCAAACAATTCATAGGCAAATTTGAGAGATTAAATCATAAATAAATGCGGTATCTCCATGTCATCAAACAATGGCTCAAATAGTTCAACTACATAATCGATGAAACACTGGCAATTTGCACACTTGGACTGTTATTCAAATATAAAGACATTGTCCCAAAAATATGTTTTTAATAAAAAGTACTTTACTAAGAACAATGAGATTTCAAAATAACAGTTTTAAGCATAATATTCACATGGAATAAGAGTAGAAAGTGCCAAAAACTCCTTCCTCAAATAAATTAACGTCACCCTATCTTGAGCACCAAAAATCTTGCCTACTTGATCCCTAAAATCTAAACATAATAAAACACAAACATAAGCTATCCAAATCGGAAGATTAATTAATTAGGAAAACTGAATTTTAAGTCTAGAACCCCTGACCAATTAATGCTATAAAGTTGAAATTGTGTCCAATTCCCCTGTAATCCAACACTGACCCATTAATTAATTTTTGCACCAAATAAATTAGTTCTGCCGGTTCATGTCAAATTAAATAATAGTGCTCTCTATACTTAATCATGTAATTGATTACTTATATAAACTATACATAGAATAAAATAGTATTATAAGGAATTCAATTGGAACCGGTGATGCAATTGCCTATATATCCTTCTCCAAATTGCAATACTAAGTGAATTAATAGGTATATCATCTCATAATGAATACTAGCATATATAATAAAATTGCTTAGACAAAAGAGGATTGAAGTAAAAAAAAATTGCTTACCCAAATTGCAATACTAAGTGAATTAATAGGTATATCATCTCATAATGAATGCTAGCATATATAATAAAATTGCTTAGACAAAGGAGGATTGAAGGTAAAAAAAATTGCTTACCAGGTTCGGTTCGGTTCGGCGGCGCTGATAGTGGGAGAATACAAGACTTGATTTCTTTAGACCTAAGTAGTGCTTTAACTATTTTCAAATCCCTTCTTTTTATAAAATTGCAATATTACCCCTTTAATTTATAAGATTACACTTTGGTTATTATGCTAATGAAAAATAATCTCTAAACTTTTATTTTAGCCTATTAAGTGAGATTAATATTGGGTTATTACATCCTACCCCCCTTATAAAAGTTTCGTCCTCGAAACTTGAAAATTAATGATTCATACCTTCCTCGGTGAATAGACTAGGATATTTTTTTCGCATGTCCTCTTCCAGTTCCCAAGTAGCTTCACGAGGCGAATGGTTTGACCATTGAATCTTTATTAACGGGATTGTTCGATGTCTCAAAGCTTGTTCTTTACGATCAATGGCACAAATCGGAAATTCTTCATAAGTTAGGTCCTCTTGAACCTCGAGTGGCTCGTATTTCAAAATATGGTTAGGATCAGGAACATACTTTCTCAATAATGATACGTGAAAAACGTTGTGAACTTTGGCTAGTTCAGGTGGCAAAGCTAGTCTATAAACTACTTCTCCAACTTTTTCGAGGATCTCAAAAGGTCCTACATAACGAGGACTCAACTTGCCACGTCTCCTGAATCTCACTACACCCCTTTTTGGAGAGATTTTTAAGTGAACATGGTCACCTTCCTCTTGATCCACTTCTGGCCTTGTCAACATTGTTGGGCTCTAATCCACTAGCCCAAAATGCTTAAGCCCATGTTTGTTGTCTTCCTACTAAGTGCATCAGCAACCACATTTGCTTTCCCTGGGTGATAATTAATAGTGATATCATAATCTTTCAACAATTCTAACCACCTACGTTGTCTCATATTCAAATCCTTTTGCGTGAATAGATATGTTGTTGGGATTCGGTAAGATAAACAGCCCTAAGCACAGCGGAATTTAAAATTTTATAGGACCTCTTACGGAATCTTGCCAGGATACTACCCTAGGTGTATATATATGAATATTAAAACGACAAGGATAATTAGATCCAAATTATACCTGTCTCCTTGCAAATCCAAGTAGCTCAGCAAAGTTGCGTTTTCTCCTTCAGGTGTGTCGATCCAAATTCCTGCTACTAGCGCCCCATGTGTTGCGCCTCTACGAGTTGATACACCACAATATCACGAAAATTAATATATCCTAATCGACTAGAACATAGGGTATATTAATATCTAGGACTTAAGAACGACTTTGGAACTAAAATCGAAAACGAAAAATTCTTCCAAAGTGGAAGATAGGTTCGGCCGATCTAGTGTGTAGGGAGAGGGAGATAATTTTCTTTGCTCAGTTTTGCTATTTAGTTGTGTATGAGATATGTCATCAAGTCCTCTATTTATAGGTATTTCATTAACCTAGTCCTATTAGAATTAGGACTTTAATTCTCCTACATGGGCCATGTCCCACTTTAATTAGAAGATCAAGTCTTCCTAATTAATTCATGGCCCAGTTAATTAATTTGACCAGACTTTATTTAATCTCCCAATTAAATAGCCCAATTAATTAACTACTCTACCAATTAATTAAATTAGACTCCAACTTAATTAATTAAATCCAACTTTCCTTTAATTAATTAAATCCAACTTAATTAATTAATTCACAATTTAAATTTTAATTTAATTTATGATCTTGATCCAATTCCAATTGGATCCTATTTAGCTCCAATTGGGTCGACCCAGTCGACCCACCCACTTTAATCGACCCAGTCGATTATTGACCTAGTCGACTTGGTTGTTCTCCTTTCCTCGCTTTCGCTTCATGTGTAATGTATATGCCCAGTAGGTTCACCACATAATTGGCCGTGGGTTATAATTAAATATTATTTAATTATTCGAGTAACATATACTCTAAATCAATCGAACACTCTATCGATTGATCATTCCAAAATTAGCACCCCTGCTAATTTGGGAATTCTCCCACACTCCACGGTCGATGTCCAGCCACAAGCCCATGGAGCCAAATCACTGGTGAATTAATTCAGTGAACCTTTTAACTCATTTACAATTTCCATATACGACATAATATCTCCATCGATCAATCTCCCAGTCGAGACTTAAGGGTATGGTCTTTCATCGGTCTCCCTTTTTATTTTATCTTGACCTTATGTATTCTTGTCTCGAAATAAATTCTCTTTGACTTAATCTTTATGAGCTACTTACATAAAGTCGTCAGATACCTTGGCCAAGGATTTTATCAGAATTAATTTCTCACAGAAATCCATAGGAGAATTTCCCAACCTATCAAGTCAGGTCAATGGATCCTTTGTTGATGATATGAATCTGCATACGAGTTTCTCCATACCCAACATGAGTTCACAGAGACCTTCTGGTGATCTCCAGTCAGTCGGAACTCATATCAAAGCATGAACGTTCTCATACCAGATAAACCCTATCACCTCAAGTAGTTAGGGATCGTTCCTCGTATACTATTGCAAATTGGAATAACTTCAACCCCGATATGCGACTACCGTTTCCATGGTGAGTTATTTCCTAATTGGGGTATTCAGTGCGCTTGCCATCCCAGCAAACCACCCACTTATGTGTATCGACTATCCCAGTCACGCTCGTGGACCCCAGCGTTCTCCAGTTCATCGGAGTATACACAATAGTGAGAGTCTAACCGAATCCAACGATGTCCTATCTCGATTGGATTCTACGACTCTTGAATATGTTCTAGATCACGGCCTTGGAGATCAGTCAACGGATTGTCCCATAGCCCTGTGATCTAAGGACTTCTATCCTTATGCGTAGATAATTATTACATAAGATAAAGATGACCATTTAATAAAGTGCATTTATTAATCGAAATTGAATAGTTCCTTATTTATTACAATAAATGCTAGCCATACAGCTGGCTTGCAGGACACTATTTCTATCATATGTGAGACTCTTATGATCAGTATATATTTCACAGGTAACCCCAAATAAATAATGGCGCCAAAGTTTCAACGCAAAGACTACTGCTGCCAGTTCTAAATCATGAGTTGGGTAGTTACGTTCATATAACTTTAACTGAAGAGATGCGTAGGCAATAACTTTACCATTTTGCATTAAAACGCATCCTAGGCCAGTCAATGAAGCATCACTGAATATTGTAAAGCCATCGACTCCATTAGGTAACGTCAGTATCGGTGTAGACACCAATCGTTGCTTCAATTCTGTAAAACTATGCTCACATTCTGGGGACCAATCAAACTTTGCACCTTTCTTAGTTAGACGGGTCATTGGGACAGATATCTGAGAAAATCCTTCTACAAACTTTCTATAATAGCCAGCAAGTCCAAGAAAACTTCTAACTTTGGTGACATTGGTTGGGCTGGGCTAATTCAACACGGCTTCGATCTTTGAGGGATCTACATAAATTCCTCCCTTTGATATTACATGTCCCAAGAACGACACCCTTCCAAGCCAAAAATCACATTTGCTTAGTTTTGCAAACAGTTGTTCCTTTCGTAAAGTTTGTAGTACTATCCTTAATTGTTCTGCATGCTCTTCTTCATTCTTAGAGTACACCAGGATGTCATCAATGAAAATTACGACAAATTGGTCTAGGTATTCCTGAAAAATCTTATTCATCAATGCCATGAAAGTAGCTGGGGCATTTGTTAGTCCAAATGGCATAGCTAAAAACTCATAATGACCATATCTTGTTTGAAACGCTGTATTGGGTACATCCTCTGCCTTGATTTTCAATTGATGGTAGCCGGACCGAAGGTCGATCTTAGAGAAAACTTGAGCTCCTTGCAACTAATCAAAAAGGTCATCTATTCGAGGAAGCGGATACTTATTTTTCACTGTGATTTTATTCAACTCCCGATAATCGATGCATAAGCGAAGACTCCCATCCTTCTTCTTCACAAATAATACAGGTGCTCCCCACGGGAAGATGCTTGGACGAATGAAGCCTTTATCTAGTAACTCCTGAAGTTGTGTCTTTAGCTCGCGTAATTCGGCAGGAGCCATCCTATAGGGTGGATTTGATATAGGTCCAAAGTCTGGTGCGGTACTAATCTCGAACTCAATTTCTCGATATGGTGGTAGCTCTAATAAGTCCTCCGGAAATACATCGGGAAATTCCTGCACGACAGGAATGTCCTCTAATTTGGTCTCAATTATCTTAGTGTCAACTACGTAGGCCAGGAATGCACTACACCCTTTTCTTAGGCACCTTTGAGCTTTCAAAACTGAAATTATGGGAACAAGAGACTTGTGTCGAATAATATTTTTCTTACATTGAAAGGAGAATTCTGATCGTCCTGGGGATGAAAAATAATTCTTTTTCCAAAACAATCAATTTGAGCAGGGTGAAATGCTAACCAGTCCATCCCAAAAATAATATCAAAGTCACTCATATCTAACTCCACTAAGTTTGCTCCCAACTCTTCTTTGCCTATACGAATCTTACCCTTTCTATAAACCTTATTAGCAATAAGAATCTTTTTCAGAGGCGAGGAGACATGCATTGGCTCCTCTAGTTTATCGAATTCAAGATTTAATGATGCAGCAAATTTTTGGGAGATAAACGAATGAGAAGCCCTGGAATCAAGCAACACATGGGCATTAAAAGAATTAATTGATATAGTACCTGTGACTACATCATCGCTTGCCTCTGCATCCTCCTTTGTCAGTGCAAACAGTCTCCCAGTACCCTTCTTTGGTTCCACTTGACTTCCTATCCGCGTTCCATTTGTGTTTTTCTTTGGGCAGTCCCTCACTCTATGTCCAATTTCCCCACATTGAAAGCACGCCCCCGTCTTCCAGAAACACTCACCCGGATGCCTTTTATTGCAATGGGTACATTGTTTGGCTATGAGCTTTACACCACCTTCGTTACTCCCATTAGATTGAGTGTTTGAATCATTGTCTTTGGACGTTGAAACTCCTCCTGGTCTAGGCCTCTTACGATCTCCATTGTATTGCTCATAACTCTTCAAATTTGCCTCAACTCTAAGAGCTCGCTCCAAGAGGTCACAAAAGGTGGTATCCATGTGAGATGAAACGCGAACCTGAATATCCCTCCTCAATACTTGATAGAATCTATTCACCCTACTTTCTTCGGACTTCATGTAGGATAGGACAAAATCGTCCAAGTTCATTGAATTTGTTTGCAGCCTCTAATACAGACATGTTTCCAACTTGTTTAAGGTTAATGTATTCATTTTCCTTTGCAATCCTGATAGCCCGAGGGATGTAGTGATCGAGAAACAACTTCTTGAAATCTTCCCAAGACAATGGATTATTTGGGTCGACATATGCAACCTTCACTGAGTCCCACCAATATTTGTCATTACCAATTAAAAATGGCTAGGTGACATTGAGTCTAACTTCTACGGGGTACTCCAAAGCAGTAAATGTTTCTTCGATATTGCTAATCCATTTCTTGGCTGAAATAGGGTCTGGACCTCCCTCAAACAATGGAAAATTGAGTCTCCTAAAATTTTCAAAGTAAGAAATTTGTGGTGGTGGTTGACGAGGTTGTTGTTGTTGTTGTTGTTGTTGTTGTTGCAATAGATTTGCCACTATGCGAAGGACATCTCCAATATCGGTAGTGGTGGCAGGTACATCGCGGTTTGGTCGTGATTGTTGGGTATTTTGTTGGTCTTCTGTTTCAGCAGGATTTGGTAGTGATGATTGGGAAATTTGTTGATCTTCTGTTTCAGGGGCAGTTACATTAATGCTACTTCCACTCTGGGCATGCCCGCGACCTCGACAACGACCACGACCTTTGCCTCTACCACGAGCCATTAATATAATCTAAAAGTTTTATCTTTATTAGCTATAAGACCATATAAATCAAATTAGTAATAAACCAGATGCTCAAAAGCCCGAGACCGCATTCGTGGATAACACCACGAAGTCGGCTCTGATACCAAGTTGTCACGCCCCAAATTTTTATACATATATATTACGTTACCGGCGTGATGGCTGCGTCGTTATTTCGATCATGCCGACACGAAGCCTTCAAATTTAAACTCAATTCCAATTATAACAACAAAATAACACGAAAATAATATCCCAACGATCTGTTCGAGCTGTTGGAATAAAGTATCTAAAAAATGTCCCCAAGGTACAATTATTATAATACTAAGTTGAAGTCAGTTCCAACTAACAAAGTCTCAAAGTGAGAATGCCTAAAAACTCCAAAAGAGAATAACAAAGCATAAATAATAAGTGGGTTCCTATCACTGCTTAAATTCTGAAAACAAAACCTTCCAACTTTGAGTTGTCTAACGATCTGCAAAATATCAAGCAAGGGGTGAGTTGCTCACTCAATAAGAAGTTTAAGGCACCTCTGTCAAATCCATGACATATCAACACTTAATAATAATGCAAACAGACAATGTGACACTTTCTTTCATGAACCGAAGCATCCAGGAGACAAACATTCATTTCAACTCACAAATTAACACTACGGTCACCATTAATCCCGTGACAAGGACGTCAACTTATCAAATACAAATACAAATAGTCGAAACTGGTTCTGAAAGGTAACCAGACTCAAATTTCAAACAATACAATGGACGGAACTATCTCCTAAGCCGACAATCCCCCGAAGGGGCCCAAACAATTCATAGGCAAATTTGAGAGATTAAATCATAAATAAATGCGGTATCTCCATGTCATCAAACAATGGCTCAAATAGTTCAACTACATAATCAATGAAACACTGACAATTTGCACACTTGGACTGTTATTCAAATATAAAGACATTGTCCCAAAAATATGTTTTTAATAAAAAGTACTTTACTAAGGACAATGAGATTTCAAAATAACAGTCTTAAGCATAATATTCACATGGAATAAGAGTAGAAAGTGCCAAAAACCCCTTACCTCAAATAAATTAACGTCACCCTATCTTGAGCACCAAAAATCTTGCCTAAGCTTGATCCCTAAAATCTAAACATAATAAAACACAAACATAAGCTATCCAAATCGGAAAATTAATTAACTAGGAAAACTGAATTTTAAGTCTAGAAACCCTGACCAATTAATGCTATAAAGTTGAAATTGTTTCCAATTCCCCTGTAATCCAACACTAACCCATTAATTAATTTTTGCACCAAATAAATTAGTTTTGCCGGTTCATATCAAATTAAATAATAGTGCTCTCTATACTTAATCATGTAATTGATTACTTATATAAACTATACATAGAATAAAATAGTATTATATGGAATTCAATTGGAACCGTGATGCAATTGCCTATATATCCTTCTCCAAATTGCAACACTAAGTGAATTAATAGGTCTATCATCTCATAATGAATACTAGCATATAATAAAATTGTTTAGACAATGGAGGATTGAAGTAAAAAAAATTGCTTACCAGGTCGGTTCGGCGGCGCTGATAGTGGGAGAACACAAGACTTGATTTCCTTAAACCTAAGTAGTGCTTTAACTATTTTAAAATCCACTCTTTTTATAAATTGCAATATTACCCCTTTAATGTATAAGATTACACTTTGGATATTATGCTAATGAAAAATAATCTCTAAACTTATGCCCACATTACCTAATGAAAAATAATCTCTAAACTTATGCCCACATTACCTATTAATAACAATACGTATGAAATTTATTTTAGCCTATTAAGTGAGATTAATATTGGGTTATTACATGACTAGTGCAACAGAAATAGGATCCCATATTACAATGGTCTAGGGATTAAAGTCAAACCAGTTACACGAGACCAATCAAGCAAGACTTGTTTGACTTTGGCTAATTATACATAATAAAGCACAAATCTTATGTAACTCTAACTCGATATCGATTACATACTCATACGTTTTTCATATTGTCTAAAAAACAACACACCTACTACGATCATGCTCAACTTTTGGCTAGCTCAACAGGAGTAAGATCAAGTGCAGATTACATTGGTTTATGGCTTAAAATCAAGTACCAATCAACCAAGATAACTTATGGCTTCGACTCCTTATCATCACGAATATATAATGTGAATGTGACACCAAATGATACAATAAAGACAATAATGAGTGAATTTGGACTTGATAGATTTAAAATATCTAACTTAAATCTTTTGCATTGTATGACAACAAACATAATGAAAACTAGGTTTTCGATCAATTGAATTAGGTTCCATTTTTAAGTAGATTTCTAGTTAATTTTCTTATCCTATCATTTGAAATGCAAATTTTTTACCTGCTTAAACCGTGTTTCACCAATATAATTCATTAGTTTAATACTCCCTCCGTCCCTTTTCTCTTGCTCCATTAGATACAGTACTCTGTCAAAATTTTCAAACTTTTAAGTGACTTATCATGTTAAGTTATTCACAATTGTGGTGGATTAAACCATTTAAATATTAATAAGTATGATTTCATATGATATTATAAACTTATTAGCGAAATAAATTAATTAAATTATTTATTTTAATTTTTATAAATATAATCAAGTTGATCATAAAAAAAAAAAGGACATAGGGAGTATGTTCTTCACCATATTATCCCCATCCTTTTGTCAATTTACCAATTTCATATACTCATTTTTACGGGTTTTGTGAAAGCCAGTTTTCGACTTATATACCTAAATATAATAAATATCAAGCATATAAAAGACAATAATTTGACACCTACCCTCTACTTTTCTATATAAAAAAACATTAAGTTGACATTCACCATCTATTTTTTCCCTCAAAACCCCAGAGCTTGTTTGTTTGGCGTTTTCCAAAATTATTTCGTGTTTGGGAAATGCCAAACAAACATGTTTTCTACTTTCTAAAATAAAATTTTCATCTCTCAATTTTCTCAAACTACTCTCTTGAAAGCAAAATAAACAACAATTTTATCATCAATTAACAAAACATATACAAATTCTATACTGATTTGAAATAAAGTAACACATCTGTTACACAATTTATGTTACACAACAAATATAATTTGATATAATGTCTTACACATCATATAACTACAACCTAACTATTCAAAAAAAAAAAAAAAAAAAAAATACCTACACCTACTTTATTTTCCAAACTATTCTCTCAAAACTCAAACAAACAACAACACAAATTGATATTAATATTTCACAAATATTCTCTTCCAAACTACTTTCCCAAACACCAAACAAACAGGCCCCCAACATCCAAACTCAATTTAAATGACCTAAAACCCAAAATCCAAATTAAATCCAAATTAAATCCAAATGAGTTTCAAAGGTTTCACCGAAATCATCAAAATCAAGCAAAACCGATTTTTTAAAAAAAAAAACCAAAGTGTTCTAACTTCTAAGGACGCGTGAAATATGGTTTAGCTGTTTTTAGCACAAAAAATTCAAATTTTGAGTTATCACTTATCAATCTATGAGTATAATTCCAACAAGTAATTCAAAGCCTCATGGGTAGGTTTTCCTATACCTATCTAGAACTAAATTCTCTACTCCAACAAATAATGATATCTGCATTTGCTTTTGCAAATAACTCCAACATGGCTAATGAAATTGGCATGATTGTATAGGAGTTACCCAAAGGAACTTCCCAAAAGAAAGATAGTAGGTAACAAGAAATTTTGAAATGGTCATCTTCTTCGCACGACAGGTGACTGACTACGCCCTGCAACTGTTGCGTTTGTGAGCCTGGTTGCCCAGTACCCGGTTCATCAGCCATGTTCATGGCTTGAGTCATGGCATTCATAAGGATGAACCCAAGAGGGATCAAGTTATACATCCACTGTATAAATACAGAAACAAATACAAAGAGATGTATAATTCTTTTTTACTCAAGTCCTTACATAAAGAGTAAGAGAAAATATCACATTAAAAAGAATTGTTTGTACTTACATATTTAGCCCAGAAATACCTCTCTAGTGGCTTCTCTTCTTCGCCTTCCCCGAGTTCGCCAACAACTTCTTTTGTAAACACCGAAGTTCTGGATCCATACATGGTCCAATTATAATATAGACATACTAAATTGGTCAAATATATTGAACTTGGACAAATTTGAATCCCTGCTTCCAATAATTGTACAAGATCCTGTAAGATTACAAGATATCTCACAATTCAGATCAATTGCTCTGATCTCTCAACCAGATACAAAGTCCTGCTTTATAGTTCTTGTGATCTAAATTGATAAATGTTTGTCCGAAGACACATAATTCGAGTAGGAGTATTACTTTAGAGAGCACTAAAAGAACAGTGAACAACTATATTATGTGAAAGCAATCGAGTTCCAGTTATTAGATTTTCCCAGCACCATCATGCGGCAGTTTGAAGCGACTACACGACTCCAGAATAAACTTGAAATACCTCTAGAATAATTAACTTAATAACACATAAGCACATAGCAACGAGAGTTCAAAAAGACAATGTAGAATATCTTTACCTAGGGGCCAGATCACTGTTCTTCAAGACCGTATGCGAGTTGAAAGACCACTTTGCAGGCTGACATAAAAATAGTGAAGTACATAGACTTAGTAATATTATAATGGAGCAGTCACCTTAAAAGCCTCATAACAACAATTACATTCCATAAAAACATAAAGGATGGATAATTAACAGCTAAATGACTACCATATAAGTTTTAGTTGAAAGAGAGGTGGCATAATCTTGTAGAACAATAGCAATAATTTAAGAGTCTAAATGGCTTGTTAGAACTTAGGGGCAAGCTTACAAGTTTCAATTGACGGGGATAATGGCATGATCCTGGAGATCCATAATTAACAGCCACTATATTTACACCTTCCTGCAATCCATAACAATGATCCATAAATAAATAACCAAGAACTATCATCGAGGTATACCCTTTAAAAACAAGAAAAGAGACTGATAATTATTAACCCCCTGAAGCAATGAATTCTGAACTCAAAAGAGATGAAAAATTGTACATGTTTACTTCTGGAAGATTCATGTCAATTTTTTCAATCATTGCATTCCCTTGATCAGAAATTTAAAGTATACAAAAGCTTGGTTGTTTTCAAACCAGTCGCTTTAAATTATTGGCAAACGTCTTATAACTGAAATAGCCCATACTGAAACTCCTAACGTACTTAGGGGGAGGGTGAGAGGCAGGGTTTTAAACTAAGTCTATGAATGATATTGATCCCCTCACTGCAAGAGGAAAAATTCAAACTGATATAAACTGATAAATGTATTGGAACTAAAAGTAGTTATAGGAGTTTGTTGGAAATACAATTTAGTATACTGCAATTAAAATAAATAAATTAAACGGAACAATGTTACCGAAATCGGGTTGAGTCGCGGACCACGCTCTCTTTAGGCAAATTTTGCGGCTCTGCCCGGATTTGTGTGCTAGCAGTGTATAGCCTCAATTGCCCCAGGATAAAACAAGCCCAGATTCCGTTTCTGTCTCAAATTTCTTTGCACAATGAAATTTGGACCTTTAATCAATTTAATTGCTCGGAAATCACCAAAAGTAAATTAAAGAACAAAAGTTCTTTCGGATGTTAAGTATGAAAGTAATAAAGTTGGTTTAAAAGTGTTGAAAAGAAAAGGCTTTACTGCCTATTGTACTTACAAAAGTAATTAAATATTGGAGACAAGGCTATGTATAGTGACTTTTGTAGGCAGACTTATGTAGGCAGGTTAAGTGTTTTTAATTGATGGACAAATTGGTTGTGCATCAGAAAATGAAAAAGCTTTTCCTTTTATAGGCCCACATGAACAGAATTTCAGAAAAAGGTGCAACCACTTGAGTCAATCGTGGGTGGATATGACTGAATCAGTTGGAGAAAAAAGAGGGATAGTATTTTGACTGTGTAAAGATAATTCAAAATTACTTAAACGTGTGAAATATCTTTTGACAGTTGCTATTATGACTCATTCAATTGTTTTATCTAGTAAATATTTTAAATATTCATCACATGTTCCAACATGTTTGTTGGATGGGGTGCTTTAGTAGCGATGAGCAACATAGTGTGACTCCTGTGCCAGCGAAGTAGAGAAGGCATGGCAGTATTTTCTTTCGCAGACCCATGAATAACAACAAATCCCCTGTGCCTTATTTCCAATTTCATGGTCATGATATCAAAGACAATTTTCAAATTGTTCACATATAATCTACTCGGTAAATCAAATGCTGTAGAGGGAGTTTTAGAACAGTCTATCTAATTCTGTGAGGTATTAATGAAAGTTTTTGAGCAAAACAAAGGGCAATGCTCAACATGGAGTTTTGTGGATATGAGAAACAAATGGTGTTTGAAGAAGTCAATTATTGTGGTTCAAGGCAGGGGGTGAGGGGTGAAAGAGAGAATGTAATTGACAGGCTATACAGTTCAATGTTAGAAATCAAGGAGGACAAAGGATGTATTGCGAGGTGTTGTTGATGGTGGTGAACTTACTAAATTTGGGGAAAAACTGTAAGGGCCCATTTGGATGGATGGATTTGAAATGAAGAGGGATTTCAAATGGATGGATGGATTTGAAATGAAGAGAGATTTGAAATTCCAATGATTTGAAATCCATTCATTTGCAATCTCTTGTGTGGATAAATTTTTATACAAAGGATTTTAAATCCATTCATTTAAAATCCATTGTTTGGTATATATCATTTGTCTTATTTGAAATTCTCAATCGTGCCGTATAATTTGATCTATGAGTTAATTCTTGTTGTTGATTTCAGGATAAAATCGCATAAATCGATTTGGGGCAAAATTATAATTTTTGAAAATTGAGGGACCAAAAGTGCAAATTCGGATTTCAAAAAATCTGGGGCCGAATTTAAAATATTATTTTTCTGAAAATTCTAGACTGAATTGGAACTTTGGGTTTTTCAGAAATCTGGGTTCAAATGGTAATTTTTGAAAATTAAGGGACCAAAAGTGCAAATTTGGATTTTTAAAAATCAGGTGCCGAATTAAAAATTTTAATCTTCTGGAAATTATGGACTGAATTGCAGTTCTGATTTTTTTGAAAATATGGGGTCAAATTGCAATTTTTTAAAATTAAGAGACCAAAAGTGAAAATTTTGATTTCTGAAAATCAAGGGCCGAATTGAAAATTTAATCTTCCGAAATTAACTGAATAGCCATTCTTGGTTTTTCAAAAATTTGGGGTCAAATTGTAATTTCCAAAAATTGAGGGACCAAAAGTGCATATTTGAATTTCTGAAAATCAGGGGCCGGTTGAAACTTTTTATTTTCTTAAATACTGGACTTAATTGCAATTATTGATTTTTTCGAAAATCTAGGGTCAAAATTGCAATATCCAAAAATTGAGGGACCAAAGGTGCAAATTCGATTCCTGAAAATCAGGGTCCGAATTGAAAATTTTAATTTATGAAAATTCTGGACTGAATTGTCATTCTGGGTTTTTTGAAAATATGGGGTCAAAATTCCAATTTCCAAAAATTGAGGGGTCAAAGTGCAATTCGAATTTCTGAAAATAGTAGCCGAATTGCAAATTTTAATTTTTTTTGAAAATTATGTGAAAATTATGGACTGAATTGCAATTCTAGATTTTTTGAAAATCTGGGATCAAATTGCAATTTTTGAAAGTATACAATGTGGACTTTTTGTAAAGTGGATTTCAAATGACTAGTTTTAGGAGGAATTTCAAATCTACTTAAAATTGGCCTGAAATCCATTGGACTAAAATCCAAGATTTCAAATGAATGGATTTAATTTTGCATCCAAATAGCATGATGGATTTGACAAGGAATTTCAAATCCACCTAACCCAAATCCATCCATCCAAATGGGCCCTAAATGTTTTCATGTCTTTCTTTTCATTCTAGTCTTCTTTTTTTCCTTTGGCTCTTTCGTACTGGAGAGAGATAAGAGACAAATTTTAGTCATGTGTAGATGAAATTTTGTCCAGACAGGCCTTATTGGTATTGTTGACAGACCCAGTATGCATATCCAATTCAGAACCCATACAGACACAATCAAGGATAGGAATAGCCACATTAATTTTATTTACAATTTTTCAATGAACAGGAATTTATTACCATGTGTATCAAAAAATGCTCATCCAAAGAATCTCGGGGAAGACATCTCTGCAATAAATCAGTAAATACAACATTGTTATAGCCCACGTGGCCACGTTGAAAGTTATTGTGACTGAATATAGAGAAACCGGAAATGATTGTAATAACTTGAAGGGGCTTATAAGTGAGGACAAAAACACAAGTCAATAAAACTATAATAGGTCTTTTATTCCACGCTATTTTGGTTATTGTGATACCACGAGTACATTCAGATTAGTTATGATTTAGAAAGTTACATAAGAAGATAAAAACAAAGCAGGAGGTTACCCCGACTAGAAGATGGTTTCGCATTTTCCAATTTTATAAAAGGCAAAAACTTAAGTACTACAGTCTCATTATATAGCCTAATAAAATACAGAACAAATATAATCGTGATAACTTCCACTACGAGTCTACGATTACAAACAAGGTTCTTGTAATATGGTAAAACCTTTCCAAATAGAAACTTGGCAAGTACAGGAACCTTTGACAAAAATCTGTAACAATAACGAAGTGCTGAGGTTAATAGAGATGGACATCACCATAATCTTGGAGCCTGTGCCGTGGCAAACCATACAAGACATGACCAAATCAACCAAAATTTTAAATAAAAAATTCCCCAAAATGCAGCAGGTTTACACATAGACATCCATCAGTCTTCCACATACATACAAATATGCACGCGTGTAATTGGAAAACATACTCATTCCAAACTCACCGCCTTCACCGATGAGATTGTGTATTCTCTTCCAGTAGCATTTAACACGTTAGATGGTAGTCTTATTCGATAGAAATCGTCTCCTTCCAAAAGTCTCTAAAAGATTATTTGGCAAACTATTATCAAACCCAGATTACAAAAAATTGTGAAATTAAACAATAGTGAACTAAAATTGCAAGTAGGTTTACTTTGAAATTCTCCTTCTCTATCTCGCTGAATACATTCCTTAAGAAACGAAGTTTTGTAAGCGTCTGTAATGGATGATACATTGTTAACAGTCAGCCAAAAAGATCAAACACAAAATGCACAAAACAATGAAAAAAAATGTATGCGAGTTGATGTGATATTTGATGCAATCAAGTCATTCTGCTGTCATTACTTGTTGCCTTTATCCGTAACAAGTAAAAAACTTGAATAAGCTAGAAAATATTTATGCAATGCAAGGAGCAAATAGTGCACATGCTTTTAATAACGAAATACTATGTCAATCAAGAGGAGTTCCTTTGCTCTGCACTCTAATAAAATCTAATATCAATATGACATAATAAAGGTACACCAACTATTGCACAACACAGCACAAATAATGCTTAAATAAAATAGTAATGAAAACTTAAGCATACAACAAATAATTTCACCAAAGTACATTGCAATTCATCACACTAGCTAAATCACTTCATAAAGGTAAAATGTTAGCAAGAACAAATAATAGTACCTGTCCACCATGCGACGACGTTTTGAGGCGAGCCGAGAAGGTCCCGGCTGGTGAAAATTCGGAGTCACCGAAAGCGTGCTCGAGGGGGAACTGGATTTTGGAATCTGAATCCGAACCGGAATCCGACGGCCGTTTTCGAAGCGACGGGGAAGTGGGAGCGGGTCGGCTTGTTGTCAGGTCAGGAGATGGGCCCCCCTCGAGGCCGACTTCTTCGTCGTCAGCGAGGAGCTCGTCGGATTGGAAAGGAAACGACGTCGTAATCAACAGAATTACATTGAATACGAGGAAAGGTAAAAAGAACGAATGAATAATTGCCCTTCATCATCATAGATGTTGAAGTGAATGAAAGAGGCAGTTAGTTGCAGGTAGTTGCAGAGTGTTTGGAGATTCAATCGAGGCTCAAAGGGTCTATTTCAATGGGTTTTAGCTCGGTTTCGGTTTCGGTTTCGTGAGTTTCGGTTTAAAAAATTTATTTTGGTAGTTTCGATGAAACCTTGAGAATTTATTTGGATAGATTTTGACTTTTAGATTTTGTAGTTTGAATAAGTTGAAATTTCACTTGGATTGGGTTTGGATATTAGGGTTCTGTACCACTTTTGGTATACCATCACTAAGTGATTGACACATGCACATTTGACAATTATAATAATTCTAACATGTGCATGTGTCAATCACTTAGTGGTGATACACCAAAAGTGGTACAGAGGATCTTGAGCCGGATATTAGAGTTTAGAGGAAAAATAGGTGATACGTATCAAATCAATGTCTTTTTTAATGAGATTTGAGATCAATGTTTTATAGGTTTGAAGAGTTTGAGTGTGAGTTTTTGAAAAAAAAAATTGATAGTTTAATGGGTTTGGCGAAAACTCATTTGAAAGGGTTTTGGCTCAGTCTCGCGAAATATGTGAGACCGGACCAAAACCCATCCACATACACCCAAAATGCTTTGGGCTTGTTTGTTTGGTGTTTGGGAAAGTAGTTTGAGAGAGTAGTGGATGTTTGTGAAATGATCTCGATTTGTGTAATATTGTTTGTGTGTGTTTTGAGATAGTGGTTTGAGAAATAAAGTAGGTGTAGATTTTTTTGGAAAAGTTAGGTTGTAGGTGTAAGATGCGTAATACTTTATGTTAAATCATGTTTGTTGTGAGATAAATTGTGTAAGAGATATGTTACTTTATGTCAAATCATAGTCGAGTTTGTAGAGGATTTGCTTAAAGATAAGAAAATTGTTGTTTGGATTTAATAAAGTAGTTTGAGATCATTGAGAGATGAAAAATTTATTTCAGAAAATAGACAACATGTTTGTTTGACATTTCCCAACACTTTTTTTGGAAAACGCCAAACAAACATGCCCTTCGTTTTCTCAACTAAAAATCAAATCACGCATCAAAAAGTAAAAATAAAATTCAACATCAAATCAATTATTCAAAATTTTGAGATGGTAAATAATACTTATAACTATTTGTGCTTTGTGTTTTAGCCAAATACAAATTTTGGCTAATACTTATAACTATTTGTGTAAGTAATCAAAAAATAAAAAATGGTGCATGTGTTTTAGCCAAATACAAATTTTGGCTAATCTACGATTCTTGGGCATTCACTTTTCACTAGTTATTTCAAATTATATATAAAAAAAATTGGAGTATGAGTTTTAGCCAAATACAAATTTTTCTTGGACATTCACTTTTTATTAGTTATAAAAACATAATTTATTTATTATTAAAAAGCCCGGGATGCCCGGCCCAAAAGCTTCCAAAAACAAAACAAACATAAAACACCCAACAAAGAATTAAAAAATTGCCAAAACGTGGCAAAAACACTAACAAAGCTCAAGTACAAAAGTAAAAGTCTATAATTAGGTCATTTCCAATCGACAAGGCAATCGGGCATAAGAGGAGTTTGTTGGCGGCCTTCGATTGGAGATGGCAAAAGGAGAAGGTGGTTTGGGCGATCACGACGAACAAGGCGGGCAGGGGGTGTTGGGCAGGGGATTGGGCAGTTGGCCAGTCATTCATTGCCCAGCGTATGCCCGGAGGTTCATTGCTTAATTTTTGTTTTTTCTTTTTTAGTTAATTTTCTTTTTTGTAAGTTAGTTTTATTTATTTTTAAGATATGCATAGTAATTAGTTTTATTTATTCTTAATAAAATTGTATTCTTTTGTGTTAGATTTAATTAAGTGATTAGTTTAAATTATAAAATTTAAAATATCTATTCATAGAATTCATACAAATAAAAGAATTAAATAAACTAAAACAATTTTTGGTAGTTCTAATTTCTATATCTTAAATTTCAAGATAAGAAATATTAGATTATGATAACGAAAAATACGTCTTAAGTAGATTTGTGGAACAAAAAAACTTGATTTAAGAATACACAATAGAGCTTATTATTATTATTATTCTTATTTTATAATAATTATTATTAAAATAAGTGAGTGTGGGGAAAGATGTGAACTTGGAGGCTGATAGTCTTTCGGTTGGAGATGAGGTTTTAATTGGACAAAAGGGCAAATGGGCAAGAGCAATTAGGCAAGGACAATTGGGTAAAAATGGAGACAATTGATGTAAAACAAGGTTATAAAATCAAATACTATTTATGATAATGTCTCATTCCATTTTCATAATTTTCCTACTTCCTATTGCTCTCAAATCAATAAAAAATTCTATAACTCATCCAAAGTTAAGTGCTTATCTCGTTAACTAACTAGGTTAAATTTCTCCTATGTACACCAATACTGAATGTTACAAGTTTACTAGGGGGTTTACAATATGAATGGAAAGAGACCACTTTAAGAAACCGAACATGGCTAAGTTAAGAGATAATTGAGTTCTAAGAGTCAATTAATTAAGTGTTTAAGGTAACATGTTTTGATTTAATGCTTGTTATTTTATGTCTTATTTTTCCCAAACATATTCACATGCGCCGCCGCAAATAGCAGAAGATGATGTTTGAGAGCAGCCAATTCGATGGTACCGGAGGCTTCGTCTCCTCTCTATCTAGCCAGTCCACCGATCCTTCCCCCACCTCAGCCAAGGTAAATTTCACGTAAAGATTGAAATACTTCAAATATTATTTTAATTAGGTGTACTTTTAAAATTTTAAGATTGATTTTTATGAGCAGAGTCGAGATAACCAACTGATGTTTCCGGTGACAGTGAAGCAAATAATTGAAGCGACTCCATCGACAGATGACAAGTCCACTTTCATCATAGATGGTGTTGATGTCTATAATGTGCGTTTCTAGTATTTTTACAGAATGGGTAAATTACGAATATCCCCCTCAGGTAAGGTCTAATTACAAAAATCACCCTCACGTATTAGGTATTACAAAAATCCCCCTCAGATTTGTCACCTTCTTACAATTAACATCTTGCCCCTAAAATATTCCATTTTTGCCCTTGAGTGTTATTTGTATTGTTTGTAATGTCTCATATATGTTAAAACCTGGGTGCTAATTATTATATCTTATAAATTAGAAAAAAGATAATTATATATTTACTACCAAAATAATTGATAAAGTTTATAATTGCCCATAAGTTTTAATAAATATTGCAAAAAAAATATTTATATATATTAGCAATTTAAATTGAAAAACATTAAATTAAATAGAATTTTAATAATATATTTTTTAAATATGAACAAATTGTTTACACATTAGTAGAATGAATTTATTTTATAAAATAGTATATTTAATAAACTAATATTTTTTTATAAATAAGATATTTTAGTTTATTAAAGTTTATATTGTGTTATAAATTGAAATATTTATTGAAATTTATGGGCAATTATAAATTATATCAATTATTTTGGTGGTAAATATATGATTATTATTTTTATAATTTACAATATATAACAATTAACACCCAAATTTTAAAACTTATAATATATTATAAACATTACAAATAACTTCCAAGGGTAAAATTGGAACATTTTAAGAGCAAGGGGTTAATTGTAAGAAGGTGACAAACCTAAGGGGGATTTTTGTAATACCCAATATGTGAGGGGGGTTTTTGTAATTAGGCCATACCTGAAGGGGGTATTCGTAATTTATCCTTACAGAATTCAATGTATTTTTTCTCTGAATATACTTAGGCCTTATAATGTAATTTTGAGTATTTCATTGTGTTCTGAATATACTCTTATGTTTGCGTGTTTGCAGATTGAATTTGAATTGCACGTAGTTAAAGTCGACATTTCACTTGTGATAACACAAATCAATCTATTAATTGCTCTGAAGGATGTAAGGAATGTAAATTTTTGTGGAAGAAAATACATTCATTTCCACTTGTCTTGACTTTTTTAATATCTACACTTCATAGGATAAAATCGGTACAAAAGGATCGAGACATCTTCATATCGAAAGTCTTATAAACCAAAATTATGCCAAGAAAGGAACATGCTTCACTATCATTCCTACAACACTTGTATCTTCTTCTTTTAATATCTGCTTAACTCTATTTCTTCTTCATAGCACAAAATATATAATTATAATCAAGTGATAAAATAATTCTTACACTAGTTTTGTATCATTTCATGGGTAGGTGTAATGGGATACCGAGATATGAAGTGAGTTACTTATGTTTTTTGCCCCTAAGAAGGTTGCTAAGAAAGCTTGTAAGTGAGAAAAGCAAAGAGAGCACTTGAGAGAAATTGGGGAATGCTTAAAAGCTCACTAACTTGAAGAACTTTTGGATAGTTTGTTACAAATGAAGCCTGCCTCTATTTATACTACAAGCCTCCTCAAATGGACGGCTATGGTCTACTTGATCTAAGGGCTAGGAATGAGCCTCTAGGCTCTTCTACAAAATTTTACCTACATTAGAACTATGTACAAGGTTCTAAGTTATTCTACTATGTACATACAAGGTTGTGGAGCCTTCTAGATGCTCCTACTACATGCTACCATCTTCATGAGTCTTCCACAAGGTTCTAGACTCTTCCGGCATGTACTATACTTGTGTAGGCTCTTCCGGTCCCTTCTAGTGCCTTCCGGCATCTTCCGAACTCTTATGTACCCTTTCGGCACCTTTTGACTTCTTTTTGGCCCTTCCAGAGCTATGTGGAACCTCTCGGAACTCTCTTGAACGTCCCGGGCCCATGTGGAACCATCTAGAATCCTCCGGAACCTCTAAGGGCCTGTTTGGTTCTTCAAAACGTCCAGGGCAGCCCCTGGGATGCCATCGTGCCACCTGACGGGTCGTGTCTTGCCACACTGCCTTCCCGTCGCCCATAACCGTTCCTGTCTCGCCCGGGCCGCCGGGTGATATGCTGCGCGCCCGGCTAGGCCTCCCGCCTTGCCAGCAGTCCCGTGATGTCCCTTTCGACCTTTGCTTGGATCAAATGCCTTGTCCGCTCGACCCCCGTGGTCGGGCAAAGTGTTGGGACGTGACATAGTGTACTTAATCTATGGTATATAAGCTTGATCAATGTTTTTAAAACCGGATATGTCATTAAACCGAAAACCTTACTGGTTCGATCGGTATAACCGGTGTAATTTTATTATTATGTAATATTTATATATATATTTTTAGATTATCTAATATACAATTATAATTCAAAAAATTATCATTCTTTGTCAATATAAATGTTTATTGTTACATGCAAATAATCAAAATGTCTTAATAATTAAGATCAATGTCAAAAATATAAATCTCAAGTATCGCTCAATATACATACATTCAAAACAAAACAACAAAATTAAAAATTCATCTCATTTTCAAAGTTTTGGCTTGTCCATTTGGGTTCTATGGTTGTAATTAAGTTGATGTTATATGGTAATTGATTTGCATAATTTCATACACAAAATAATATTATTCACAATGATGAGAAAATTGTTATGTACTTCTTTATGTAAAAAAAATATATATTATTGCATTGATTGTGAAAACACTAAAATAATGAATGTTATTCCAATTAAAGTATATAAATTTAATTCTATTAAATGTTAAACAAGAGTTCAAATAAATAACAATAACAAAAAATCTCTAAATTAAAAAAAAATAAAAATAAAAGAATTAAGTGAACCACTAGTTCACTGGTTTTACCGGTTTTGGAGTTGATTTGACGGGTTCACACTGGTTAATTAGGGGACTGGTTTTAGGGGTGAACCGGACCGGTTTAGGGACCGATTAGCGGTTGAACCGGATCAACCAGCCGGTCCGGTCCGGTCCGATTTTCAAAACATTGAGCTTGATAGTGAAATAATATAAATCTCTATAGTAACATATCTATTGTTTTCCTACAACGTTAGCTGTAAGATCTTCCATTCATCTTCCAAGAAGTGTATCAGAAGCAACACATTGCAATAATTACCTTAAACAAACATTTTATAGGTTTGGAATAAGATCTATTGACAAAAAAGGTCAAAATCAGAAGAGATATCTATACTATATCTAAAAAGAAAGCCTTGGAGTTTATGTTCGGATTCATGGGCATTTGAAGACCTTTCAGGGTAAAAAGCAATTAGTGGTTTATGCAATCAGGTAATGGCTACTTTCATCATCATGCTCCCTCTGTGAACACTGCATTATGCATATTTAATTTCTTATCGTATTAGTCGAGCTAGAATGTAACTGATAGCATAATGTATTTCCAACTTCTAGATATATCCATGACAAATAGAAAGCAAAAACTTCCAATATCAAATTCACAAACAGTTTATAGGTTTTGATTATGCATTTAGACCAGGAAGGTCAAATGCAAGTAAAATTTGCTCCTTTTAAGGCATTAAGAAGCCAAGGAGCAAGAAGTGAAAAGGAGTTTTTAAAACTTTTGAAGCCATCAATTATATGGAGAAAAAATCATTCTTGCCTCATCTGATGCTTATATTCAATAATTGGTTATTGAGTTTTTGTTGTAATGATTTCAGGCCTGTCACTTACTACAATGAGATTGCACATCAGTTTCTTGAATGCAAACATTTCCACTGCTGCAATTCTAAGCTACAGGTATCAAGTCAGTTATTGTATATGACTCATGCAATTATGTGCATCAACTGAGACTTCTAGTTTTGCCTATTTCTTAATTTCCAATCAAACTAATGATTAAAAAGTTCACAACTCTGACAATGTACAGAGGAATGGTTTTGCCCCTAATCCAGCTTCCTCGATTGTTAGTACTCCTAGTGGACACCAAGTTGTGTCGTCTAGTCAAGTTAGTTTACGACCATAATTCATTTATTTGCATGTTTTCAGTTTTCCAAATGAGGATACTTATATTACTCCTATGTGCTTTTGTTCAAAATTCAGTTATCTCAAGAATACAACTTGGATGGACTAGGAAGCATTGATAAGATGATTTTAGATTATCTCGAACAACCTTCATCACTGTAAGTCATCTAAAGTGCTATGAAGGTGAAATTTTGATGTATTAATATATCTATCAGGCATAGGGTGGACATCACGGTTCATTCACGAAAGTTTTTGTGCTTAATGCTTGTAGCTAGTAATGATATCACTTGTGGAAATTGTCTGGTCCGAATATGCATATTCTATTACAGTTTGAAAAAAAAAATTGTAATCAGTCTTGAAAACTGATTATGAACATTTGAAAAATAAAGTGTACTTACAGACCCAGAATACTTTTCAGCTGAGTTTTGAAACATAAAGATATTGAAACTGGTGTATGTGCTTTTTCATGGTCTTATAATTAACAAGTTTAGGAGAAGAACTAATAAGCTACTTTCCATATTTCATTACACGGGAAAAGGGTATACACAGGAATGAAATTGCACAAAAACTAAAAGTTTCCCATGAATAGATTATGTAAGTCTCTAATACTAATGATTAAAAATACTAACCATTCTTTATTGACTCCCTTCTCCGGTCAAAACAGGGAAGCCATGGAGTCTCTGGAATCAGAAGGGATGGTGTATTCTACAGTTGATGAATTTCACTACAAGTCTACTAACGCCTAAGTGGTGTAGTGTTATTTTAGCATTTCATTAATGTTCCTTCTAGAATGGTGTCAGATGTTTTGCTTGCTAGTTGTGGAATTTCTGGTAAATGTGTGTGTCCTTTCATGGGGATCTAAAGCTTCTAATCTATTTCATTTTGAAATCAAACATCTCGAAGAGTGAAATGCAAAACTACCCTTATGCTTTGTTCACTTAAATAATTTATAATAATCTTCCAATTGATTTATGAAGAAATTTTTAATTGAATTCTTTTGCTAATAGAAAAGAATATAGAAGATCTAGTTTTATTTTCATAATAATAACTTAAATAGTGATTTTTTTATTTAATGCTTGTTAATAAGTAAAACTCTTACCATTCATATTAAATTTTAATTAAGTTAAAAGGGTCTAGCATATTAATTTAGATTTGGGTTGTAAAGTTGAATTAATCTTGATGTTTATTTGTCTTTCCATGGCTGATGATGAGTCTGTAGAATGTAAAATACAAGTGCTTAAAGACTGTTTGTTACAAGGCATCATTGTACAATCATTTAGATTAAATTAAATATTATTGTTTTGTAACTTAGGATTTCATGCTAAATTACGTTTTTGTTCAAACCCATCAACGCACTTCGATGAATCCGAAGCGTGAGGTTTTAGGGACAAAATAAAGTGGGTGCAGTTTACTAAATTGGTAATCCACTTATGTTGGATCGAGTTGAATTTTCTTCATCAATCTGTCCGTGATCACCCCTAGGATTTATATGAAAAATTTAACTCGACCAAATGCATGTGGGTTTGTAAATCAACCAACCGCACATGCTTTTCTATGTTCACAAACCATATAGTTCGGGTTACTAAAAAATGGGCGGATTGGACATAATCAATTAATCATAAAATTCTCCAACACACAACTTATGGAGTACATAACGAGGCACATGTAAGCATTACATAAAAACGTACAATTTTCTCTAATCAAAAGATCCCATCTTCGGGAAAAAAAAAACATAGCCAAGAAATTTCAAAAGTGTATGAGAAATAAGTTTACATGTGAGCTACATCGTATCTAGAGAAGTGGTAATTTGACCTTTATTCATTTTTTTTTTAATCGATCTTTATTCATTTCTTGTATGATAGCAAAAATTTGTAGTAAGCATATATAAGTATGTAATACTTAGTTTCAAAAATTGAAGAAGTTGAGAACGGGAAAATTGGGGATGTAAGGAAATTATGAAGCACAAAAAAAAAAAATAACAAGAAAAAGAGAAATTAATTTATGAAATTCCAAATATATTAAAATGCAATCGGGGTTGTGGATGGGAACGGGTTTCTAATCATGGAACTCGTAACCCGACTTATAACTTTCAGGTTAATGAGTTATTCATCCGCCAATAGTTAATAAAAAAATTAATCTGCAAATTGTGGAATGATTGGATGGGTGAGTTCGACGGGTTTATGATCACCCCTATTCTATACATGCCCGGCTTGCTAGTTAGATCAAGTAGGCAAGTGTCTAGGGCCCCACTCACTTGGGGCCCCCAACCTATATATGCAATATGGTTTACTTGATGCTAGTCTTAAGAGTAGTGCTCTCAACCCTTCTTTGCAAGACACGTGTGTTTTTTCTTTATTCTCTTTTTCTTTTTTTATTTTCTCTTCCTATGGCTGCAGATGCCAACACGTATCCAACATTATTTCATCTTCTTTTTTTGTTCTCGGATGGTTTAACCATAGTTAACCTCAACTTCTTTTATACACTTTTGGATGAAGTGTGAAAATTTTAGATGGGACGAGCGGAATAAATTTGAAATTCAAAATTTGAAAGTTTTTAACTAAGAAAAACAGAGACGATGTTTCATTTCTCTCACAACAAATTTGTTTTTCAAACAAAAAAATGAGCCCTTTCAACGGAAGAGCCGCTTCTTCAAACTTAGCAAAGACGACAGGTTCCCGTTCAATGGACCGTTGCGGTTTTGCCCCATAGAGAACGGGTAGATTCACTTTAAAGCGGAGGGTGGACGCGGATTCAAGATTGAGTACCTTAAGTTGCCGTGGATTTGAAGTCGGAGGTACTCGCATTTCTCCTGGCTACCAAAATCATTGTTATAAAAACTCTTTTATATCTTCTTGTTGTTAGAATATTTCCCCAAAGATCTATCTCATACTAAATCATTAAGAGTCACAGTAATAAAATTGAATACGTACCAGTGTCCACAGTGAGCGATTAGTCTGTTGCGGAATATTGGAATCGATCACTGGTATGAATTGGATCGACCGGGTACGAGGCCTTCCTCAACCAAATCGCCTTATTTCCTAAGATTGTCTTCTTGATGGGGATAAGAGAATGATATATTGATTTGGTGCATTGGTGACCATAACCCTTGTGCTCTTTATATAGGAAGAGATTTTGGGTTTCCATAATTCCCTAGAACTCTCCTAAATAGGTATCTACTCATTATTTAGTCCACATTCGTATTGGAGTTTGTAACAAATTAAACCACTCAATATTAATCCAATAACTTTATAATAGCTATCATAATTGATTAAATAGTCCAAATAGGATTAGGAAATTAAATTTCCTAACAATCTCCCACTTGGGCTAATTATTAATCTTGAATCAATTATGTCACAAATTTCCTTAGGCGCGCGTCCGTATGCTATTTGTCGTTAGACTTACTTAAACAATCTGCTACATTTTATATATTAGCAATGAAACCACCGCAGCTTTTATCACAATATAATAGTGACTAAACCTCGATGATCACCATACTAATACACTCAATGACATAGATCAAATGTGGATGAGTAGCATGGAAATTACATGTAATGTGGTTTTACACATGCCTATTCCCAACTGGTCCTGTTTTAAACTTTAGTGAGATCAAAAATTCTTTATGCGATTCAAGCACTATAAATGAAATAATCATAAACTTTTAACTTTATTCTGCAGAAAATAAAACAATCCAAAATCTGAATATTAAACAAATAGAACATAGGAATGACTCCCACTAAACCAAGGCACTATCAACAATGATACCCATTTGAGCAGTATGCTCGTGAAAGACTTTTGGTATTATACCTTTGGTTAAGGGGTCTGCTAGCATAGAACCGGTTCCTATATGTTCTATAGAAATTTTTTTATCCTGAACTCTCTCCTTATCAACTAAATATTTGAGATCGATAAATTTTGACTTTGTCGAGCTACTGTTGTTGTTAGAGTAAATTACGGCTGATTTATTGTCACAATAAATCTTCAGTGGCCTTTCAATGCCGTCTACAACACGTAGTCCTGTGACAAAGTTTCGCAGCCATATTCCATGATTTGATGTCTCAAAGACAGCAATGTACTCCGCTGCCATGGTCGACGAAGCGGTGAGAGTCTGTTTAGCAGACTTCCATGAAATAGCTCATCCAGCCTACTTGAACACGTAACCAGATGTGGAGCGCATGCTATCTTGACATCCAGCAAAATCGGAGTCAGAGAACCCAATGATCTCTAAACTATTTGATCTCCGATAAGTGAGCATGTAGTCCCTAGTTCTTCTCAAATAACGCATCACGCGTTTTGCTACTTTCCAATGTTGCATTCCTGGATCACACAAGTATCTGCCCAAAACTCCAACTATAAATGCTATATCGGGACTAGTACAAACTTGAGCATACATGAGACTTCCTACCGCTGATGCATAGGGAATCACTTGCATCTCTTTTCTTTCAAGATCAGTTTTAGGGCATTGTTTGAGACTAAACTTGTCTCCTTTAGCCACGGGTGTATCTCCTGGTTTACTATCTTTCATGCCATACTTGCTCAGAACCTTATCGATATAACCCCTTTGCGACAATCCAAGAATACCTCGAGAGCGATCTCTAAGTATCTCAATCCCTAGTACAAAAGAGGCATTACCAAGATCTTTCATCTCAAATTTCTTTGTCAGAAATTTCTTGGTTTCGTGTAATAAAGCAATATCGCTACTAGCGAGCAAAATATCATCGACATATAATACCAGGAAGATGTATTTACTCCCACTAAACTTATGATACACACAATCATCGACAACATTCATCTCAAAACCATATGAGGTGATAACTTGATGAAACTTGTGATACCATTGACGGGAAGCCTGTTTGAGACCATAGACTTTGTATCTTTGGATACAAGGTTTTCTGGTTGTACCATATAAATCGTCTCTTCAATGTCTCCATTGAGAAACGCCGTCTTGACATCCATCTGATGTAACTCAAGATCAAAATGAGCCACCAGTGCCATTATAGTTCTAAAAGAATCTTTCGAAGATACCGGAGAGAAAGTTTCTTTGTAATCTATGCCTTCCTTTTGAGTGAAGCCTTTCGTGACTAGACGAGCTTTATATCTCTCGATGTTACCTTTTGAATCCCTCTTCGTTTTAAATATCCATTTACAACCAATGGGCTTCGTTCTTTTAGGTAACTCAACGAGATCCCAAACGTCATTTTCATTCATAGACTTTAATTCATCATTCATGGCATCGACCCATTTCTGGGAGTTGGAACTGCGCATGGCTTCAGAGAAGTTGATAGGGTCATTTTCTGCCAAGCCAACGCCATCCTCATGTTCCTGGGGGAAGACGATATAGTCATCCGGAATCGCACTTCTCCTTTCCCTAGTGGATCTCCTTACTGGCACTTCTTGAGGTTGTTGAATTTCTTCTATTTGTGGTTCTTGAGGAAGTACTTCATTGTTATCTTGGTTTGGAATAATGTCAGGAATTGGAGTTTGAGTCTGATCATCATTCTGTAGGTTTGAAACTATATCTTGAACAACGATAGGTACAAAATCCTGGTCATTGTCAATAACTGGTTCTTCCTGAAAGACAACATTCTTTATGTTTCCTTCCCTCCCAAAATCAACATCCTCAAGGAATCTTGCATTTCCCGTTTCAAAAAAATCTCTAGATGTGGGATTGTAAAATTTATAGCCCCGAGAGCGTTCAGCATATCCAACAAAATAACAGCTAATCGTCCTTGAGTCCAATTTTCTTTCATGCCGCCTATAAGGTCGTGCCTCAGCTGGACAACCCCAAATGTGCAAATGCCTTATGCTTGGCCTTTTGCCAGTCCAAAGTTCATATGGGGTTTTGGTAACTGCTTTGCTGGGTACCCTGTTAAGGATGTACACTGCGGTCTTTAAGGCTTCTCCCCAAAGAGACTCTGGCAAGGAAGATTGGCTTATCATACTCCTTACCATGTCTTTAAGAGTCCGATTTCTTCGTTCCGCAACGCCATTCATGCTGGGTTTGCCCGGCATGGTGTATTGCGGAACAATTCCACATTCTTCGAGGAAAAGTGCAAAGGGTCCTGGACGTTGTTCTCCGGATCCATCATTTCTGCCATAGTATTCACCACAACGGTCAGATTTGACAGCTTTAATTTTCTTTCCAAGTTGAAGTTCAACTTCAGTCTTGAAAGATTTGAAAACGTCCAAGGATTGAGACTTCTCATGAATCAAATATAAGTACCCATAACGAGAGTAATCATCTATGAATGTAATAAAATATTGTTGTCCATTCCATGAAGCCGTAGGGAATGGACCACAAATGTCTGTATGTATTAATTCTAAGACATCTTTAGCTCTCTCGGCACAAAATTTTCTTTCGTTTGTTCGTTTTCCCTTGATGCATTCGATACAGACTTGAAAGTCTGTCAAGTCTAGGGGATCAAGAATTCCTTCTAAAACAAGCCTTTGAATTCTTTGTTTAGAGATGTGACCTAAACGCTTGTGCCATAAGGTAGCAGAATTCTCATTTAATTTTCGCTTTGTACCTTGTGTATTTGTATGCAATATTTCATTATAGGGAGTTGTATCTAGCATATATAAATTATCAATTAAGGGACCAGAACCAACAAAATTGGAATTTTGATAAAGACTAACTTTATTATTTCTAAAAGAACAAGAAAAACCAGATTTGTCCAAACTAGAAATAGAAATTAAATTCCGCCTAAATGACGGTGCTACAAAAGTCTCAAATAAATTCAAAAAAAATCCAGTATTTAATTGTAATCTAAAAGTCCCTATAGCTTCTACTGCAACTTTATTGCCATCGCCCACGAAGATGAATCTTTCAGCATCATTTGGCGGTCGACTCCACAGGCAGCCCTGCATAGACATACTTATATGAGTAGTAGCACCAAAATCTACCCACCAAGTATCTTTAGGTACAGAAGCTAAATTAATTTCAGAACAAACCAAAATTAGAAGCTTACCCTTCTTTACACGCCATGCGGCGTATTTGGAACAATTTTTCTTCATGTGTCCCGATTTCTTGCAGAAGTAGCAGGTGAATTCCTCATCCTGTTTCTTTGGTTGCTTCTGCTGAGAAGTTTCTTTTGTAGTGACATCAGCTCTCTTCCTTTTCTTGTTATGAGATGTTGAGGCCAAGTGAGCACTTTCAGTCTTATCACGCTGTTGTCTGTCTTCTTCTTGCACACAGTGAGATATTAGCTCATTGAGGGACCATTTGTCCTTTTGAGTATTATAACTCACTTTGAATTGCCCAACGTGTGCAGGAAGAGAGATCAAAACAAAGTGCACGAGCAAGTCGTTGGACAGCTCTAACTTGAGTGACTTTAGTTTTGATGCGAGATTAGACATCTCCATAATGTACTCCCTTATGTTCCCTTTACCCTTATACTTCATCGCGACGAGTTTGGCCAAAAGGTTACTCGCCTCCGACTTTTTATTCTTAGCAAAATATTGTTGCATTTCCTCAAGGAACTTTTTGGCACTCTCATCCTCCGTAATAGAGCCCCTAAACGCTTCCGGAATGGAACGCTTCATGATCATCAAACACATTCTGTTGGATCGATCCCATTTGTCTATTTTGACCTCATTGAGGTCTTCCGGAGTAGAAATGGGTCGGTCCTCTCGTAGTGCTTGATCCAAATCCATACAATCGAGAACAATCTCTACGGTTTCTTTCCAAAGTTTGTAGTTAGTCCCGTTTAGCATTGGGATATTGCTTAATTGAGTAGAAACATTTGTGGCAGTAGCAACAACGACTGTATAGAGAAAAACAAAACACACTCAAATGAACATGTATTAAAATTTTCAAATAGGGAATCCATCTTAGGATACCTAACACAACATTAATGTTTAGCCTTTGGGCAGAAACACCAACTTGTAAGTGGTACTCCTAACGCAATAATCAAATATAGATAATAAATACTGTCAAACAATAACCTTCCTTTGTGCCGATTATTATTCACATGTAAACTTAATAATTATCACACGTTTATTATCGCAAGTACGTTTATTATTCGGTCAATTAACAATCTTCCTTTGGGCTGACTGTTGATCACATGAATAATAAATTTACTAATTTAAAAAAAACGAATATTATTATTTGGTCAAATCATAGTCTTCCTTTAGGCCGACTATAACTCACATAAATAATAATATTGATATGAAAATAATTGTAAAAGCCTTTAATCAAACATGCTATTTTCATACATAATTGTTTCAGTAGCCCAAAAATTTTCCAAAAAATTATTCAGCAAGGGCATTCATTGCAAATTGATATCTTTATCATGCGGATCAATACATATCACTTAACATGTTTATAAAGGTAAAAAATTCCATATAAGATTTGACCAAAAGAAAAGAAAAAAACATACGGCAGTATAAGTTCAAAACAATTTTACGATTATATCCTTAACCGTTTCTTAACCTGATCAAATCTCTATTCTCATGCTCATCAAATACAGCAAATAAAAAAAAACAGTATCCACAATCGCACGGCAATAGAAAAATTAGCCAATTTATATGTAAAGATTGGAGACAATTAGTGGATTTAATGAATCAATGTCATTAGATCTACAAAATCAATTGGCCGAATTCTGGAACTAAACATCATGTGTGTCAGCTAACCATATCGTGCATACATGCATACATACATATTAAAAAAAAATTTAATTTGAAGTGTCAGACATCAAATTGATTAACTATAATGGGATTTCAAAACAAAGCAATTCCATATCATGCATGGACTATATTATCTTCACACGTCAGTGTAGATCTCATAACCAGATTTTCAATAATTAAATCTTTTCAGTATCCATATAAGATTTAACATACAATATCAATTATCCATCAATTTTGTGCAGGATCAGTGTCCATAATTTTAACATGAAACTATAAGCATCACAATAGTTATGTTTTCTCCGATATTTAGAACCCATATAAAATTAGATCTGCAAAATTGATGAAATTAAATAACCCTAATGATGTAGTATGAGAGTAGCTCTGATACCACTTGTTAGAATATTTCCCCAAGGCTCTATCTCATACTAAATCATTAAGAGTCACAGTAATAAAATTGAATACGTACCAGTGTCCATAGTGAGCGATTAGTCTGTTGCGGAATATTGGAATCGATCACTGGTATGAATTGGATCGACCGGGTACGAGGCCTTCCTCAACCAAATCGCCTTATTTCCTAAGATTGTCTTCTTGATGGGGAGAAGAGAATGATATATTGATTTGGTGTATTGGGGACCATAACCCTTGTGCTCTTTATATAGGAAGAGATTTTGGGTTCCCATAATTCCCTAGAACTCTCCTAAATAGGTATCTACTCATTGTTTAGTCCACATTCGTATTGGAGTTTGTAACAAATTAAACCACTCAATATTAATCCAATAACTTTATAATAGCTATCATAATTGATTAAATAGTCCAAATAGGATTAGGAAATTAAATTTCCTAACACTTGTACCTCTTTTGATTTTCTCCTAACTCTTCAGTGAAGAATTGAAAGATGACCTTCCTTTCAAGTTTTGAACATGCTCACTCAAGGTAAACATATCCTTAATTTTCCTGATTAAGTTATAAATTTATGAAAAACTATATATTCAATATATAGCACAATGTTTATATGACTTGATTCAGCTGCAGTTTTTGGTTCATTTAAGTTTTAGAAAAAAATATGTAATGGTCGAATGCTTCAAGATGCCTGCTCTTTTTAGGCTACTTTGAAAAAATTCAATTGATGGCTTAAATTGTAAACAACGAATGAAATTATTTTGAGAAAAAAAATATGAGGATTAATTAGAATGCTTTTGAGAAGCTTGAATGCCTATATCTTATATAAATCTATGTTCCTGTCTAAGTTTCACATATTCACTTAGATAACATAAGATGTACATTCTTTGATGTAAAAAAATCATGTGGCTCAATGAGCTAATATCTCAATGCATAGGATAGAGCCACATGCATATATCAAAATGTAACAATCTAGATGGGAGGCCATTTCCTATTAGCCAAACATCGCTTCACTGCCGAGATTTTGATATACATTTTGCAATGCAATATGCTTAAATATTTGCTGCCAAGGATTAAGTTAATAGTTTGTTATGATGTGTGATTTTGCCTCTGTTTTATTTTTCTGTTCCCAGGTGTCAGAATTTGGTCTCAAGCATTTCGTTTAATTGTTTAATAGTTATCTCACATGCAACTAAATTTGCTCTTTAATTCATCTAGATTCTAAATGCATCCTCTTAACAAAAAAAATTTCGGTACTAATGAATCATTACTACCTTCCAGTGATGCGGGAGATTAGGATTGTACAGATAATTTGAATGTGGATTTATGGTGGCTGAAATACAATCTTGTTACCTTTTGTTGTATTATGATTATCTAATCTGTATATTTATTGGTAATGCAGTTTGTGTTATAGGGGTCCTTGAGTACTTAAAACCTTATTACCCAGCATCAAGCTATGTTACATGGGTTGCAGGCCTTGGATCTCCAGTTAAAGTGCGCGTTGCTCTCTGTGCAAGGCCATTGCAAGAATGCATGATAACATAATGTGAACTCAGAAGATTGTATTTCTATCTTGTACACTATAAAAACAATGTTGGCTATTGAGTTGGTTTGTTTGGTTATAGTTTCTTCAAAATGTTGTGATGTACACATTCATAAAATTATTTCTGAAAGGAGACTTTGTAAATTGTAGTCATTAGTGATAACTTCAATCAAATGTAGTAGTATTAATTTTAAGTTTTTATATTACTATATGTTACAGATCTTAGTTTGTCATCAAATTCCCAATAAACATAATTTGCAGTTCCTTTGTTACTATATCAAATATGGCAGTATAGGTCAATGCCATAATATCAAATTGAAGTTAAATTTCAGTAGAGTACATAATCCATGTTCTAGGTTCATTGCTTGTACAGCTCCTTGTAGCTTAAGCAGAAATAGATTTCAATATTGAGGGGCTTTTTTTTTATGTAATACACTAAAAAAGGCTTACGCAAGCAATCTAATGAGAGAAGCAACTTAGATGAAGTTGGACTAAAATTATTGAAAATAAAACTGAATATGCTGAACTAAAACAAAGAAGTTACAAAAGCATGAAATTACAATGTATGACAAAAGAATCTATGAGAAATTAAAATGAAAGTTTTTATAGAAAATTACACAACTGTAAAAGGTTGGCATCTTGGCCAAAACTTACACTACGAACTATAGGCATATCAATGAGCATATAGTTAACACATTCACCAGTCACCACATATCAATAGTGGTAGTGTCTTATACAAATGATAGCTATGTAGTTAGAAAAAAAATGTCAATCGTATACTGTTGAAAATTGGGAGTCCACCCCAATTAATGAAAACAATGTAGCATTGGAAAATTGGTAACTTTGAAAGCTTGTCAAAGTTTACGGCTAGTCAACGTTTACGGCTCGTCAACGTTTGCGGCTCGTCAACGATTACGGCTCGTCAAAGTTTACGGCTAGTCAACGTTTGCGGCTTGTCAAAGTTTGCGGCTAGTCAAAGTTTACGGCTTGCATGTGAACACCAAGAAACTTGCAACTTGTTTTTCCATTTGGCTACTCTATAAAAGGAAGTAATCCGAAGACATTTGAAGGTGGATAGCACCCCACAATTGAAGCCGAGAGAAAAAAGAATTTGAGGAGAGTTTGAGTGAGAAAAAAAATTAGAGTGTTTTTTTTCTTTCTTGTTTGGTTATCTCCATTTGTATTCACCATCATCAATTTGATTAGTTCCATATTGCTCCCGAGGACGTAGGCATATTTTTGTCGAACCTCGTTAAATTTGTGTCTTTGAGATTGTGAGTTATTTTTGTTCGTTTTAGCATTTGTTTAATCACTTGATAACACGCTTCCGCACAACAAGTGGTATCAGAGCCCAAGGTAAAACTTGGGCAAATGGCTACAGACGAAAATATGGAGAAGATCGTTGAATCTCCGTCAACATCTTCCAGTTGGAATTCACAATCAAAAACGTCGATTTCAAACGCTAAATTTGAAGTCGAAAAATTTGATGGAACTAATAGTTTTGGCATGTGGCAGTGCGAGATGATGGACGTTTTGGTTCAACAGGGCTTGGACATAACTTTGGAGAAAAAACCAGAGTCTATGTCGGAACCGGAATGGTTGAAAATTAATAGATTGGCATGTGGGTCTATCCGTCTCTGCCTTGCAAAGGATATCAAATACTTTGTAATGCGAGAGACCATGGCGAAAGTGCTATGGCAAAAACTTGAAGACAAGTACATGACGAAAAGTATTGAGAATCGTTTGTATCTAAAGCGAAAGCTTTTCCGATTCCAATACAAAGAAGGTACTCCGATGTTGGATCATTTGAATGTCTTCAACAAATTGATAGCCGATCTATTAAACCTGGATGAAGAGATCGAAGATGAGGATAAAGCCCTTGTGTTGTTGAATTCACTACCCGATTCATATGAACACTTGGCTACCACTTTGATCTATGGAAAAGATTCAGTGAAGTTCGAGGATGTATCAAATGCGTTGATGAACAACGAATTTCGAAAGCGTGACAAGCAAGCCCAAAATGATACATCCGAGGCTTTGGTCACAAGGGGTAGACCTGAAGGCAAGAAGCACAATAAAGGTGGAACCCGATCGCATCCCAAGTCGAGATCGGCAAAAGACCGAAAAGTTCCGGCAAAAGATGAATGTGCTTATTGCCGAGAGAAGGGCCATTGGAAGAAGGATTGTCCAAAAGCGAAGAAGGACAAGTCAAATACGAACGCCAATGTGGTCCTCATGGAAAATGATGATTCAGATTTTGCTCTGGCTACTACAACTGGAGATAGTTCATCCGAGTGGATTCTTGACTCGGCATGTTCCTATCATATGTGTCCCATTAAGAACTATTTTACTAGTTTGGATCTTGCTAGTAGCGGAACAGTTCTTATGGGAAATAATCATGCCTGCGAAAGAAATGGAGTTGGTGTGATCAAATTGAAGTTGCATGACGGAACTATACGGGCTCTGTCAAACGTATGGTATGTGCCAGATTTGAAGAAAAATCTGATATCTTTGGGTGCTTTGGAATCGAAGGGATTCAAAGTTACTATGGAAGCCGGAATATTGGAAGTCACAAGAAGTTCTATGGTTGTTATGAAAGGCCTTAGAAGAAACAATTTGTATCTCTTGCAAGGGAAGACTGTAATAGGTGGAGCTGCTGCAGTGGAGAATGTTGATTCAACCAAGCATTGGCACATAAGGCTTGGTCACGCGGGAGAGAAGGCCATGCAAGGCCTAATCAGTCAAGGTCTTCTGAAAGGTGCCAAGACTTGCAAGATGAACTTCTGTGAGCATTGTGTATTGGGTAAGCAAACCAGAGTTAGATTTGGCACCGCCACCCACAAAACGAAAGGGATCCTAGATTATGTGCATACGGATGTATGGGGTCCAACAAAGACTGCATCTTTGAGTGGGAGGCGCTGGTTTGTCACATTTGTAGATGACTTCTCAAGGAGACTCTGGGTATACCCCATGAAACACAAACATGAAGTCCTAGAGACCTTCTTGATCTGGAAAAAGATGGTTGAAAATCAAACTGGAATGAAGATTAAGGTCTTGAGATCAGACAATGGAGGTGAATACACGTCTGATCCATTCTATGAAGTTTGCAAACAAGAAGGGATAGTAAGACACTTCTCTGTGAGAAAAACTCCACAACAAAATGGTGTAGCAGAGAGAATGAACCGGACTTTGCTAGAAAAAGTAAGGTGTATGCTATCCAACTCTGGTTTGTCAAAGACTTTTTGGGCAGAAGCGGTTAATTATGCATGTCATCTAATCAACCGACTGCCATCTGCTGCAATTGGAGGTAAAACTCCTATTGAGGTTTGGTCTGGTTCACCTGCGTCAGATTATGATTCTTTACGCATTTTTGGTTGCCCGGCTTTCTTCCATACCACGGAAAATAGCAAACTCGACCCACGGGCAAAAGAGGCTATATTTCTGGGATTCAGTAGTGGAGTAAAAGGATTCAGATTATGGTGTCCAGCGTTAAAGAAACTAATCGTGAGCAGGGATGTTACTTTCGATGAAAGTAAATTTGTAAAGGAGAAAGAGTCAAAAGAAGAGAACAAAGAAAGCAGTCTAATCGAAATTGGAAGTCCAGCAGGTTCTCTCTCCAATGACGCTCCTTTAAATTATAAAGATGAAAGGGATACTGAAGAAGAAGATGTGGTGGAGCCTTCTCCTCAAAGGCACCCACAAGTTGGAGAATCGATAGCAACTAGCAAGCCGAAAAGAACAATTCGGAAACCTGAAGGGTTCAAGGCTGCTGGCAAAGAAAGACTGGTGTGCAAGTTGCAAAGGTCCCTATATGGTTTAAAGCAGTCTCCAAGACAGTGGTATTTACGATTCTACCAATTTATGAAGGTACAAAATTTTACGCGAAGTAACTTTGATCATTGCGTATACTTCCGTAAATTGAAGGATAGTACCTTCATATATTTGCTCTTATATGTCGATGATATGTTAATTGCATCTAAGAGTTTTGTGTAGATTGCAAAATTGAAAGCCCAACTTCAGAATGAATTTGAAATGAAGGATCTTGGTGAAGCCAAGAAAATTCTGGGCATGGAAATTACACGTGAAAGATCAACTGGAACTGTGTGGCTAACACAGATGCAGTACTTGAAGAATGTACTAACACGTTTCGGTATGGATGATAACTCAAAAGCAGTTAGTACACCATTGGCGCCTCACTTTAAGTTAAGTGCGAAACTTTCACCGAGTAATGATGAAGAAATGAAGTATATGGCTAAAGTGCCATATGCAAGTCTGATTGGAAGTTTGATGTACGCAATGGTGTGCACAAGACCAGGTATTTCCCAAGCTGTTAGTATGGTTAGCCGGTACATGCATAATCCCGGAAAGAAGCATTGGGAAGCTGCAAAATGGGTCTTGAGGTATATCAAAGGTACTCAAAATTTGGGGTTGAGATTTGAAAAGAATCGCGAGGACGTCAGAAAATTTCTCATTGGATACGTGGATTCAGACTACGCTGGTGATTTGGATAAGAGACGATCTACTACTGGATATTTGTTTACTATGGAAGGTGGTCCAGTAAGTTGGAGGTCTACTTTGCAGTCCACGGTAGCATTGTCTACTACGGAGGCTGAATACATGGCTGCTGGAGAAGCCATGAAAGAAGCCATTTGGATTCACGGACTGATTAAAGACTTGGGAGTTCACCAGGAGCAGGTGGAGGTATATTGTGATAGTCAAAGTGCTATACATTTAGCGAAGAACCAAGTCCACCACGCTCGTACCAAGCATATTGATGTTCGTTTCCACTTTGTACGAGAAATTGTAGATGAAGGTACTATTCTTCTTGTGAAGATTGGAACAGCTGACAATCCTGCGGATATGCTGACGAAAGTCATTGGAAGCGCCAAGTTTCATAACTGTTTGAACTTGGCCAACATTGTTCACATATGAATGTGATATTGAAGGAGCAATTATGGTCTCGCTTGAGATGGTGGAGCTTTGTTCTACTACGCGAGTAGAAATTGTTTTCTCTCATTGGTGTGGAGGTGGAGATTGTTGAAAATTGGGAGTCCACCCCAATTAATGAAAACAATGTAGCATTGGAAAATTGGTAACTTTGAAAGCTTGTCAAAGTTTACGGCTAGTCAACGTTTACGGCTCGTCAACGTTTGCGGCTCGTCAACGATTACGGCTCGTCAAAGTTTACGGCTAGTCAACGTTTGCGGCTTGTCAAAGTTTGCGGCTAGTCAAAGTTTACGGCTTGCATGTGAACACCAAGAAACTTGCAACTTGTTTTTCCATTTGGCTACTCTATAAAAGGAAGTAATCCGAAGACATTTGAAGGTGGATAGCACCCCACAATTGAAGCCGAGAGAAAAAAGAATTTGAGGAGAGTTTGAGTGAGAAAAAAAATTAGAGTGTTTTTTTTCTTTCTTGTTTGGTTATCTCCATTTGTATTCACCATCATCAATTTGATTAGTTCCATATTGCTCCCGAGGACGTAGGCATATTTTTGTCGAACCTCGTTAAATTTGTGTCTTTGAGATTGTGAGTTATTTTTGTTCGTTTTAGCATTTGTTTAATCACTTGATAACACGCTTCCGCACAACATATACAACTCTCATGTGTAACATAAACTTCTGTTAGTCATCCTTCCTCAGAAATAAACGGATTCTTTGAGTAACTCCATCAATATTTCAGTTCTCGGCGTTGACTTCACTTATTGATATGTTGTTTGGGATCTTCCTTACATTTATCTTCATCTTTTAGTCCATTACTGGGGAAATTCTACAACACCCTTAGTGCAACAGGTGAAAATATAGCTACTTAATTTCTAACACCAAAAATCGAAAGCTTAAATTGCAAAGGTATGTGTACACCAACGGAATACTTGTCACTCCAGTTTTGTAAGTACAATGGTAATGAAAGCATAAACAAAAACATGGTACCAAAAATTGGTAATATTCAGCTGTACGCATGTACATAGTTATGATAAATACTTGCTTCCAATTTATTTTGTCTTCAATTAGATACTAGAACATTATTATTTTAATACTCAAATTACTCCTCATTGGGCAGTAAGATGACTAATTGAGTTCTCTGAATCTCCATTTTATAGCAGCTAACTGTAAATAAAGGAATTATTGGTAAAACCATATCATAATCAAAAGAATAAAAACTAATCACTTAGAAGAAAGCGGAGTACCTCCTACTCCAAATCCACCACGATTATAAACTTCTCCATCTCGAATCCACGGGCCACTGCATCGAACGCCCACCCATCACCTTACTTTGTTCCTTTAAGTTCTTGGAGAATCTGTACCACCACCCACCACCGTGCGATAGCCGGAAAATACAGCTCCCGGTCTGAACCACCACCCACCACTAAGAAAGGGCTCATTTCTTTGGAGATTACAAAGAATCCGTGATACAGTTTTTGTAGCGAGCCTTGCAGAAAAAAATCACTAGAAAAATTGATCAAAAATGTATAAGATGGTCAGGCTATTTTTTGTTTGAAAAACAAATTTGTTGTGAGAGAGAAATGAAACATCGTCTCTGTTTTTCTTAGTTAGAAACTTTCAAATTTTGAATTTCGAAATTATCCCGCCCAGCCCATCTGAAAATTTTCACTCTTCATCCAAAAGTGTATAAAAGAAGCTGAGGTTAACTATGGTTACACCATCTGAGAAAAAAAAAAAAAGATGAAATAATGTTGGACACGTGTTGGCATCTGCAGCCATAGGAAGAGAAAAGAAAAAAAGAAAAAGAGAATAAAGAAAAAAGACACGTGTCTTGCAAAGAAGGGTTGAGAGCACTACTCTTAAGACTAGCATCAAGTAAACCGTGCAATATATATAAATTTCTTTTTATTATTATTTAATTGTGGCATATATATATATATATATATATATATATATATATATATATATATATATTATATCATATAAAGGGCTAGCTCCCTTAGCTACAGTACTAATTTTCGTCGTTCAAAATTTATTTTTCCTTTTTTTTCAGCGCGGGCCCAAAACGACATCGTTTTGGGCTTAATTTTTTATTTTTTTTTATTTTTTTTATTCTCTCCTCTCACAAAGAGACCCTTTCTTTTTTGCATAAGCTATTTTCACTTTCTTCCCGTCTTCTTCTTCTTCTCATCTTCTCCAATTTAACTACGTCTTCAATTTGAGAGAGAAAGAATGCCTTCTTCATCGATTTCTCTCTCAAATTGAACGCGGTGTTATGATTGCAGAGCAATTTTTCCTTCCTTCTCCGTTTGCTGACTTGGATTTGTCTGCTATCAACAAAATGTCTCAATTCGATGCTTCGGGAATTGGGCCTCGATTTAAGGTGATTTAATTTAATTTTTTACTGATGTTGTTGGTGGATGACTCGGTCTGGGCCAGAATTATACATTCTGAAATCCAGAGAGAAATAGTATTTGATGATTGGCGCAAGAGCGGTAAGCTTAATATTTCCTCCAGCATATTTAATTTATGACGTGCAACCAAAATTTAGTTCTCTTCTAATATATATGTTCCTAACTTCATACGAGCCAAGTCTTTCTAATATACACAAACTGTTTGATGAAATGTCTTTTATGTATCCTTTGCACATTCTTCTAATTTTTCACTAACCTGAAAATTAGCAGTCAGTGATCAATATTACCAGTTTCCCATCTCAAACCTACCAGGCTTCCGATCAAAAAACCGTCGCCGGAGTTTCCAAGCATCGCATCTGCTTGAGTTGGAAAAGGTAGCATCTGGACGTTTATTTTCTCAAATATTTACTTCCATAATAACTTGGGCCACTTCTTCCTTTTTAGTTGCTCATTTGTTTATGCAGTAGTCTCACATTTTAGAATCGCAGATGAGAACTGAGCACAAGCAAATGTTTTATTTTCTCAAAAAAATTCTTTAATTCTTCTCAATCTTTCTACAGTTGCAATTCATTTTCAACATAAGAGAATAAAAATCTGGGTCTTTTCTACTTTTCCTTTTTCTGCAGGAGTGATAGATGGGTGAAGGGGATAAACCGTTAATAGGGTCAATGATATTTTAGCTTTACTCTTGCCTGGTTCACTATCCGTTCTTTAATTTATTGCTTTCAGTTTTTCGTTTGCTGGAGTTATTTTGGTTTAATAAAATAATCACGCTTCCTATTGTTGAAGTGGACTGCATATATGGTATACATGCTTTGATGGGTTTTTTGGGGAATTTATATGCAAATGATGCTTTGAGGATGAGATTTGTTCAAAAGACTTTGGTTTATAGAGTTCATACTACAAGTCTATACATGTGTTTGATGATATGCCTTAAAGAGGTTTTATATGTAACTATATCTATGTGTTCCATAAAATATCCTAAAGTGATCGCAAGATGCTGTTGCACTTTATCTTGTGGGTCAGAGTGAAGTTATTTTCGAATAGTTTTGAGTGATTTAATAATTTTCCATGTTCCTTAGAACAGTCGAATCAGTTAGGTCTCGCTGCAATTAGCAAACCAGAACACGTTTATCAAATAGTCAACTCAAAACTATTATGAAAGTGTATGTAACTGCCAGTGGGAAATAGGCAACTTCGTGCTCAAATAAGACAGTCTCCATTTGCAATTCCACAGTTTCGTTCGCTATTCTTAGTCATTTGGATTAACTTTGTAGGGTATTGTTGAGGAACTAATCTCACCAGCTTTAGTTATCTGCTCATATTTGAAATATGTAATTTATTTTCTATGGTAAAGATACTAATAAGACATTCATAAACATATGGTTATTCTCACCTGCTTAAAATGACTCAAAGAAATGTATCCTCAAATATCTCTGTCAAAATCGACTAAAAGGTTGTTGAACTGAATGATTGAATTGAAAAGTCTACCCATGTAATCATGAGGTTCAACTTGACTGAAATTTATTGAGACGTCTTCTCAAGTTAAAATGAGAATTTCAAAGAAACACCTGAAACAATGAGTTTGTGTTAGCAAACATACCTGAGTTGCATAAGGATTAAAACTTATTCAACAGAATTTGCGACATAGGTTCTTCTTTCTCTAAATGCACATCAGAGAAGATGCCACCAGATTTCCGTCAGTATAATTTCCAACTATTAAATATGGTTTTTCTTACATTAATTCTCTGATTTTGTTGGATATATTTGTACTACTACAAGAATATGATGAAAAAGTTTATATGCTAAGTTATATTACTTGAAAACCTTTGAAATTTTAGCAGCACATAAACAGAGTGTTTGTGTAAGTGTTCTTTTAAGAACATTAAAAAGTCCAACTTTAACTCCTAATTCTTAGAATTTTAAAACTTAATGAACTTTATACCAGCTCAAGTGCCACTTAATGTATCTTAAAGATTAGGTATTTATCTGTTTTTATCTTTCTTATACCGTGTTCGTGGCTTAAATATTTTTCTGATTTGTGTTTGACAATTTATTTTTAATTATACTCTGTGTTTTACCTGGTCTAGATCTTCTTATGGATCATCGATCTAGACAAAGGAATTTGATTAATGAAGGAAGACGCCGTCAGTATGCATCTCTTTCTGCAGAAGAAAAAGCGTTGTTGTCTCAAAGGCGTTGCGCAGCGTATGCTTGTCGTGTTGCATCACAAGGCGCAATGCCTTCCTCTGCTGCTGGACAAACTGCGCAGCACCAACCAAATCTAGAATCATTAAATTCGATATCTATTGCACCAGGGGATGGGATGCCTTATGAGTTTGGTTCTGTTGTTGGTTCAGTTTTATCTTCTCCTGTTCCTCAGGATTCTGTTGGCCCTTCATTCAATTCTATTACTGAATCCTCTACAGTTGGAGGTTCTATACTTTCCGATGCTGTTCTTGTTAGTGCATGATTTTTATATTTGCAGATAATTTTTTTTAACTTATTCTCTTCACTTACTTTTTTTTTAAAAATTTTTAATTTTTTTTTAATTATTTAACTTCAGCAGTGGATTTGAACTTTATATATTTTCTAGGGTCTCTTCCTGTCACTGGAGCTGAGTCTGAGGTTGGGGAACCTAGAGAATAGGGATGAACAATACCGTCAGTCATGTACTTCCCAACCTATTGATTCTTCTTCGTTGTGTTTCGAGTTCGAAGTGGGTCAAAGCTCGGCTGGTTCTGTACGTGTGAACGATGGTTGGTTTTGCTTTCTTTTTAAAAATAAATTGTGATTGCACTAAAGATAAAATAATATCTAATATAATATTATTAGATTGGTAGTTTAGTTTTTAATGTTGATTTTCCATAAGCATGATTAATTTGCTTAAATATTTTCTTTTTAGGGTTGCTTGGGACTTGTAGTGTGTCTTCCAGTGGTGCGTTTGAGATTGGTCAGAGTTCTTCGGCTCCAGTAGATATACAGGATGGTAAGTTTTGTACTTTGCTTCAGTTTTTATAAGAAATTATATATGCTTTTATGTTCTTTCTTTATTTTGCTTCATTTTTTCTAGGAATTATAAATGTTTATGAATTCTTTCTTCTCTTCATGCTATTGTGATAACTGCTTATAACTTCTGTTGTTTTTTTATTTGGTGTAAACTCTTCAGGGCCAGTTATGCCGCCATGTCAGCCTCGTCCTAGGCGCTGTCCTGTTGATCGATTCCCTCGAATTAGGGATGTCCCTACTGTGCCATATACGTATATACTCTGTATAGTTAAGGATATTTTTGTCTTGAAAATTGGTCGAGTTTAATGTCAATGTTGACCAAGGCTAAAATAGACATTTCATTGAATTATGAAAAATAGATATATCATTGAGAAGAATTTTGGTGCTGTCACCTATGTCAATTGTAATTACAAAGAAATGATCATTTAATGAGGTCGGGCCTGTTCGGAAAAGTTGCTTGGGAGAGCAACAAGTGTTTGTGAAATAATTTCGATTTGCGAAATTTATTTGTTTGGATTTTGGAAGAATGGTTTAAGAAATAAAGTAGGTGTAGGATTTTTTTTAAACAATAAGGTTGTATGTGTAAGACGTGTAAAATTTTATGTTAAATCATGTTTGTTATGTGAAATAAATGGTGTAAGAGATAAGTTATTTTATTTAAATTATAGTAGAGTTTGTACATGTTTTATTTAAAGATAAGAAAATTATTATTTGTTTGACTTTTGAGTAGTAGGTAAGTCTCACAGATTTCTAATACCATATCGAACTAAGTTATTCATATTCGAATCCTTGGTCACATTCAAATTATGTAATAACTAATTACCCATACTTTTTATTATTCATAGGTTGTGATTATTTGCAATCGCTTTGTGGATTTATTTCCACCTTAAGTACATTGTAGTGTACATCTAAGTAATGCTAAAAAATACTCAAAAGTAAATTTAACAAAAAAAAAAAAATATCAGCACATGTTACTCAAATTAAATTTTTCTTGATTGATATGTTACACTAATGTAAGGGGCACAGCACCGCGCATAGCGCGGTGCTAAACCCCTAGTATATATATATATATATATATATATATTAAATAATAAAAAAAGAAATTTAATATGGATGTGAATGAACAAAGTAGTCCAACCGAAACTCAAATAACCCCACATCTTAAATCTGAAAATTGGCTCTTGTTGTTTATTAATTTCACAATTAAAAGAAAAAAAAATTAAATTCAAGAATCCCAAGAGTCTAGTTGAAGGTTTAATGTTTATATTTGATTAGGGTATTAGGTATTATAAGTTTTATCAAGTGGCATTATTGTAAGCAATTGCTTTTAGTAGTTAGGTTTCTTAAGATAAGAAAAGTAAAGTAAATTTTACTTCCTCCATTTTTTTTATTTGTCGTTTTGGAGGATTGCACACAAATTAAAAAATATAACTTTTTTTAAGCAAAAAAATCAATACCCTTTTAATCTAATAATAACATCATTAATTAGCATTTATTACAAGCATTAACAAGAAGGGTAATATTGGTAGAAAACAATTAATTTTACATTGAAATCCTAAAATAACAAATAAAAGTAAACAAATGTTTTTTACCAAAGCGACAATAAAAAAAACAGAGGGGGTATTTTATAAAAAAGGCCCGCTTTTGAACTTCGCCTAGAGCCCCGAGAAACCTAGAGCCAGCCCTGATTCTATATCAAACTACCTTCATCAATGGTTAATGCGACTCTTGTTTGTAGGCTTTAGTAGCCACCAATGTTGGAACTTGGTGAATTTTTTTTTCAATATAACCTTTCAAATAAAAGTATTTCTCAAAATGACTCAAACTTAAAAGTATTTCTCAAAATGACTCAAACTTAAAAGTATTTCCCTAAATATACCTTTTGTGAAAAATCGCAGCTGCCAACTGCTTCTTCAAAAATCGCAATTAACAACCGCGATTTTTCATTTTTACGAAATTATGAAAAATAAAAAAAATATATATATTTACCAAAAATCGCAGTTAGCAACTGCAATTTTTGGTATTTTTTTTTTTTTGTTTTTTTTTTTTTTTTATAAAATGGCTTGAGTTTTCTAAGTATTTGCTATTTATATTAGTAATAGTACTTTAAAAGAAATGTTTGTCTTTCATTTCAGTATAAGTAATAAGTATGACATTGTGTTATCTCTTATATATAAATAATAAATTAAGTGTCCATTGCATTCTTATCAAACATATTTATATATAATCATGTAAAATATATTTGTGCCCAGACATTCATGTATTGTTCAAGTATTGCTATTGAAGTATAATTATATTACTAGAGTGTGACCTATTTTTTTCTGTGTTAATAATGTTTATTTGAGATGTTTTCTGACACTATGTTTGTGATGATTCATGCGAATGTAAATGATTAACTTTACTATGTAAATGGGTGGTATGCAAATGTAAATGATTAGCTTATTATGTTATCTTTTTACTATGTAGATGAGTGGTATTATCTTTTTTCATGGATCATTACAAACATAGTGCCAGAAAACATCTCAAATAAATATTATAAACACGGGAAAAAAGGGTCACACTCTAGCAATATATAATTATACTCCAATATCAATATATGAACAATACATGAATGCCTTGAGCACAAATATATTTTACATGATTATATATAAACATGCTTGATAAGAATGCAGTAGACACTTAATTTATTATTTATAAATATAAGAGATAACACAATGTCATACTTATGCTGAAATGACAGACAAACATTTAATTTAAAGTACTATTACCAATATAAATATCACATACTTACAAAACTCAAGCCATTTTATCAAAAAAAGTCAAAAAAAAATTTGAAAATCGCAGGTGCAAACTGCGATTTTTGGTAAATATTTTTTTTTATTTTTCATAATTTCGTAAAAATGAAAAATCGCAGTTGTCAATTGCGATTTTCTGAAGAATCGCCGTTGCCAGTTGCGATTTTTCATAAAATGTATATTTAGGAAAATACTTTTGAGTTTGAGTTATTTTGGGAAATACTTTTATTTGAAAGGCTATATTAGAAAAAAATTCTAACTTGGAAGTCAAAAAAGGCCTTATAATCATAATCCATAAATCTTTTGGGGCTACAAGTAATTTTCATATATTCATGGGGGCTAAACATAATTTAAAGTTTTTCACGTAAACCCACATAAACGTAATTTGAACTGTCCAGTAGGCTGTTATTTTAAAATATTAAACTGAATTTCCACAAAATTCACTCAACCTTTGTCTTATCAACAAAATTCAATACCAAACCCTAACATTAGAGAGTTTCATACCCAAAAAAAAAAATTGGATAGGAGGAGAAGATATGGATGCGCTGAGAAAGCAACTGGATGTACTCATGGGTGCTAATCGAAATGGCGACTCACAGGAGGTGGCGCGAAAGTATTACGACCGCGACGTTTGCCGCCTCTTCCTCGCCGGCCTCTGTCCTCACGAGCTTTTTCAACTCACCGTATGTATATTGACACTGGACGCATTTAATTTTTCAGAATAGCGGTGAATTTAGTATTCATCGAACTTAGGTCTTACTATCATTTTATTTTTATTTTTGTAATCTGGAAAATATTAGAGATTTTATGGAGGTATATAGTTGTCTGCTGTAGTTCTGGATGTATGTGTTTATTATATATTTACTGTGGTGCAGAAAATGGACAAGGGACCATGTCCCAAGGTGCATTCGTTGCAGCTGAGGAAAGAGTATCCTTTCCCTGAAATGCATAGTTTGTAAGAATTTTTTGTCTACTTCATGTGTTGAAGTGTTTTGAATGCAACGTGGAGCATATATTACGATCTTAAACAATGTCCTTTGTTCTACTTGATTTGCCTTGATTAAATGGGTATCTGAATATTACTTGTTAGTATAGTGGGAAAACTGTTCTTTCTTTGTAGCCCTAGGTATGTGAAAATATTTTGCTGCTGGTGTAGCTAAGGGGGAACAAGAGTTACAACATTTTTTCTGATATGATGGTTGTTCAAGTGTTGATGTTATTATTGTTTTTTTTCCAGGACAACGATTTCTCGTAAGTTAAAAGATAGAACCACTTTTGTTACATAACTGCAGTATCGAAGTTGCTTGTGAAAAATATTTGTTAGTGTTGTATTCATATTTAAACTAAGTACATCCAACGACTTATACTGTAATCGTGTTATGGAACAATGGAGCTTGCATTGTCCCTTAAGTAAATTCATTTAACTACTGATACTCTAATTGTGTTACGCGAACATAGAGCTTGCATTTTCCCTTGTGCTGCTTTAACTCTTCTTTAGATATAAGGAAGCAAAAGCAAAAGGGCTTGATAATTATGACCGGGATTTAGAAGATAGTATCGACAGACTTATAATTGAGTGTGATCGTAAAATTAGTAGAGCTTTGAAAAGACTTGATGAAGAGGATGCTAAAGCCGCTATTGCGATTTCGGTAACAGAAGTTACTCAGGTAGATTTCTGTAGTCCATAATTTTCTGGTCCTTCCTCTGTCTGAAATCTAGCTATTTAGTAACTCATCTAGAATTGCAGACACCGGAGATGATTGAGTTGTCGAAGCAAATTAGAGAGAAACTGAAAGAAGCCGATCAATTAGGTAAGTCTATTTTTTTTGCCCTTCATTTACTATAAGTGATTCTGCATGTTATTCAGAAATGTATAAAAGTGAGGCCTTGATAAATTACAAGTCAATGAAAATAATGCAAAAAAAGAGGGTATTCAGGTTATAAGCAATTTAAAATCCTCGCTTATTTGTCAAGAAATCTTTCTTCAGTTAATCTAGTGTTTGAATGATTCAATCAATCACCCAATCTGAGAAGTGGGAAATATCCCATGACTGTAGAAATGAACATTTGTATATGGTTAATTTTTCAGTGCTGAATTCATCTGATGCTGTTTTGAATGTTATCTGATTTATAGATTTTGAAGGCATGACAGACATGAAGATTAGAGTTCTGGAAGAGGTTGAAGCACTAAGAATTAAACGAGCAGACACACAGGTTTGAAAAGGCTTAAGGCATTCTTAGTTGATAATCCAATGTCAGTAAAAATGATATAGAATATAGCAGAAGGATAAACACTTGATGTTATTAACTGGCAGTCAATGCTTCTTCTGGATGCTTTCAACAAGGATCGTGCATCTATACCTCAGCCCCGTACAAATGCACTGCCATTGGCACCCTTGTCAACAGCTGTTCCAGATCCTCACATACAAGAAATGATTAATGAAAAGCTAAAGAAAGCAGAGGATCTTGGTAAGAAGTTTATCTGACAATCAAAGTACCTCCATGTAGATAAGTAATATGAAATTAAATATATGTTCTTTGATATTTTTATTTCATTTTTCTAGTAATAATATATATTGGTGTAGAAGCATCACAGAATTTACAACTACATATTGAAGATTAAAAGTTGTTCCTTAATGTCATTCATATGGATATGCTACAGTATGTCTAGTCATCTCCTTATACTCAACATTTTCTCTTTTGAGGGTGGGATCTACTTTTTTGGGAACAGTAAATTATGCTCAAGGTTTTGTATGGATGTATATTGGATATAGCAAGAGTTGATGGATCTTATGGTTGTAGACTTCTTGTGTTGCTTTTCAAAATGGACTACCAGCAAGAGAGATCAGTTTTGGAAATGCTTCCTTTCTGTTTTGCTCTTCTGAGCTATGTTTTGTGGTTTTGGCTGAATTCTTTAAAAAAAGTTTTGTGCATTGTTCAGGTGAACAAGGAATGATAGATGAAGCACAGAAAGCATTTGAAGAGGCTGAAGCACTTAAAAAGGTTTTCATTTAATTTTATTTAGCATGTTGCTCATATGTGCAGATATGTTGGCATTGGAGTCTCTGCAATTACTTTTTTATGCCTGCAATATTTGCCTCTATCTACTCTCATCTAACTAGATGCATTTTTCCTCATATACCCAGCTGCCAGCGCGGCAAGAACCTGTGCTGGATTCCTCAAAGTACACAGCTGCCGATGTGCGCATTGTAAGTCTGATTTCTTGCTATTCTATTGTTTTTATGGTAAATAAATTGTTACAACCATTTTCAGTTCCCCTTTTTTTATGATTACGTAAATGTACAAATCGTCAAGTAAGGATAGTTAACAACTTCCATGGAATGTACAATTGAGATGTAAGATACAGTTCTAATCTGGATGACTCTTTATATTATATGTTTAGAACACTAGTCTTAAAATTTGATTCCAACTTCTATATTAAGTATATCATTATTTTATATTGTCATGAACTGCTTTATTTTATATGAAAGTGATGATTAAATTGGTATTGCATGTAATTTTGTGATTCTGATACAGTAGTTTTACTAACTTACAGACTGATCAGAAGCTTCGTGTCTGTGACATTTGTGGAGCATTCTTGAGTGTTTATGACAGGTATTCTTTTTTTACATTCTCATTTGAGATATGTACATGATAGAGTCAGCGTGACATAATAGTTATAAGAGTTTCGTGAGCTTCATTTTTTGACCTGGCGATTATACCTCCTTGTCACCAGCAGGCTTTTGGGCCCAGTTTTACGAGGATAACTTTTGCAGCTAAAGAATGTGCGTTATTTTCTGTTTTATGCTTGTTGATCATGCTATTGTAGATTGAACGTTATTCGGGCTACCATATTACAATTCCATCATGTGTAGGTAATCAAGCTTGTTATGACATGCAATGTTGTTTATGTGATTTTCAGTGATCGCCGTTTAGCAGATCATTTTGGTGGAAAACTTCACTTAGGCTATATGCAAATTCGTGAAAAGTTAGCCGAGCTTAAGGTATGACTGTGATCTTCCAATTACGCTTAGTCACTTGGAAGTAAATTTTCCGTTTTTGGAATTAATTTTTGACCTTTTCATGCTTATAAAAAAGTGTGGCATTTGTTATCATTTTTGCTCCTATGTTATTGAGCTTATAAGTTCATTTAATGTTTTGTATACTTTTGCTGGTGGCAATTTGTTTCTTTCCATTATATAAGGGCTAACTCATTGCTTCAATACCTAAGTTGGTAATCTGAATATTTTGATTCAGGTGCTGCTATAATCTTTCAATTTCTTCTATAGAGATTCTCAGTTAACATGTGATCTGTGAGTTTTTCTTATCCTAGTAGAAGAGTCCCTTTTTGAATACTTAAACTGTTAGATTACTTGATGGAATCCTTGTTGATATGCAACATTTGCGGAACCCGAAAGGTGAGTTAGCTGCAGGTAATCAGCAGTCGAATTTCGATGGTATGATTTTGCCTCCCTATAAATTAGAATTAGAAACAAGGCAGGGGTAGTCAGTTAATCGAACTCAACTGGACTTAAAAAAATAGACTCTTGATTAAATAAGGATTAGGAGTGAATGACATGCTTAACTTTGTTTAGCTCCAGCTTATCAAGTGGTATTTTGACTTCTCAAGCCAAAAAGGTATTGTAAGTCTGCTGCCTCCAAGATTCATTCTGCATCAGGTTTGCTTGTCATTGAGCCATTAAATTTGTCACGTATATTCTTAGAGAATATATATTTATATATGCATGTGTATAACTGACTGCTATCGTATTTTGTCACATTCAAGTTTCAGTTTTCTTTTGATGTTAGACATTTTTTCTAAAGTGGCCCTTGTTTCTTTAAACTGGGAGGTGAAGTTTTTATTTGCTGGGCTGCAGAATAGGAGCATAGATTGCAACTGAATTATGAAAAAGGTTGCTTGTTTGATACTTTATTTTATTGAGTATGAGGAGAGGTGAATAAGGGGGCTGTACAGCTTCTTCATCTAGTCTTCATCTTTGGTGGGGAAGGATGTATATGCATGCATTCAGTTTGTTACGATCTTATTTCTGATTTTATAGATTGGGATTTTAATTACTGTAAAATCAAATGTATTTTTTTTATTTGTTCATCTCCAGGAGGAGAGAGAAATGAAACTTAAGGTCTATGAAGAAGAGAGAAGGTTGGTTTAAAAACACCCCCTCCCCCCTCCCCTCCCTCCCCCTTTGTTTAAGAGTGCTAACTTACTAGTTTTGATTCAGATCAAGAGATCGGAAAAGCCGAGACCGTGAAAGAGAACCTAGCAAGGATCGTGATAGAGGCGATAGCCGTGAACGTACCCGTGACCAAGATCGTAGAAGCAGAGATCGTGATAGGCATCATAGTAACCGAGAGCGTGAAAGAGATAGAGACTATCCTCGTAGCTATGACTCGAGGAGTCACCGAAGATCTCGTTCCCGGTCAAAAGAACGTTCTAGAGATTATGATCGCCACAGGTTCTTATTTATCTATCTGATTCCTAAACACTCTCTTTGTTGCTGCCCATGTGTATAACCAAACCCTTTGTTGAATATTTGTCTAACGTCTCTTTTCTTTTTCATCACTAGGCGTCATGATCGGTACTAGGTGGACACGCAGATTCTTTATCTGATGAACGGATCTGAAGTTTGTATCTCGAAATTGTCAAAGCTGGTTACTGGTATTCCATGGAGAGATGTTTGCTTATTTTACTTTAAACTAATTCTGGATTTCAAATATTTCTTGCATGCTTTATTTAGTGGCTTACTAGCCTCATTTTCTTGAATTGCATGTTCGAAAAATTATTTTGAACAAATTTCTGAAACCAGTATTGATCTCAGCACCCCATGTAAGGCCCTGATTGCAGCAAATAGTTATTTTCTGTTCCAGAAAGAATATATTTTGCAACGGTTGTGCATCACATAATAATATATGAAACTACATAATTCAATTTACATCTTGAATTTTGAAAGCATAAATCAAATTAGTTGTACATTGTCGAGTGGTTCTTGTAAGTTTATGATTAAAGAATAGAAGCTTCCCGGTACAATTGCTTTTTGATCATTGGCTCATTGCCTACATTTGATGATGTTCTTGCTTTGTATTTAGTAAATTTATACTACCACCTTTATGCTTGAGAAATTACTAATGTGATATTGAATTACAATTACTCTCTTACGGAGTTAATTTTTCAAGGTGAATGTTGACGTCATTTAAATTAAAATTTTGATGTTAAAAAACGGATGAAATCAGTAAAAGAAAATAGTGAATTTTTGTTAAATTGTTGAAAAATATATGTAACTGGTAGAAAAATAGGTGAAATTGATTTGTTACTTATGAGGTTTGGGATTTTTTAGATGGCACACGAGAATATTTTTGCAATTCAATATTTCTTTTTTTGTGAAATTAATGTAGTAAATGGTAAATGTAAGGCAAAATTGTAAATTCCGTCTCAAATATATCTGGTTTTTACTTATTGTCCCACGCTTTAATTTTATTATTAAAATAATATTTATACAAAAGTATGTCAAAATCATTAAAATAAGCTGGTAATTTTTCCATAACATGTTTCTTTCCTAATATAATAATTATGATACATAAGTATTCCTTATTATTCTCATTTGTAGTCTCAATAAGATATCTATTTTGGCGGATATCTTTGAACTTAATAAATTTCTTTAGACTTACTAGAGAATAAAATATCATTTATATTAAACTTTGTCCCTCCAGGTAATAATATAGTAGCTTTTTTGGAGCCTTTAATTAGTTTTGCACTATCCGATATGGTATTAACGTTTGCATCAGTTACTATTAATTCAGAAAAATATTTTTTATCTTTAAGAATAATATATGCGTTGTAGCAAAGTCTGCGAGACACATGTCTTCATGATTGATCTTGAGTCCAATAAAAGATACTGGAAAATCCATATTCTTAGATCAAATGGACAAGAAAACTCGAGATGAATTAAGAACTTCAAGCAAATTCATTCTGATAACGTGTTATGAAACAAACTAAAAGATAAACAAGTAAATATTAAAGATTAAAGTAAGGAGAAAATATTTCATTTTATTGATGTATAATACACAATACAAAACTTCTATTTAAAGGACTATACAATGCTACCAAAAGCAATAAGTTACATAAGTTAAAATATTGATTATCCACTTCCTAGCCTTATTACAATACAATAGCTCATTAAAATTGATATCCACTACTATGATTTTTATAACAATTTTTACTTAATGTCCCCTGCACACTTTACTTTTATTATTAAAAAAATATTTATACAAAAGCATATGTTTCGTTTATATAATCAGCTTGAATCAACTATGAGCATAAAATCTAGATATATTTCATTGCTCAAAATATGTCAAAATTGTGATTTTTTATATTTAAATAAATTTTACAAAAATTATCTCAAGGTGTGTCCAAATGAACACTTTTAGACACATACAATGTAAATGCGTTAGCATAATGGTGCAAATCATTTAAAAAGTTAAAATGAGATTAAATTGTTACTCATCGAAAGTTTACGATGATATGAACTCCGTTCATTTTTTTATTATAAACAAGGTTCAAAGAGCTTTTTGTAGTGTTCACTTTCTTATCCAGTGTCAGTTTTCCTTTTTTCTCTATCTTATTATTATTTTTTTTTGGCGGTACTCTATCTTATTGTTTATTCATTGTGAGCCCATTTATTAATGGTATTTGTGGAAAATTAATGATAGAAATGGAGTGTTAGTTTAGGATAACCCAAAATAGAAATAAGAGTTAAATATTTGGGACGAATGGAGTAATAAACAATTGTAGTTTGGACAAAAACTACGTCCAAACTACAATTATTTCAGAATTGATCGAGGATCAAAAGGTGCTCGGAAGGAGTGAAACGAGCGAAGGAAATAAATGACCTCGCCGGCCGCCACCGTGACTACTGCAACGTCGAAGCTTCCAAGCAGTGCTCCTTGTCTACCGCCTTGGCGATCGTGACATTTTTCTCAACAAAATGTTAGCGTATCGTCGGGCTAATTCGACAAGTCAACAAGAGTTCTAACGGGCCTAGAAGTTGCAAACCTAACCCGTTAGTCATCGTATAAATTACATATAAGATATAACACACTAATCAATAAAAAAGAAAAAAAATCTCTTGTGACAATGCATATAAAGTCTAAAAATAACTGCATTTCTTTGTATAACAATATCATATGCCAAAAGGATGAAACTTTATTGTCTGCTAACTTATCAAAGGCTAGCTGCAAGAAACAAGGTTCTTATGTTTTCTAGTTTTGTTACAATTTCCCTGAAGTTAATTCTCTCTAATGGAGAAATGGTTAAACATTCCATTGCCAAAACAAGAATCAACGACACACATTTCACCCTTACAGACAAATTATTATCGTCTTCTTGACCGAATAAATTGGTATCCACAACTTCAAGAATCATATTTTGGTGTAACGAGAGGCTCACCCAACTCTTCAAGCTCGTTTCCTCACCAAAAACTTCGTCTGTTGGCCTCTTTCTCGTGTATCTCCAAAAGCATTATCCCGAAACTATATACATCACTACTTGTAGATACCACGCCTTGATTTCCATATTCTACACAAATCAACATAGTTAACAAAAATTAAATGTTATTTGACTAGTTAAAAGTATATATCGAAAATTGTAACATGATCGATCACCTGGCGCCATATATCCTATTGTTGCCATTGTTCTGGTTAGAGCCTTTAAGTCGTCTCCCTCACCAAAAAGGAGTTTGGAAACACCAAAATCCCCAGCTTTTGCAGTCATATCTTCGTCCAACAAAACATTACTTGGATTCAAATCGCAATGAACAATCGGGAACGTGTGGCCAAAATGAAGATATTCTATGGCTGAAGCAACATCTATTGCTATATTTAATCTTAGTAATATATCCAAACAATAGTTATGGGAATACAACCATTTATCCAGGCTTCCATTAGGCATGTACTCCAAAACCAAAGCTTTGAAATCTTCTTTGATACAACATCCAATGATTTTAACCAAATTTTTGTGTCTTATGGCACCTAATATTTCAACTTCTGTTTCGAAACTCGTGGTCACTCTTTCTGATTCTTCTGTGTTGAAAACCTTAACTGCAACAGTCACTCCATCATCAGACAGTGTTCCTTTGTATACAGAACCGAAGCTCCCACTTCCAAGAATGTTGCTTTAATCGAAGTTACCCGTTGCTCGTAAAAGTTCTAAATACGAACTGCCTCTCCATGTATGAAGTAATGAATTAGTCTCACTATTGGGGGGTAGTTTTGAACTAATTAGTTTCGTCGTCTTCTTAATAGCATAAGAATAATAATGAGCACTGTTAGATATTGACAGATATGCTATGATAACATGAAATATATAAGCCATGAAAACATACATATCTCAGGACCTATTCGCAGATGATTAAGTAAGATACGTTTATGCTAAAGAGACGTATACCTGAATCCATTGGTAGAGTAGCGGAATAATCACAAAGATGGATTCTAGGGGGTTGTGGTCTTCTAAGCCTTATTCACTATTGCCTTATGCTTTCTCTAGATGGGGAAGATGAAAGTGCAAAGTATGAATTGGCTTAGGGACCATAACCCTATATATAGGAGAGGATTAACCCTAATCCTAGTAGGGCTCTAACTGTCAGCCCATCAAGAACAGTTAGAGTCCAATTAGGTATCTACACATATAAAGAGTCCATACTTTAATTAATTGATATTCTTAAGTGCCACATAATTATTCTTATTATTAGATCACAATTAATTAGGCACATATATGAAATAGCCTATCATATACAATTATATAACATGTAAGTCCATATTATTAGACTGATAAGAATAATAATTCCAACAATCTCCCACTTGGACTACCATGTTTTCTTCAGATTGTATAAGCCTAAGTGTGCACAAAATTTGCTATTTCAACCACAAAATATCCCAAACAATCTTGTTCATCGATTATGCTAATATAGGATCAAAGCGGCATTCGTCGCATGAATTCATGACTAAACCTTCAATTGTCACGATACCAACATAATCAACAACATAGATCAAGTATGGATGTGTAGCATGGAAATTACATCTTATGTGATCTATATCATGTCAATTTCCAACTGGTCCAGCATAATGACTCCGAGAGTCAACTTTCTTTACCAAATATTTAACCTCAGTAGAAAGTCACAAAACTTGACCTTATTTCAGGGTATTCAAAATGAAATAAATAATTTCATTTAAATCATGAAACTAAAGTCTGTACAGAGTAAAATCAAAATTGTAAGGCATAAAACTTTAAGGACAAACTCCCACTAATTGAATGTATCATTAACTCCAAGAACACCCATATGAGCAATACGCTCATGAAGCACCGTAGGTGGCCAACCTTTGGTGAATGGGTCTAAAGTCATAAAGTTTGTACTAAGACGTGTTATTGACACACGAATACCCCAAATATTCATTTGATATGTCATATAGGATGCCTAGAACAACATTGATATATAGTCTTTGGACATAAATATCAACTGTAAGTGGCACTCCCCTTTAGTGATCAAATACTGTATTGATGTATTTATCACCATATGTATATCTATCAATCGGCAAATCAATGATCTTCCTTTGGGCCGATCATTGATGGCATGATTAGTAGCTATACCAACGAAGTTTGAATCAGAGAATATGTGATTTTAAGAAAAATCTGATCTTTGATATTATAAGCTCGTAATCAATTGTCCTATACAAGTATTGTAAGACTCGTTTGACCATTTTCAAATGATCCATAATCGAGTCGTATAATTATCTAACTTGCATCCCAAATACGCGGTAAGCAATATCAGAATGCGTACATTCTTCACATGCATGATGACTCCCATTCCATTTCATCATTCTCAAGGTTCATTTCTTGGTGCGCAGTTTTGCATGCCAAAATGGCTAAGCAACTTATCAATGTAGGCCTTCTGGGATAGACCAAATATACATTTAGATATGTATTCCCAGAACGAAAGATGATTCACCTAGATCTTTCTCCTTCAATTTACTCGAGAGAAATTTCTTGGTATCATGCAAAAGCCTTACATTAGTGCTTGCTAGTAGAATATCATCTACTTACAACACCATGATGATAAACCTGCTCCCACTGATCGTGAAATATATATGCACTGATTAGTGGTGTTTTCCTCGAAAAACATAAGAGGTAATCACATGATCAAATTTCCGGTACCATTGGTGGGACGCCTACTTTAAGCCATAAATGGACTTCTTAAGTTTACATATCGTTTATTCAACTGTCTTAACGTCCATTTATTGTAGCTCTAAATCATAATGAGCTACTAATGCCATGATGATCCTAAACGAATCATTCGTTAGACCACACATGATTCGACCAAGTCAGATCATTTTCCATCCTCAAGTCAAATTCATGTTAAGGAAATAGACAATATAAATTCCAAGTATTGCCTCATTTCTCTTGTGGAACTCCTTATCGGCTCCTTAAGTTGAGGTTGCTTAACTACAGTAGTGGGAGTGAGTGCAAGAGTGATAGTGTTTGACATGAATCCTGATTTACAGGTTGAACTTTGATAGGAATGGTTATCTTATCATTGTCAACTGTAACTATAGCGAGAATATTTACACATTCTCCCCCTCAAACACTACATCGTTTCTTTTAATGCTCCCACTATAGTAAGCATGCTCAATAATTTTGGCGTCTCCTATATCGAAGAAGGATCTATTTGAGGAGTACTAAAACTTGTAACCCCTCAATCTTTCGAAGTAATTCGTAAAGTAGCGGCCAATAAGCTTATAGTCCAATTTTCTTTTGTGAGGCCTATAAGACCTAGCCTCATTTGGACAACTCAAGATATGAAAGTGCCTAATACTAGGCCTCTTACATACCCATGTTTTGTATTAAATTTTAGTAACTACCTTACACAGTTAAATATGAAAACTGCAGTCTTAAGAGCATTGTTCAAAAGTGACTCTGTCAGAGAAGAGTGATTAATCATACTTCTCACCATGTCATTATGGTACTGGCAAAAGGCCATGTCATTCACACCAATTATGAAAACTTCTCATAAATTAAGTAAAGACGACCGTATCGTGACGTGAGTAATCATCCATAGAGCTGATAAGATACGGCTGTCCATTCAAAGAGTCCTTAGAGAACGGACCAGCTATGTAATTATGTATCAACTCTGAAGGTTCACTACTTCTATATGCACCCTTATTTCGTTTGTTTGTTTGTTTTCCCTTAATGCATTCTATACAGATTTTAAGGCCCATTAAGTCAAGGGAATCGAGAATTCCATTAAACAAAAGCCTTTAAATTCTCTGTTGAGAAATGTGTCCTAATTATGAATTCTCATTAGTTAATTTTCATTTAGTACCTAAGATACTTGAATGTAGGTTTTTCATTATTGGTTGTTAAGGTGTCTAATTAGTATAATTTATCTATTAAAGTTCTAGTGCAATAATTTTCGAATTTAAAGAAATAGTAAATAATTCAATTTCAAATGAACAAGAATAACCAAATTTGTTCAAAAATGAAACATGAATCAATTTCCACCGAAAAGACGGTATACTAAAAGTTTCCTCTAAATCCAAAAAAAAAAAAATAAACTAGAACTTAAATAAATCCTAACGACACCTACAACTTCCATAACAACCTTGTTCCCTTTGCCTACATAGATGTATCTTTCATCATCATATGGCACTCGGTAGTGGAGGCAATCCTACAACGTGACACATATGTGAATAATAGCACCCGTATCTATCCACCAAGTGTCACTAGGTACCAAAACCAAATTAACTTCACAACAAACGAAGTTGAGAATATTACCTTTCTTTACACGCCAAGTGGCATCTCCTAGGCATAATTTCTTTAAGTGGTCAGCCTTCTTGCAAAAGTGACAGATAATAACCGAATTCTGTCCCTTTTGGCTCTTAGGCTGTGTAGTTCCAGGAGGAGTTGCAGTTTCCTTACCTTTATCCCTCTTTCGCTTCATGGTGGCGGTTTTACCATTTGATTTGAATGCCAGATGAATATTGTCAGTCTTTTCTTGTTTCTATCTCTCATTTTCTTGCATACACTGAGCCATAAGCTCATTTAATGTCCATTTATCTATCTGAGCATAGAAAGAGGGCCTGAAGGAACCAAAACGCAAGAAGCGAGATCAAGACCAAATGCACAAATATTTCATCAGACAAATTCAGCCTAAGGGTCCTTAGTCTTAATACAAGTTTTGACATGACCATAATATATTCATCTATATTTCCTTTGCCCTTATAGCGCATGGAAACGAGTTGTTTCAAAATAGTGTTTGTTTCAACCCTTTCACTAAAAGTGAATCGGTACGCTAATTGCATCAGAAACTTTATTGCATCATTATCCTCTGATATATTACGCCTTATGGTTTCCGGAGTGGAGTTTTGCATCATCATCAGACTCATGCGGTTCGATCGCTCCCACCTTTCATGAGCCACCCTTTCAGCATCAGTGCTTTCAGGGGTCAGATTTGTGGACGCTCAATTCTTAATGCATGGTCCAAATCCATACAACCGAGCACTATCATGATGTGCTCTTTCCATTTCTTGAAGTTTGTGCCGTTAAGCACATGGATGTTGTTGGGAGTTATTACAGAAGGCATTGAAGACAGTAAATCCGAAAATACAATTAAAAACAGTCAAATTTATTTATTAAAATTATGTATGAACTAAAATAATTTTTAATGCATACACTAGTTGGTGGGCCCATCTTAAGATACCTAGCACGTCGTTATTATTTAGTCTTTGGACTAAAATAATAATTCGCAAGTGGTACTCTTTTAACATAGACTTAAATATTGATACTAGTATCGGCATAATGATGTGCCTTCCTTTGGGCCGACACACCAAAAGCATGATAATCCAAATGTAACACATATTCAAGACTACTCATTCTCCTGTCAAAACAACCTTCCTTTGGGCCGATTGTTTCACATGGAAAACTATGCTAAATTAATTAAAGATAATCAATCTTACCCAACAGAGGTTACTTTGGCAACATGGTGGTTCGATCGAATTATTTTCGATTAATTAGCATACCTCAGGGGTAAAAGCCTAACATTATCCGGTCAAAATAACCTTCCTTTGGGCCGATTATTTCACATGGATAACTATGTCCCCTTATTCAAAATTGATCAATTTTACCCAACAGAGGTTACTTTGGCAACATATTGGTTCAATCGAATCAATTGTAAATAATGGACATATCAAGTATCGCAAATTTTTTTTTTAATTACCAAAATGCCCCTCCCCCGGAATTAAATAGTGGGCGAATCAGCCCAAAAAAATTTACATCAAAACATAAACATGAAACAGCCGAGAGATAAAACCTAAGCCCATAAATATTTACATCATGCACTACGTAAGGTTGAATCCAATAGCATAATTATTATATGTTTTTAATTAATTAATGGTTATATATCAAATAACCATTGAACTGTATCCACAAATTTTAGGAATGAAATTTTCTTTGCTTCGTGAGACCAAAAAAAAGGTAACTGAATCAAATAATTCAAGTATACATATAGAATCCAAATCGTAGTTATTGGGAATTCAAAATTAAAAGCCGAAAGTACCCAAAATTGCTTTTTGAATATACACCCAAAAGGAAATCTGAATCCTTCCAAAAATTAACCATTCAAAGCTTTAAACATATAATTACGCCATGAATTTAACATAAATACATAATCATGCTTACAATTTCTATACTACGCATAAATATGCAAAAATTAAGCATGGATTAAAACTAAATCTAGATCTTGAAAAATCCTGATTTTAGAAGACCAAAATTTCATAAAAATCATATAAACGAATCTGGACTTTAATCCTCTAACGAAAGGTGGCTCTGATACCACTTGTTAGATATTGACAGATATGCTATGATAACATGAAATATATAAGCCATGAAAACATACATATCTCAGGACCTATTCGCAGATGATTAAGTAAGATACGTTTATGCTAAAGAGACGTATACCTGAATCCATTGGTAGAGTAGCGGAAGAATCACAAAGATGGATTCTAGGGGGTTGTGGTCTTCTAAGCCTTATTCACTATTGCCTTATGCTTTCTCTAGATGGGGAAGATGAAAGTGCAAAGTATGAATTGGCTTAGGGACCATAACCCTATATATAGGAGAGGATTAACCCTAATCCTAGTAGGGCTCTAACTGTCAGCCCATCAAGAACAATTAGAGTCCAATTAGGTATCTACACATATAAAGAGTCCATACTTTAATTAATTGATATTCTTAAGTGCCACATAATTATTCTTATTATTAGATCACAATTAATTAGGCACATATATGAAATAGCCTATCATATACAATTATATAACATGTAAGTCCATATTATTAGACTGATAAGAATAATAATTCCAACAAGCACAGCTGCAGCTAATATTATAAAACAAGGTAAACATATTTCAAAACTGAGATAAAAAGTTCCAATCTTGTTTTCTTCTGAGTTTCTGCACAAGGTGGAACTTGTAGAGAAGCGACACCACAAAGACAGGAGTTTTTGAAAAACGATTCGGCTGTAAAGTTAGCAAAATTCCCTCGTGTGGGTATTTGTCCGGTTAATCGATTGTTAGACACATCGAAATGTTGCAAGTAGTCGAGCCCCTCTAACGACTTTGGTATAAATCCAGTGAAATTATTAAAGGAGAGATCCAGGGTTACCAAGCCTTTTAAGTTCCTAAGAAATGCGGGAATATAACCTTGAATGCATTATGTGCTAGAGATAAGTAAACTGAAGACTCTGCATTGTCAATAGAACTCGAGACATTACTCGATAATCGATGCCAAGATAAATCTAGCTCTGTAATAGCATTGAAGTTTTCTGTAATCTCAGATGGGATAGAACCAGTCAAACTATTTGTGGACAAGTTGAGAAAAAAGATACCATAAAGGTTCCACAAATTAGAGGGTACATTAGAATCCAACTTGTTGGAATCTAAGTAAAGTCGACTCAGAGATTTTAGTTGATCACCAAAGCAAGAAGGAATAGATCCATGGAGATTATTGTCACATAAATACAAATCTCCCAAATGGGTAATATTGATAAATTTGGTAATTTTGGTTTAGGAGATTCTCAGAATAAGGAATAGAATATCATCCCTGATTTTATGGGATTCTAGGGTTAGCTATGTTTTATCTTTCTCCTCTATTTAAGAGTAGTTTTTTTTACTTCTATGTAATAATAATAACGATGAATAAAACCTTATTCCCTCTATAATATTTTACATGGTAATCAGAGCTTAGAATTCGATCATGAATTTTAAAGCAGCCATGGTTGGCTCTAGTTCGGATGCTAACAGTGGCACAACAACAACAGAGGGAGTTTCTCAGCCAATCTCGGCTGTTTCTTATTCTGAAAATTCTCTACAAATTACCATTCACAAATTGAATGTAAAGAACTACCTTGAGTGGTCTTAGTCCGTACGTTTGGTGATCGACGACAAGGGGAAACTCGGGTACTTGAATGGCAAAGTCCAACAACCAGCCACCAAAGATCCAACATACAGACAGTGGCGTTCTGAAAATTCGATGGTGACTGCCTGGCTAATTAACTCAATGGAACCTGCAATTGGAAAGCCCTTTATGTTCTTGCCAACAGCTCACGACGTATGGGAAGGAGTTCGTGAAACGTATTCAGATTTGGACAATCATTCTCAATTGTTCGAATTGAATACTCGAATGTGGAAGATGCTACAAGGTGATCGTGAGGTAACTATCTATTATAATGATTTGATGACAGTTTGGCAAGAATTGGATATGTTCGAAGATGAACAATGGGAAAATCCAAATGATAGTGCTAGGTATAAAAAGAAGATTGAGAGAACCCGAATATTTGTTTTCTTGGCTGGTTTGAATAAGGAACTCGATGAGGTCCGAGGTCGCATATTAGGGAGAAAACCCTTGCCAACCATAAGAGAAGTGTTTTCTGAAGTACGAAGAGAAGAGGCACGACGACAAGTGATGTTGAAAAATATAGATGAATCCAAAGTAAATAGTGAAGGATCTGCCCTTGTTGCTCGCGGTACTGATTCAGAGGGAAATAAGCAAGGAGGAAAGCAACGGCCTTGGTGTGACCATTGTAGGAAGCCATGGCACACTCGGGATAATTGCTGGAAAATACACGGAAAACCAGCAGATTGGAAAAAAAAACAAGTGGTGACACCAAGTCAGGGGGAGATTCTCGTGCTTTCCAAGCTAGCCGCACTGATCCAGAGCAAGAATTTTCATCAAACTCACTTCCTTTTACAAAAGAACAAATAGAGCACTTACATAAAATGTTTCAGTCCAAAACTAATTCTTCGTGTTCCCTAGCCCAGTCAGGTAATTTTTTCACCGCAGTCATAGCTTGTACCAAGTCTAATAGCTCCTGGATATTAGATTCAGGGGCTACCGATCATATGACCGGAAATTCGCAATGTTTTTGTTCATATACACCTTGCGCAGGGAATCAAAAGGTTAAAATTGCAGATGGTTCGTTTGCTAATGTCGCTGGAAAAGGGACATTTAGCATATCCCATTCTTTCACTCTGAAAAATGTTCTACATATTCCCCATTTGTCATATAATCTCTTATCTATTAGTAAACTACCTCTTGATCATCATTGTCGACTTAATATTTGGTCTTCTCATTGTGAAATTCAGGATTTAACCTCGGGGAAGATGATTGGGGGTGCTAAACAGGATGGTGGTCTCTATGTCTTCATCAACGGATCAACCTTTGAAAGACAAGATCAGCAAACGTGTTTCAATTCTATCTCTATGTCTAGTGACAGTAAGATTATGTTATGGCATTATCGTTTAGGACACCCAAATTTTCATTATTTAAAACATTTGTTACCCAAGTTATTTATGAATAAAAATCCTTCTATTTTTCGGTGTGAATCTTGTGAATTAGCAAAGCATCATCGTGCTGTTTTTCCATCCCAACCTTATAAAAAATCTGAACCATTTACCATGATTCACAGTGATGTTTGGGGTCCTAGAGTTCCAAATCTTTCTGGAAAACGATGGTTTGTCACTTTTATTGATGATCACACTAGAATTACTTGGGTGTTTCTCTTAAAACAAAAATCTGAAGTTGAAATAGTGTTCCGAAATTTTTATAATATGGCTCAAACACAATTTCAAACTCAGATTAAAATATTTCAAAGTGATAATGGAAAAGAATTTTTTAACAAAGTGTTGGGGAATTTTTTTACCGAGAAATGGTTAGTTCACCAAAGTTCTTGTAATAACACACCCCAACAGAACGGGGTAGCTGAAAGAAAAATAGACATCTCCTTGAAATTGTTAGAGCCATCAGTTTTACAACTAAAGTTTCTAAATATTTGTGGGGAGATGCTGTTTTAACCGCTGCTTATTTAATTAATAGACTACCTACAAGAATTTTGAACTTTGAAACACCAATCCAGATATTTACTAAAAGGTTTCCCACCACTCGGTTAATAATGGATGTTCCTTTAAAAATATTTGGGAGTCTGGTCTTTGTTCATAGTCATGATCCCAAACGTTCCAAACTTGATCCAAAGGCACATAAGTGTATTTTCGTAGGCTATCCTACAAATCTAAAAGGTTATAAATGTTTTGATCCTGTTTCAAAAAAATTGTTTGTTGATGGATGTTACTTTCTTTGAAGGCCAATCCTACTACCATGAATCTCATCTTCAGGGGGAGAATACTAGTGAAGATGGCTTCTTTCTAGATAGTTCTACCCTTGAGTTTATTCATGATGATGGTTCTCACAAAAAGTTTCTCAATGAGAATAATATGGAAAAAACGAAGTTTGTGGAAACAAATGATTTGAATTTTGAAAATGTAATGTCATCTCAAAATCAAAATACTGAAACAACAAATATAGATGCGAAGCGGTTTAAAGGTCTTGTATATTCAAAGAAGTATCAAACACAGAAAAAAAGAGACACTATTCCACAGCACCACCAAGAATCTCCTGAAAGGTTGGATCATGATTTTCATGATAACTCTTCGACTGTCCCTGAAATTGAAAGTAATCCTCCAGGTAAATATGAGTCAAGTCTCTCTAATCAACTTGATATTCCTATTGCTCTTAGGAAAGGTACTAGGTCCTGTACTAAACATCCTTTGTTGAACTTTGTATCTTATAAGAATATCTCTCCTTCATATTGTGCTTTTATCTCACAAATGTCAAGTGTTGTCATTCCTAATAGTATTCAAGAAGCTCTAGATGTTCCTAAGTGGATAGAAGCTGTTTTTGAGGAGATGAGGGCTCTGGAGAAGAACGCTACTTGGGAGAAAGTGGATCTACCAAATGGGAAGAATCTTGTTGGTTGTAAATGGGTTTTTACCATCAAATACAACTCAGATGAATCTTTGGAGAGATACAAAGCTCGCCTTGTAGCAAAAGGGTTCACTCAAACATATGGAGTGGACTACTCGGAAACGTTTTCTCCAGTGGCAAAGCTCAATACAATTCGAGTTCTCTTGTCTGTGGCCGTGAACCTTGATTGGCCTCTTAATCAGTTAGACGTGAAGAATGACTTTTTAAATGGCGATCTAGAGGAAGAAGTCTACATAGAACCCCCTCCAGGCTTCACTGAAAAGTTTGGACGCAAGGTATGTAAACTAAAGAAAGCTCTCTATGGTCTTAAACAGTCTCCTAGAGCTTGGTTCGAGAGATTTACAAAATTTGTTAAGAGCCAGAGATATTCACAAGGGCAATCTGATCACACTCTATTCACAAGAAAATCCATCAAAGACAAAGTTGCAGTCTTAATTGTTTATGTCGATGATATAATTTTGACTGGGGATGATCAAGAAGAGATTACAAGACTGAAGCAAAGCCTAGCCAAGGAATTTGAGATAAAAGATTTGGGTCAACTAAAGTACTTCCTCGGAATGGAAGTGGCTAGATCAAAAAAGGGTATTGTGGTTTCTCAGCGTAAGTACATTCTAGATCTTTTAAAAGAAACTGGAATGAGTGGTTGCAAACTGGTTGACACACCAATAGAGATGAATACTAAGCTTGGAGATATGAAATGAGGCATTCCAATTGATAAAGGGAGATATCAACGGCTGGTGGGCAAACTGATTTATTTGTCACATACTAGTCCGGATATTGCTTTTGCCGTGAGTATGGTAAGTCGTTTTATGCATTCCCCATATGAAGAACATCTTGAAGCTGCGTATCGGATTCTTCGATATCTGAAAAGCACACCGGGAAAAGGACTTTTCTTCAAGAAAAGTGAAAAAAGAGGAATTGAGGTATTTACCGATGCTGATTGGGCAGGTTCTGTTCCTGATAAAAGATCAACATATGGGTATTGTACATTTCTATGGGGAAACTTAGTCACTTGGAGGAGCAAGAAGCAAAGTGTAGTTGCAAGAAGTAGTGCTGAAGCAGAATTAAGATCAATGGCTCAAGGAGTGTGTGAGATTTTGTGGCTGAAAAGAGTTCTGGAAGAGATAAAAAGACCATTAAGTTTTCCTATGAAATTGTACTGTGATAACAAAGCAGCTATCAGTATTGCTCATAACCCTGTTCTACATGACAGAACGAAACATGTTGAGATTGATAGACATTCTATAAAAGAAAAACTCGAAGAAGGAATAATTTGCACTCCATTTGTTCCCACTACTCAACAAGTTGCTGATGTCTTGACTAAAGGGTTGTTGAGACAGCCCTTCGAACTTCAAGTGAGCAAGTTGGGCATGATGGATATCTTTGCACCAACTTGAGGGGGAGTATTGATAAATTTGGTAATTTTGGTTTAGGAGATTCTCAGAATAAGGAATAGAATATCATCCCTGATTTTATGGGATTCTAGGGTTAGCTATGTTTTATCTTTCTCCTCTATTTAAGAGTAATTTTTTTACTTCTATGTAATAATAATAACGATGATAAAACTTATTCCCTCTGTAATATTTTACAGGTAAGTTGGCAAAGATCATTAGTGACATATCCTTGAAGCTTATTATGTTCAAGATATATACGTATAAGTTTATTTAATCTCCCTATCGTGCTCAGGATGAAACCCGCGAGCTCGTTGCTATCTAAATATAAATCTCTCAAGTTCGTTAAATTCCCAATCTCATGAGGAATGGAACCCCTAATTCTACAATCAAATGCTCTAAAAGAATAAAAAGTGGAAAAATTACCAAGTGAAGCTGGGAGGATACCATTAAACTGATTATGTGATACTTCAATTGACTCTAGATTTCGACAATTTGTTAACGAAGATATAAACCCCAGTTCTTGATTCAAGGACTCTCTAGTTAAGTTGTTACCTCCGATCATAAGTTTCCGTAAAAGTCTTAAGTTACCAAGGTTAGGAATTGGGCCCGGAAAAGAATTAAGACCCATGAATAAGAAAGTAAGCTCATAAGCATTGCTTATAGAGCTTGGAATCACTCCAGAAAGTTTGTTGTCTCCCAAATAAAGCAACTCAAGATTGGGAAGTGAAAGTCCCATAGTCGAAGGTAACGGTCCCGAGAAGTGATTGGATCAAGCACCATCTTTTTCATTGTAGATATGTTGAAAATGGAAATTGGGATCAAGCCAGATAAGCCATTTGCACCGACATAAAATTCCACGAGATAAATTAGCTTTCCAACCTCGGATGGTAGTTCACCTGCCAAGCCAACATTCTTTGTTTATCTTAGATAGAATATTTAAGAGACTCCAAACAAAGGTAATCAATCAATCAATGGAAACACATATACAAACCTGTGAAGTTGTTAGTATCTAGATATGGATATTCGAGATGCATCAAATTTCCAATCCATGAGTTTGTTATCTGATAATGCTATCATCCGAAGCCTTTTAAGTTCCAATAAATTATCCAAAAGTCGGCCAGTTAGCTGATTGGAATGAAGAAGCAGTATCTCGAGCTTGGAATTGAGGAGGTATTATTATACACATCCATTGGAAGGCTGATTACAGATAGACTATTATTTTAGAAATCGGTTACTCTCAGAGAAGACATGTTGAATACGAAGGATGGAATTTGACCAGTTAACGAGGCGCCTCGGATGCTTAACACCTCTAGACATGACAGATTCTTTAGCTCTAATGGAACTCCACCCCTGTAAGTAAAATGTAGGTCGAATATCTCATTGTATAGTACAGACATATTATTGCAAAAAAAAAAAAAAAATAACATACCATGAAAGTCGTTAACTCCTAGATACAAAGTTCTGAGCTTGGTCAATCTGCCAATCGAACGAGGTATGTTTCCATTGAAATGATTAAACGATAATGACAGGTCTTGGAGCTCACTACAATTGTAAATATTATATGGAATGTTCCCACCAAGTAGATTCGCGGAGAGACGAAGTCCAATGAAGTTTGGGATATGATCACACATATCAAATGGGAGCTCACCCGAGAGGTTCTATCCGTAAGAGAAATTTCTTCGATCGAGGATATGTTGAAAATACCACGTGGTATGGAGCCTGTAATCTGATTATGCCTCAGGTCTAACGTTTCTAGTGAATAAAGATAACTAATCTCTTCCGAGATATTTCCATCGAGAAAATTATAGCCCGCGTTCGAGACTCTCGTCCTTGAGTTGTTGTTGTTGTTACCACCTATTGACGGTGGAATATTTCCATAGAAATTATTATTGTTCAGAAGAACAAGCTCGAGTTCGGGTAAAGTTCCAAATCAAAGGAGTTGAATCCCACATCGACAACTTATAAACGACGTAAATTCGAGAGCTCTCGAGGTATGACGCCTGTGAAATTGTTGGATTTGAGCACTAAAGAAGTGAGAAATGTCAAGTTTTCAAGATTTGGAGCAATGGTGCCATCAAAACTGAAATCTGAAAAGTCTAGAGCTGTGACTTTTTGATTATTATTGATGCTGCAAGAAACACCAATCCAGTTACAAACTGAAGTGTTTATAGACCGGTTTCGAGCCAAGATTCAATAAGGGTCGGAAGTGATTCTGGCTCGAAAAGCAACAAGTGCTTCTTGATATGTAATTGTGGAGGCTAAGATTAATGTTGTAGTGTTGGTCAATCATAAAAGTATAGCAATGAAGAAGGACAAATTATCCATTAAGTGCCGAAATATGGGACTTGGAATCTATGAATATTTTAGCAGCAACATATTGAATTCAAACTAACACAATTTGTTAATCCTATTATTTAATATCAGCTTTTATTTTCAATCTTTCTTGCTATATTAAAGTTACTGCAAAAAATCTTGTTTTACGCATACACAACTCGATTAAAGCTCGTTCGAACTTTGTTCATATGATGGGTAGCTAAGCAACTTCTTGTGATAAAATATAGTCCACCAGCATGAATGTATAATGATGTTGATTCCACACCGGAATCAATAATAAATAACTATTGTACCTAAATAAAAAGGGAGTCAGTGACCCCTTTTTAGGGAGGTGACATTCTTGACTGCTAAAAGTAAGCTCCAAATCGGGAAATTTGCTTTTTTGGTACAATAAGATAGGATATTTTGTACTTTTGGTGTCATTGGATACGAAAATGTAAATTTGGTACTATAGGATAGATTTTCATTGCAATTTTGGTACCATGCCCAAATTTTTTCCAAAGTTTATGGCAATTTACTCCCTATGAAATGCATAATATTCAATTTACCGCTATATAATCTTGAAAAAAAAAATTTACCCCCTGGAAATTTGTTAATGAAGTAATTTACCCTCTTCAGTCGGAGAGCGTAGTTCACTTGTCGAAATTGAGAGTAGGCATGCAAACTATTTTATAACATAGGAGGATGAATTGCCACATTTACCATAACATAGGGGGTAAAATGCTACATTATCATAATAAAGGTGGATGAAGTTCCGCCAATAAAAATATGAGGGAGTCAATGTGAAACTTTTACAAAAATTCAGGGGGTAAAATGCTCCTTTTAAAACCACAAGGGGGTAAATTGGATATTATGCATTTCATAGGCGATAAATTATCATTAACTTTGGGAAAAATTTGGGATTGGTACCAAAGTTGCAATGAAAACCTATCTTATTGTACCAACTAGTATTTTCGCTTTCAGTAGTACCAAAATTACAAGTAGGTGTATCCTATGGTATAAAAAAATAATTTTCCCGCTCAAAATCTTTAAAACAAAAGTTGAAGTGAAGTCTTTTAAATAAGACGCCAAATCGGACCCCAACTTCCCCTACCAAGGAGAAATTATTTAGTACAATCGTTGCACCATGTCATCAAATATATATGGTGCAGTCCACTATTGCATTTTTTGTATGTGAAGTGAAAATTCACATCACATGTTTTGAGTCATATTCTCCAAAAAAATAGGATTTTTAAATACGGTAACATTGACCAGAACATTGATGATGTGAATTCTCTCTCCATCTATGAGAACTATATTGATGAGCTCCATTACATATACTTGATGACGTAGTGCAATAATTGCAGTATATAATTTTGGCATGTGAAGTTAAGTAGGTGAAAAGTCATTCAAGTGGCAAACTACTAGAGTTGTTAGGCCCAAATCATTTTCAATTATATTTGTGCCAAATACATGTTTGGACTTATCTATTGGCTTTTCATGGCCCAATTACATATAATTAATTCGTTTGAAATGAATAGCATTTTTTGTTCTTTTTATGGGTCAAATTTTGCACTTGCATTTTTTTTTTTAAATTTTTTGTAGTTGATTCGCTCATCTTATCAGTGTAATGTAACACATTCGTCCCTTTTAATTTTTTCATAGCAGATTCATCCCTCTTATCAATGTAGTGTAACACATTCGTCCATTTGAAATCCAAAATACATCGATTATTACACTATATTGATAAGAAGGACGAATCTGCTTCAAAAAAATTTAAGAGGAACAAATGTATTAAACTAAATTGATAAGAGGGACCAATGTGATACATTACATTGATAAGAGGGGCGAATCTATTACAAAAAATTTAAGAGAAACGAAAATGCAAAAGTTAGCTTATAAGGAGGACAAAAAATGGAATTTACTCTTCTTTATAACTAACTTTACATCATCAATTGCTAAACTATTGACTAAAAGAAATTGGTGAAAACTTTAATATATTTTGGTCAAATGTACAAATAAATAGGGATAAAAGGCTCATGTAAACACCACGTTTTTTTCTTTCAGAAAAAAGAGACAATTAAACTATTGTAGACCTTATTTTATTCCACGACTTCTAAGTTTACCTTTACATCAATTTGTTCATAGACATAGTAGACACACAAAAAGAAGTTTCTCATCTATAAATATCAGTTGTTTGCTATTAACACAGGAACAAGCATCAATTGAAGAACAAATTTTGATCAAAGAAATTGAAGACGAAGAAGAAATAAAGGGCGAAATTGAAAAGATAAATTAAGGATTTCAAATCCAATTTGGGGCTTACTTAGTCAGCGTATCGTATTTTGTATATTAGTTAGTTAGTTATTTATATTTTCTGTTTTTCCTCTTTTGCCCCTGGTTGTAATTATATATATGGGCAGCTTTGTTATGTTTTGTACAGAATTATATGCTCACAATTTATATACAAAGAATTATTTTTCTCTCAATATTCTCTCATATATCAATTCATTTTTCTGGTGTTATCTCAGTTCAATTTCCGGTTACATCTCCGGCATAGTTTACATCATTCGTACGTTCAGATTATATAATTAATATTTGCCGAGAGAAAAACACACAAAAATACACGCATAAGGAATATCAAGGCATTCAAGCTAAAAAATAATCTAATTATGTCATATGTAACTGTTGGGAAAAAAAAAATCTCTCCATAATTAAATGGGATTCCATTGTGGCAGGACCTGGACTATTTTTTATGATTTTTTTTGATATAATTTGCAGCAATAAAAATAAGAACAGAATGATAACTTGGAGAAGAAGTAGAACTAGGAAGAAGAGAGAAAAGAGATAAGAATTCAGAATGTAATTTCATTATTGATTTCAAAACGTAACAATTCTGCCATACATATCAATCTGCATAACTAACTGAAAATGACCTACACAGAATATTCTTGGCTAAGCCAATAACTACAGGACACTTGTAATATTCTCTGCTATTTAATTAATACTCTATTCTGCTGCAGGTGGTTTACGTGCTCCTTCCATTTTCTCTTTTCCAGCGTGGACGTCCAAGTAAGCTCCAGCAAGACCGTGAGCTGTAATGCCTTCAGCCAATCCTCTCTTGCCAGCCAAAACGATGCCGCTTCCAGAGTTCCTAATTCCCGCTTCAGTCGTTTCAATTCCAAATCCCAGAAGTGCCCTAATTCCTTCACCTTCTTTCTTCTTCAATTCCTGCTTCCATTCCTCCATGGCCATGACATTACCCCCTGCGGAACTGGATCCTTGTCCCCAAGGATCAAAGTCAGGGAATTGATGCACAATCTAGTAATAATCTTCCCAGGTAGCAAGATCGGGACCAGAATTCTCCCATTGAACGAGAATTTGAGTAGCAGCTGCGTTATCTCGTTTGACCATACGCTTATCAAGAACCTTGAAAGGATATGCTTTCATCCTACTGAAGATTGGCTGAAGGCATTACAGTTCACGGTCTTGCTGGAGCTTACTTGGACGTCCACGCTGGAAAAGAGAAAATGGAAGGAGCACGTAAACCACCTGCAGCAGAATAGAGTATTCATTAAATAGCAGAGAATATTACAAGTGTCCTGTAGTTATTGGCTTAGCCAAGAATATTCTGTGTAGGTCATTTTCAGTTAGTTATGCAGATTGATATGTATGGCAAAATTGTTACGTTTTGAAATCATTAATGAAATTACATTCTGAATTCTTATCTCTTTTCTCTCTTCTTCCTAATTCTACTTCTTCTCCAAGTTATCATTCTGTTCTTATTTTTATTGCTGCAAATTATATAAAAAAAAATCATAAAAAATAGTCCAGGTCCTGACATTTGGTACCCAGAGCAAGGTCGTATTGATCTTTTTTTTTTGGGCTGGTTTTAATGGCGGAAGGTACTCGTTTCAAGGAGATTCAAGAGGTGCAAAAGAAACTGGAGCAAAAGTTTATGGAGGAGACTGCTAGGAGAGAAGTAGCAGAGCTAAACTTGCAGGACCAGATCACAACATTTTCTGATAAGCTGGCTGGGAAACAGGATGAGTTGCATAATACTTTGGGAACACTCCAGTTCCAGCTGCAGAAAATTGCTGAGAGGATGGAGCTGTACAACAGGGACAAATCCATTATGGGTAGTGCCTCTCAGACTGGTAATGTTACTCATCCACACACAGAAGCTGAGAACTCTTTTAAGAACACACCAGATTTTAGACAGAATAAACATGTGGATCATGATGATCAAATCAATTATGTTACTGTGGGGTTTCATCCTAGTCCAAAGATTGATTTCCCTAGGTTTGATGGATCAAACCCAAGGACTTGGTTACTAAGGTGTAATGGGTATTTCCAGTTGGTTCCTAAAATGACCTACACAGAATATTCTTGGCTAAGCCAATAACTACAGGACACTTGTAATATTCTCTGCTATTTAATTAATACTCTATTCTGCTGCAGGTGGTTTACGTGCTCCTTCCATTTTCTCTTTTCCAGCGTGGACGTCCAAGTAAGCTCCAGCAAGACCGTGAGCTGTAATGTCTTCAGCCAATCCTCTTTTGCCAGCCAAAACGATGCCGCTTCCAAAGTTCCCAATTCCCGCTTCAGTCGTTTCAATTCCAAATCCCAGAAGTGCCCTAATGCCTTCACCTTCTTTCTTCTTCAATTCCTGCTTCCATTCCTCCATGGCCATGACACATTGACTCAATCATTGGAATAAAAAAAATAAAAAATAAAAATAAATCTCTCAAACCACCAATAATAACAACGGCTAGGAACAATGTAAGGGCTAATGTGCTTTAAGAAACACAAATTTAACAAAAACTCAATCTAAATTCTAAACCAAGGAAACCCGCAAAAACAACGGCATTCAAACTTGTATAACCACACCATAAACACAATATCATCAACCCTAGCTACTTCAACACTATTTTCTAGGCTTTGAGAAAGAAAGAGAGTAACCAAAATGAATTAAATTAAAACAAAATGGCTTTCATTACGAAAGGCACTATTTCTTTCTCAATAGCCCTCTTCGCCACCAGCATCCTTGTCTCGGCAACCTCTGCAACCGCCCCCACCACCTCCCCCTTCTGTGCGGATTCCACCGACAAGGCCTGTGCAACCAAATAGTAAACGGTTCCACGATATGGTCCGATGTCATGACCAACGGGCTAAGGATCGCCATGCGTAAGGTTAGAGCTGGCAAACCAATTGTTGACTCAGTCGGGTCAAAGAAGCCTGGCGATATATGGACTGCAACGAGAGATTCAATCGTCTCCGTATGTAACGAAACTTACGACACCATTATCTACCGGCTTCACGAATCGATGAAATATGTGAAGAGCCCTCCAGGCACTACTGACAAAAGTGGATCAGGAAGTGACTGTGATGCGATTTTTTTTTTCAGCGACTGTCAAGATGCAATGAAAGAGTTCCAAGTTAAGTTACCCGAGGTGGATAATTTCGTCAATGACCTAAGTAAGATAGGTGTCGTACTCAGCGGCATTGGAAAGAAAGACCCAGCCAAGAGCATGTTTGAAGACCATTACAAGTGAGATCAAGGATCAAGAGTTTGCTATGTAGATGGGAGCTTAGAAGAATATAGTGAGGACGTGAAGCAAGACATGCTCAAGGAGTGTTGGAGCCAAGACCGTGTCATTAATTTGATCATAATTGTTATAAGAGAAAAGATATAGAGATAAAGTGTAAAGTTGTTATTAATAATAAATCCAATATATCACGGCTATTTATATAAAGAGATAAGATTCTAAATCTATACTAACTCTAAAAGTGTGATTTGTGAATGACTTAAGTTTTTTCTTTTTTTTTAAGACAAAAATGTCCTTCTTCAAGTTGTAAAGTATATTAATAAAATATAGTAATCATGAATATGGAAAAAAAATTAAAGTATATTCAAATTAGATATGAAGTCTTATTATAGTTATTTCCTACGTTAACTCCAAGAATTAAGATATTAACTCTTACATCACTTTTACAATTTCATTATTGTTCTCCTATAACACATAAAAAAAAATTGAAAAACACTATTATTTTAAATAATTGCTAAAATATATATTTAAAATTATTATAATGTATTATCAATATGTTGTTATGTAAAAATATTATTTGTTTCATATAAAGATTTAATACAATATGTCACTCCTTAAAAAATTCAAATTCTCTTAAATATCATTAAATCAGTTAAACTAGAATATCATCTTACCTATGAATGAACAAAAATGCTTATGACTTAGCGAACTAAGTAATCTTTATTTAACATGAAAACATTACCTCAAATTTTCATGAAAATCTTTTCGAGAAAAATGTGTCAATGAAATGAAAAAGATGATGAAAATCAATGAAAATCGGTGAAACCGATCAAATAAATTTTATGTAATTGATGAAAACATGTGAAATAGATTTGGATGAAATTTATGAAAACTAGTGAAGTATGTGAAAATATGGGTGAAATTGATAATAAAAAATGCCAGTAAAATCGATAAATACAAGTGAAATTGATGAAAATTCGGGTGGCATTTGTGAGAACATTGAAAATAAAGAAATAACTGAAAAACGAGTGAAATATATGAAGGATTTGTTAAATCATTGAAAAAGATTAAAGCCTGTGAAATAATGTAAAGTCAATGAAAATTTAAGTGAAATTGATTTAAAAAATGTGAAATCAGTGAAATATAAGTTAAACCGATCCGATTTAATAAGATAATTGTCCGATTATAAATTCGATAGAGCTGATCCGATTGTAAAGATCCGTAATTCGAAACATATGGAGCGAATATGACTAGGTCGATCCGATCCGTTAAAGATCCATATTCGATAATAAATAAAAAGAATGATACATATACATAATGTTTTATAAAAGTAAGTAATATTAATAATATTTTACTGTCAATATAAGAAAATAGTAATTTATAACTCGTTTACAAATTTATTTAAACGAATATTTTCATTTAAAAATTAATATGAATACTAGTAAAGAAAGTTTGAACATGTGAGCTAAAAGTAAATAAAATTGTAAAATTAATAAACTTGTAGTTAATTTTTTTATTGGATACGAAAAAGATTCAATATCCGGCCAAATTCGACCAAGATCCATTACATCCAAAAAAATCAAATTCGAGCTCCGAGCAAGATCCAATCCGACATAAATAAAGTGAAATCTGAATGGGCCTGATCCGACCAGAATCCGACCCATTGACAGCCCTAGTTTCAGGTTAAGGAATTTGGATAAGCCCAAAGACCATTCCACTGGACTGGATCATAGAAAGCCCAATAACTGAGGTGATGTAATTAAAACTTGATGCAAGAAAGGAGCACACAAATACAAATAAAAAAAAATCTCATCCTCCTCACCTTAAAGCCACAAACCAAAAAGTAATAAAAAGAAAATTCTAAATAAAAATTAAAAAAATATGCAGAAGCCATTGAAATTTATGCAAGACCTTTCTTAACAAAAATAATTCACCCCAAAGAAGCTCTCTTCTCTATTTTCCTGTCAAATTAAAAAACTAAAAAACGTCTATATATCCGAATTTGATTACATTAGTAGAGGAGGGGGTTAATAATGACAGGGATAAGCATGGCTTCTTCTACAGTGACTCCCTCTGCTCCGTCGTGCAGTAGAGTGGTTATAGTTGTAAAAGCACCGCTCTTCAGGCCTTCTTTCTTCGGTAATGGAGGTAATTACATCTATAACTTAATTTTCTTATTTTTCTGCGGTTAATTATGAAATAGAGGCAGAACCTTTCATTGTTAACTTCGTAAAGTAATGGAACTTTTTATAAATTATGATTTTTATAAATTGAAGAAGGGAATTGAGAAACACCAAAGTGAGGTACAATTTCTTTTGGCTAGATTTTGTATTCAGTTCGTGTTGCTTTTGGTTGACATTTTTGTTAAACATTGAATTTAGGTGTTTAGGGGGAATGTGATACCAACTTCATGGTTTTGAATTTAGTAATAGTGCTTGTATTGATATATGATATGGAACCGATAATTGGATGGATTATAATACTTGAGTGGTGCATAAGTTCGAGATATTGAAATAGAATTCTACTTTTTGTTGTTTATTGTAATCAGAATAGTTACAATTTCTTAATGTGCTTCTTGATGGGAGAAATTTAACTATGTTACCTGCTTGTATTGATATATGACATCGAACGCAATAAGTGGATGGATAACAATACTTGAGCGGTTCATAAGTTCGAGATATTGAAATAGAATTCTACTTCTTGTTGTTTATTGTAATCAGAATAGTTACAATTTCTTAATGTGCTTCTTGATGGAGAAATTTAATTGTTACCTGCATTCCTTATTCAGTTTTGTAAATCTTGCCTGCACTTTGATTTATTTGATTATCCTTCTCTATAAGCATTGTCACCAGGATTAGTGTTCTGTTCTTAATGCATAGGTGATTTTCTTTAAATATATATATATATATATATGATAATACATACAAGCTATGATATATAGAAGAGCTTCTGAAGAGGTTACAGAGATCTTTCGTATTTTACAGTGCTATAGTGTATTCAGTTGGATTTTACTGTGATATATAAACTGATTTACTCTGATTTAAGTGTGAATTGATTTTTTAATCGGCTTACTTAAGGTTCAAAGGATTGGATCTCTTTGTAGTCATGGCTGGGTTGGAGATTTCTCTTTGGCTTAGGAATTGTTATTTCGGTTTCTATAGCCTCTTTTGGTGTATGAGGACGATTGTATACTTGTTATCTTTTGATAGAACTATTCCTTTTTTTTTTCCCCTTTCTCAAGGATATAACATCTTTACTCATTATGAAAATCTGGAGTTTTCCTGAAGGCTTATGCACTTGCATATTTTTGATAGTCATATGCTGAAGTGGTCCACCCTTATTATATCTAAATGATGTCCTTCTTCTATTACTTTTGACATTTTGTTATGTTATCTAATTATGGATTAAAATTGTTCTCTTTTACGATAAACATGTCAGAGTCCATTCTTTTCTTTTGCAGTCGGTACTCCAAAATATACAGGGATACGACTATCTTATTCTAGTAGATCCAGATGTAATGTTCATGGAGGAGGTGGTCTAGGTGCTCAAATGAACCTCTTTGATCGGTTTGCTAGAGTTGTCAAGGTTCATAGCTTTCTATAGATTCAATTGAGCACTATTGGCTTTGTGGATGAAGCAATGAAATGTTGCTGATTGTTTTTATTTTTATTTTTTAAGTGTAGTCATATGCTAATGCTGTCTTAAGCACCTTTGAAGACCCGGAGAAAATATTGGAACAAACTGTTATTGAAATGAATGATGATTTGATAAAGATGCGTCAGGCTACAGCGCAAGTATGTCACACTTTCATCTCTTCTCTATTACTTTATTTTCGATATATTCCTCAATCATATACTAAGTCCTTTTAAAGTAGGCAGAACTCAAATCCTCCATTCTATCTTTTGGATTTGAGATTGTGCAGTGTGATGGGAAGGAGCAGAATAACTTATCTTTATGGTAGCATTATACAATAGATTGCAATACTGGAAACAGTTAACGTGGCATGAATAAAAGTTAGTGAACTTGTGACATTGTGTTTCTTGATCACTAGTTCTTGAGACTTTCTACCTGTAGTTCATAAGTTCTATTTTTCTCTTCTAGATTGTAAATTGTTCTTTATTCTTTGTTCTTTGTTCTTAAAGCAATAAATTTAAGGATGAAAGGCTATTCTTGATAATTTATAAATAAATAGGAAGACCTTTTATTGAGTGGGGCTCACTAGAAAGTGGAGCTAAATGCAAAAACACTCCTTGTGCTTTGCCTAACTATCAAAACCCCCTGTGTTATTTTTATTGGCAAAAATATGCATGTGTTCTTTTTTTATTAGCAAACAACCTATTTAAAATTCCTTCATATATGGTAAGGAGGTTTTTGTCAAACTCTTAAGTGAAGGGGGGGTTTACTGATAGTTTTTTAGGTTAAGAGGGGTATTTTTGCATCGTTTGTTGGGGGTATAATTGTCATTTCGGCTTGGGAGGGTTTTTTTTGCTAATAAAAAATATTAGCACAGGACGGGTTTTGGTAATAAAAATTACACGGTTCTTTTTTTTTTATAGTCAGGCAAAACACAAGGGGTATTTTTGCATTTCACTCCTAGAAAATGCCAGACAAGAATTGCATTGTAAAATTCAGTTATGGCTGCTCAAAGATATACTATTAAATCAACCCCGTAATTCAACGTTACAGAGCACGAGGAGGAAAATTTGGGAAGAGAGTGGCGAGATATGCTTTCTCTGTATATTGCATTTATTGAAATGAGAAAAATAAATCTAAAAGTTTATGAATGATATGTAAAACAAGGAAGGCAAGTTATGACTCTTTTTATCTCTTTTGTAGGTTTTGGCTTCACAGAAGCAGTTGCAGAACAAATATAAAGCTGCTGAACAAGCTTCTGAAGAATGGTAATTGTTGTGAAATCTATCATTCACTTACTTCATTTTCTTGAAGATATGGATTTAGCTTTAATTTAACCACAGGTATCGTAAAGCACAGCTTGCTCTTGGAAAGGGTGAAGAGGATCTTGCTCGTGAAGCTCTTAAGCGCAGAAAAACTTACGCTGTAAGGATATCTTAATAGATCATAAACAAAATAATGTGATTTTTCCCTGATGAGTTTATTTAATGATAAAGATCAGGAAACAGCTTTCTGTACGTTGTTTCATATTATGAACTGTAAAACTAAACTCTTATTATTACATGTTACAGGATAATGCGAATGCTATGAAGACTCAGCTCGATCAGCAGAAAGGTGTAGTTGATAACCTTGTCTCCAATACAAGAGTAAGTTGCTATACTAATATGCTACCTTTTTCTTTTTTGGTTTTATTCAGAATTAAGATTCACTCAAAAGGTTAGCTCTTATAGCAAATTTGGCCCTCTTATTTCAGTCATTCTCAAGTTGCATTGCCATTTTCTTTGATGTTTTATTTGTCAATCAACATAAGAAAGCTGTTTCACTAATTGTTAGACCTTTAAAATTTGGTCTTATTGTGACAGCTATTGGAAAGCAAAATACAGGAAGCGAAGTCTAAAAAAGATACTCTGAAAGCACGAGCTCAGTCTGCCAAGTTTGTTCTTGCACCTCGATATTACTTTTCTTTTTCTTTTTCTTTTTTGTAGACCCCCCTTGATAAATTACTTTGATTGGTTTTAACTGGTTACTTTTTCCATAGGACTGCATCAAAAGTGAGTGAGATGTTGGGTAATGTAAATACAAGCAGTGCTTTGTCAGCTTTCGAGAAGATGGAGGAAAAAGGTAAGATGATCTATCTCATAGTTTGCAATCTTATCTTTTAGCTCTAATACAAGTTTTTGTTGTAATCTTTTTCTTCCTGTATCACATGTTTGACTTTCAAAATAGGATCATTATTCCTCTTTAAGTTAATGATGGTCAAGCTTTGTACGAAAATGCATTCATTCACCATGTTCTTCATAAAGATAGTAAAAAAAGCAAATAAAAGAGAGGAAAAGATGACATATTAATGTTATTGTTGTACTTAATCTTTGTGGAAAATCAATCTAGAATACCAATTTGGGAGGAGCAAGTAGTTGATTTGTAGAATATTTCCTGAGGGTCCTTTTGGCTGACGTGACTTATTTAAGCTATTCATGAATAGCCGGGCTGAATCAACTCATTCTAGTAGCTCATTCATGTTTGTTCCTCTGTCTAATGGAAAAAAATACAGAAGTAGTCAAGTAGATAAGATTAATACGACTGTGTTTGTTGGTTTAGTTTTGTTTGTGAAGACGAGAACTGCAAATTTATTTTATTTCTTTTTTAATTTCATTATGTATTCATTTATCTTGTACTAAATTTTCACATTGTTTAGAATCTAATTGGTTTGTGAACAAGTCATTTGTTCATCCACTACAAATTAATAAAATGAATGATCGTTTAAGAGGTTGATGGGGACAAGCAAGAGCTGTAAACTCCTGATAAACAAGCTAATGATTAAAGAATGCTCCAGTGAAATAACAATACAAGTAGAGTCTAGAATACTACATTAAATGACTCCTAAAATTTCCAGCTTTTCTTAATATGACATATTTTTAGGACTTTGACATCAAGATGTTCGAGATTCATTCTCCGTGATTATATCTAAACAGTCAAAACATTAAATATTTTTGACCAACAGCAAATTGAGTTTACTTGCCAATAATAGGCTGTGATGATGTTGACTGCAGCATTGTAATAGTGGATGTACATCTTGGTTTGGCGGAGCAAGTACCTAGCTCTAAGTTTCTCTTATGTTTGAGCTATCATAAAACGTGCATAAGTATACATTGTTTAGTTTGAGAAGATTTATTAATGAGTGCTTCTCTTATTGTCATTTTTTGTTTAGATTGCGAGTATAACACATTTTTTGAGCCTTTTCTTTCTTCAAAAGCTTGATTTGTTTAGTGTCCTATACCTTTTATACTTTTGGGGTATGGAGTTTGATTCAACTACTTCATGACAACTTAGAAATTATATGACATCAAATTTAAACTATTCAACATAGATTACCTGAAAGTCCTGTACATTTTTTGGCTCAACAGTTATGGCAATGGAATCTCAAGCAGAAGCTCTTAATCAGCTTAGCAGTGATGAACTTGAAGGAAAGGTAGCTTTCTGATTTAGTTATATAAACTTCTCATTTTATTATCTTCCTGTAATCTTTGATAGTTTACTTCTTTCCTTTCGTGTGTATATATATATATATATATATATATATATATATATATATATATATATATATATATATATATATATATATATATATGTTTTTAGTTTGCATTGCTAGAGACTTCGTCAGTCGATGATGACCTTGCCAACTTGAAGAAAGAATTATCTGGAAAAACAAAGGTTTGTCATTTTTAACAGCCTTTCCATTCAGTTGAAAATAGGCATGTTATTGATTTTTGACAAAAATCTTTATATCATTTTTGGGTTAACAGAAAGGAGATCTTCCACCAGGGAGAACACGAGTTACAAGCGCATTAAATTTTCAAGATCCTGATATTGAAAAAGAGCTTAATGAATTAAGGCAAAAGGCCAAGGAATACTAGACAGTGAGACGGCCATATTCTTGATTATTTTGATGCATTTATCCATATGTTATATGATTATATTGAGCAGTTGGTTTCTGCATTTGGTGCAAAAAGAGACGAGCAAATCATACACGTCCAATAGGAGCAAGTTTTGTACATTATATCGTAAAATTTACATTCTTGCATGAAATTACCTCGTTAAGTTTATCAAAACATGTCTAGAATTTAAGATTTTGGGCATATTTTAGTTGTTGCAACTCCCTCATTTACTTTTTATACAAGTTTAAGAAGTGAAGCTTGCTTCATGTACTCATTTCTCTGTTTTAGATGGAAAGTTGCAAAATGAGAGAATTGTACTCGTGGTATCAAATTATATGTTGATTTTTATTTGTGGTATCATAAAAATCGAAGTCGACATATTTGGTACCAACTAAATTGAATCACTTTTGGTACCATGATTAAAAATGGACGTTACATGGCTGTTAAATGTTATTGCACTACTTACGTTGATTGACAATTCTACCCATAATATTTTAAATTATCAAAATAACTTCATCTTCAAATTTACTGACAATTTTAGTTCGAATTGTTGCCAAATTTCAAAATTGGCTTGAATAGGATACGTGCGGACCAATTTAAAATTTTTATCTATTAAATTTACATATTTATTTAACTTTTAATTTTATAAATAATATTAACATATCAAATAATACTTTAATATAAATCAACATAATATTAAAAATAAAACATATTTTTTAAATCTAAAATATATAATAATATTAATATATTTAATATTTATTAAAAAGAAAAAATTATATGGAGTATTTATTAAGAAAATAATTATAATTAAAAAAAACTAAATCCAAAATATATAACCACCAAAGGTCTTTTTAGATTAGACCAAAGCTAATCCATTCCAGCCCATAATTTCCAAAAATGGGCCGAACATTGTCACTCTTTTTAATTTTGGACCCCGTCATTTCTTAAGCAGTACATTACTGATTCGCCTAAATTTCTAATACAGAAAAGCAAAACCCTCCACCCCCAAAAAAGAATGTCCGCCGCTTCCATTTCACTTCTCCGCCTCTCTCCCCCACTCCACCACCACCACCACAACACCGCCGCCCTCCTCCCCCACCCCCTCAGACTCACCTTCTCCCCACCACTACAAAAAACAAAAACAAACACAAAATCCACCAACGCCACCACTTGCTCCTACACCCCCACACCCGCCGTCGACCGTCTGATATCCGCCGCGTCCTACTTCCTCCCACTCTTCAACGGCCTCCACTACGGCCGATTCCTCTTCACAAAGTACCCAATTGTCGCTCTCCCATTCGAGCCCCTAATCCCTCTCCTCTCTCTCTACCACTCCGTCCCTTACGCGAGCTTCATCACTTTCTTCGGATTCTACCTCGGCATCGTGAAAAACCCTAGCCTCAGTCGATACGTCCGATTCAACGCGCTTCAGGCGCTCGTGCTCGACGTACTGCTCGTGGTGCCTGTGCTGCTGCAGAAGATAATTTCTCCCGGTAGGTCAGGGATAGTGATGAAGCTCACGGGATGGGCCCATTCGGGCCTGTTTGTGTTCGTTGTGGGCTGTTTTCTGTATGGGCTGGTGTCGAGTGTTTTAGGGAAGACTCCTTATTTGCCGTTGGTAGCTGAAGCTGCGGGCCGTCAATTGGAGTGAGTTATGTATCTCTTTTTGGGCCGTTGAAATGTGGTCCGATCCGATCCGATCCAATGCCCGTTTTTCTTTTTTGGTCCTTTTGGATTTTGGTGGGTTGTAATAGGAAATGCACATGTAAGATGTTTCAGGTTTTGTTCTTAACTATAAGATTATTTCATGAGACAGATTGGAATATTAGAAACATTCCGAATAATACGTAACATTTGAAAATTTTGCAAAATAAAGTGTTTAAATAAATTCGTTGGTTGAAATTGATATATATTATTATCATTATTAATAAGATCTCTGCAGTTATATTTATAAGTTGTATGTAAAAAAAAACAAAACTTTTAATAAAATCAAATGATATGAAGCTAAAAGAAATTATAAGTGGATTAAATGGGTTAGCTCAAAGATAGTATAAGATTAAATGTAATTAAAAGAGTTACTTAATTAAAATTATAATTTGCAATTTTTAAGAATTAACTGATTTATTATTTGTCATTTATTATGTTGCACGGGCCTGACACGGTTAGACGAACTCAACAAGATTCGGATGCGTTGACACAAATTTTCAAAATTTATTAGTCACAACAGGAATATTAAAATAAATTAATATTTTAATATATAAAAAATTAAATTCTATAAAATGTATAATGGTCAGAAAATACTAGTTTTGTTTATTTTGAATAAAAATTCAAACAATAAATAGCTTTAAATATAATAAGGTTATATCTTACAAATATTCAACTAAAGCAAAAAATATATATATATATCGGGATTAGAGAATAGAGTGAAAATTAGAGGCGCAAATAGCAAATATTAGGGTTGATATCTTACAGTAAAAGATGGAGAAGAAAAATTGGAGAAAAAAACCATCATATAATAAATAAGCGATAAATATGTAATATAGTTTTTTTTTTTTAATTCTAAATTTAAAAGACAGTTTTTTACAGTTGTAAAAATGACCTCGTGTCTTGATTGTGTCTGACACTCGTGTCGGATTTGTTTTCAGTACTATTTTCTTGGGCACGTCGCGTGATGGAGCTATCACCCTCGTGTCAATGTCGGTATCGAAAAAGCGTAAGACTCTGTATTTCTTCATTTTATGGAGTGCCCGTGTAACATAAGCCATTAGTATATAGTTCAATTTCGATTCAATTTTTTTTATTGAATCTAATACTATATTTAAATTCTTTAATACTTACTCCGTCTCAATTATATTTATCCTTTAGTACAATTGACCAATTAACTTGAATAAACTTATAATAAATAATTCACTAATAAATTGATAATATCATATGATGCCATATATATTAATATTTAAAATGTTTAATATACGACAAATGTGAAATTTAACATAACAAGTCACTTAAAATATTGAAAACTTTGACCGGACACTGGAGTAAAAATAATAGGAGGAAGTAGTTAACTAAAATAGTTTGATATTATCCAATCATGCATACTCCATAAAATATTAAAAGAGCAATAATGTTGTCAGCAAAAGTTCTTAAAGAATGCTCTAGGTTATCGATAAACTATTAATACACTTGAAAACAAATAAAGTCGTTTGCTGGTAACACAAAGAAAATAATTCAGTAATACGTATTTTCAACTGGTCCATGAAGAAGCCATGCAAATAAACAGATTATTATAAAACATAACTATCAATTACATAGGAGTAACTCAACTTTGCCCTACAAACACATCCCCATATCATAAAAAAGGAAAATTGCAATAAACTTATTAACTAATTGAACTTATCTGAGAATCAAGATAAACCCATCAACAACTTCTACATTTGACAAAGAAAAATAATTTATCAATTGTTCATTTAGTCCTTCAATTACCAATACTAACTCTCTCATCCATGCAAAACACAACTCCTGCAAGTAAATTAATTCACCTCTCTTACTCGCCTTTTAGCTCATTTGCTCTATGGCTCAATCACAAAAAGGGGCTGTAGAAAAGAGAAGTAAGCATACCCATAAAGATGATAAGTTTAGTTACTATAAGATAGCAATCAGTTTAGAAAAGCTCACCGTGTCAACGCTGACTGGCTTTCCATCTTCAGCAATGATCTCGACTATTGTTCCCGACTGGTCAGCCTATGAAGATAATTCAAGCAGTAGTGTATTAATTTATATTGGAAAACTGAATTACTGCCCATTACCCAATAATGCAATGCATATATATGAATCTTTTAAAAAGATAAAATAGTAGGAAAAGGGAAGCAAAAATAAGCAGTAATTGATTTTGTCAGAACATGTTAATGCAAGAAACAAAAGATATTAATCATAGGAACATTCTCTTCGATTACTTGAAAGAGTTAGCAATGCAAATATATCATGCAATATGATGTTCTTGGTTTTGGATGAGTTTTTGCACGATTGGACCAAAACAGTGCAATGCTTATAAGCGCTTATGCTTAAAGAGGCCAAAAAGCCAAAGTAATCAGTCTACTAGACATTCATAGCCGAAAAATGAAGAGCGGGAAATAGTGACAGCTGTACTAGCAATATCTAGAATTATATGCACATGGAAATAAACTACTGCTTACTTCAATTTCATTCATCAATTTCATGGCTTCAATAATGCATAGAACTTGTCCCTTCTGTACTTTATCTCCCACCTGTGAAAAATATAGTGCAAGTAAACAGGGGAGAGGTCGCATAAGTTGTTCTACTTTATCCATTTCTTGATTGTAATCAAATTCGTGTTTTGTAACAGAAACAATGAGAATTGCATATTTATTTTAGAACTGAATATGTCTTTCCAAATTTATGTTCCATGTTATTGCTTTTATACCTTCACAAATGCAGGTTCACCAGGAGCTGGACTTCGGTAGAATGTTCCAGCCATGGGACATTTAAGAGGAGGATGAGATGACTTAGATGCTTGAGCTTTAGGTGGAGCAAGAGCTGGGACTGGTGCAGAAGAAGATGCTGCAGTTGGCACTGGAGACGGAGTTGGGACTGGAGGAGGTCCTACATGTTGAGGCTGTGACTGATAATACGTAACAGGAGCAGAGGGAGGTGGAGGTAAGGCCTCCCTTTTACTTATGTGAATTTCACAGTCAAGTTGTTTCAACTGCAGTTCCATGATATCCTTTGAATCAACCAATCTGCATGAGAACAAAAAAAAGTTAGCTAATTTATTCAATGAAAAGTGGAAAAGAGGAAATCAAACGGATTATGATTGAGAATGCATACTTGACAAGATTTGAAACTTGAGAAATAAAGTCAGATAAGGATTCTTCTGATGCCAAAGTGGATGGGGTGGGCTCATTTGCCTCTGATTTGGTAGGAGTTGAGGTCGGAGCTTTTGAAGATCCATCCACAGCAACCTTGAAGGCAACAGATGGCTCCAAAAGAGTTTCGATGAAGGAACGAAAATTTGCAAAGAATTCTTCAAATGAAATCCATGGGGGAAAGCTTACCTCATTCAGTTGAGCTCTAACCACGGAAGAACTGTTCCAACCAGAATGCAAGCCCTACAAAACGTAACTCCATGATGTCAGTTCAGAATTAAGAAACAATGCAATTCTTTAATCTAAGGCCTGGAACAAGGAAAGCTTAAAACAACAAAGATAAAGTAATAGGAACTTCTTCATCTTTGAAGAAGGAAAATCTACATAAAGCAAATACAAGATAGGATCTTCTAAATCCAAATTTTTGCCTTTCATAACTTATGCAAGTACGATGAATTCAGAGCATGGATCCTTCATAATATATCTAATTGGAGACCATTTCATATTTTCTGCCTTTCCTGTTACATTTTCCTCAAGATTTAAAATCCTCATAAAGTTTTTATTATCATCTTCAATTGAATTCAAGATTCCCAATTATCAAAGAGGTCTTCCGTGTTTTTATTTGGATCTTGACTTTTTTTTTTGGTTTCCCAAGGGTTTAATCCCTTTCGAGGCGCGTCGGGCACATAACGTGGGAACCTCTCCCAACAGGGATTCGAACTTGAGTCCGCTACTTTGTAGTGACTAGTCCCTTCCACTAGACCAATCACCTGTTGGTGGATTTTGACTTTTATAGCTTGCTTGGACCTTTGATTTTAGTAAAGAAAAAGATAAAAGAAAATGTGATCATTGCTTCAAGATACTGGGATTAATTAGCTTTTCTAGGTTGATCCTATTCATATTTCTATATCCTCTTCCTCAATAAAATCTTTATCCCAAATTGGTCATTATGGATCTCAAAATTTGAAAGAAAAGACAGGAAAATCACGAAAATGAAAAGTTGAAATGTAGTAACAAGCAAATGTTCAGATAACCATTCATTGATTGTACCTTTAATTTATACTGGAGACAAAACCCCTAGCCTGCAAAAATAAATGATAAAAACCAAGTTTTTCCGAGTAAAATAACTTGTTCACTGTATTTCCAGAATCTCTGAAAGATATTTGCGCAACTTATATTCCGCTTGAACCAAATAACGAACATCCAACTGACCCTTCAGACATGGAATTCCTCCAATACTTAAAATTAATGAGAGATGATTGTTAAACTTTCAAATGCTTACAAGTGATGACGTTAATAAGTTAGGGGAAAATGCAATCATTTGAAATGCAATTTTGGTAACATTGGGGAGTATCTTGCATTTATCCCCATAAGTTACTTCTATCACCACTACAGATCCATAAAGCAGTATCTGTAATTATCTAAGAAATTTTAAGCTATACTTGGATCCAAAACGATTGGGAACAAAATTGAAAAATTCCTAGAGTTTTGTTTTTATTAGTACAATCCGTAATCCATGCATAACGATAAATGAAAATTAGATAAAACACGAAGAAATTAACAGACATACATTCCACAATTATTCTGTAAAGAAAAAGATCGATCTGACAAAATCAAATCAGAATATCTCTCAATAAAAGCAATGATATACAACAAATTACTAGTATGATTTTACCTTGGAGGAGAACCGGAGCTTGGGCTTGGGAGATAAGCGGAAGGAAATCTTGTTGAAATGAGAGCGGCGTAACGAATTCGGGTGGCAGAGAGGTAAATAAGTGGAGGATTTGTGGGCATTTTCCGTCACGGAAGCCGCCGATGCAGTTGCTGCTCCAAACGACGTCGCCATTGCTCCCACCGCCTCACACCAATACACGAAAAAACAGAGAAAATTTGAGAGAATCAGAGAATTAAGAGCAGAAAAAATTGATAGTTTATAGGTTTAAAATACAGTGATTAGTGTGTGTTGTGCGTGTTTGTGAGTTTGGGGAATCCGCCAGAGAAGAACTGCGTCGATGAAACCAAAGGGTGGGGAGATAATACCTATCACCATATTAAACGCCGTCGTTTTAGGTATGAGACTCCAGTAGAACGACAATTACTATGGTGGGGTCTTGTACGTAGTGTTGTGGATTGACTTGTACCTCATGTTGCAGAGGAAGTACATCCTGAACTGCTTCGATTTAGGTTGCGGTGAGTTGATAGCTGATACCAACACGTGTTAATAAAGTTGAAATTGGAGAATTTAATACTCCTATTTGCATTTTTGTTGATAAATGTAATTTTTTGGTACACGTATTTTAGGTAAATGTTTCGTTTGGTACCTGAATTAATTTAAAATTTTATACTCTTAAAGACAAGCAATAGATATTTGTAATTCTAATTAAATAGTAACATGGATTAAAGTTTTATTTTCGTGGTATATTATGATTAGTAAAAAATATAAAATATCGGAAGATTTTCGAATTTTTTTGAGATTTTTCTGGAATATTTAGAAAAATTGTAAATTAAAGAAACATGTTACTTCAAAACATAAATTTTTCGATGTTTTCGACGACAACGTATCGAAATTTTAGTTCATGATTAGTGTACTTCTGATTTTTCCCGATTAATTATACAATGAGAATTCTCGGGGCTCGCCCAAAGTCCTGCATGAAAGGGATTGTCTTATTCTCATACTTGTCGTAGAGGATCGAGAATCTAACAGCAATTGGGCCATTAACGAGCCAATAGATTCTATCCGCAGCTTCTGGGCTTGTTGGCCGAAGTGAAAATTCAAGCATTTGCCTAGAAATGCTAATTGCGCAGTCCCATAATCTTGCTAATTGGGCATTTTGTCTTGTTCTAATACTTGTCGTGGAATCGTAATTGGATCATTAAAGAGCCAGTAGATTATATCCGCAACTTTTGGGCTTATTGGCCCAAAAGGAAATTCAAACATGTGCCTATAAATACTAATTGTGTGGCCCCGTAACTTTACTAATTGGGCATTTTGTCGTGTTTGATCTGACTTTGTTAGACCCCAACTTCCTTTAGAGCATCTCTAATGACTCCGAGAGGGAATATCCTCTCCCTCTCCCCCTCCCTCTCTCCCTAGTTTTTTAGTCATCTCTAATGACTCATTCTATCAAACTCATTTAATAATAAATTTTATCCTTCTCCATTATTATTATTATTATTATTATTATTATTATTATTATTACTACTACACCAAAAATAAATTTAAAATTAACATTAATTTAAAATCAAAAGTACATTAGGGAACTTAAAAAATAAAAAATTACATCAAATATTAAATTAATTCATATAAGAAAATTCATCATCTCCGCCATATTCGTCTATGTTTTAGTCGAACATGATTTCATGATTGTATCGCATTATTTTAAATTTTTAGAAAGAATTATTTTTGGGTGATAAATACAACCCCAAAATTAATAAAACAAACGAATATTAAAATAATAGTGTTAATTTAATGAAATGAAAGTTATATTTTTATAATTAAAAATAATTATCTACAAATAATATACAAATTTTAGGAATTTTTTATTTTTAAATAAAGATAAAAAAAATGAACCAAATAAAACAAAACAAAATCACACACACAAAAAAAAAATAGCATGTGAAGGAGGGGGCTTGGATGGGAGAAGCTCCCCCTCCCCCTCCCTTCAAGGTCCCTCTAGGGTCCCTCTAGTCCGTATACCCTCTTCCTCCCCCTAGTCATTAGAGATGAATTTATTTTCCCCCTTCCCCCCATAAACCCTCTATGGCATCTCCCCACTAGTCATTAGAGATGCCCTTACATGTTCATTGTGATGGGAGTACTCCTTGTATGTTGGACCCCTTTTAATTCATGTTAATGCTAATTCATGGTTTTGCTGATAAAAAAAAATAAATCTAGGAAAATTTAAGAGAGAATTATCTAGTTTAGTCTATATTGAGGTATTCAGTCCCAGCATATACAAAGACAATATTTTGACAAGGTTTTCATTAAAGAACATGACATTTGAACATGACATTTGTGTTTGGTATTTTATGGATATATATATATATATATAAAATAAATGCTTATAATAAGCTAGCTCATGAGAACATTAGTTTAGGTGATGATGCTAATTCGGTTGGATAACCGGTAACAAACTACAGGTGAAGGTTGATTTGGGAACCTGATTATGTATAAAATAAATAGTAAATAGCATTTTTTGTCTTTTTTATGAACAAATTTTTGCCAATTCATCTCTTTTAAATTTTTCGTAGCAAATTCGTCCATCTTATCAATGTAATGTTACATATTCATCCCTCTTATCAACAAATTCATCCCTTTTAAATTTTTCATATAAGATGTGTCCATCTTATCAATATAGTGTAACACATATGTACATCTTACATCCAAAATATACCAATTTTCGTCCTTTTTAGGATGTATTTTGGTACCAAATGATGTATTTTGTATTTTGAATTTAAGAGAGACGAATGTGTTATAATACAATAATAAGACGGGTACATCTGCTAAAAGATTTTTAAGAGTGACGAGTGTACAAAAATTTGCCCATAAGGAGGGCCAAAAGTATTATTTACTCATATATATATATATTAGGTGCTAGGTATAAATTGTAAATAAAGTTTGTATTACGAGTTTGATTCTTACATGACATTGGATGAATTCAAATTGCTTAGGGATAACAGGGATAAAGTGTCACATATAGCAACTAGCAACGGTACATTTTTTTTATTGATTACGACCTATTTTCATTGCTTTTTTACATTTTTTTATCGATTTTTTTAGTTTTTTTCGATTTAAATCATTTTCATAATGGTTTGACCTTGTTTTTGTTGGTTGAAGTTTTTTCTTTTTATTGATTTCACTTGTTTTTACCAGTTTAACTAATTTTCACACTTTTTCACTGATTTTACATGTATTTTCACCAATTTCACATGAACTTTCATTAATTTTGCATGTTTTTACCGATTTTTCCCTTTTTCACCTATTTTATCATTTTTCTTTGATTTCACCATTTCACCGATGTCATCCATTTTGTCATGAATTTCACCTGAATTTTCCTCGATTTCACATGTATTTACTGAATTTTCAACTCAATAATTATATAAATTCAATTACATTTAAGTAGATCTCATATTATTTATCTTACATTGTCATTTGAAAAATATTTCTTTACTGACCTAAACTATTTTCACTTATTATATTCAATAGTTTATTTCGATTTTCATCGATTTTTGTTGGTATAATATTTTTTTTTATCGATTTACCATTTCTTCATCAATTATAACCTATTCTCCATTGGTTATTAGGATACTTCATCTACCTATATACACCTATATACAATGTTATTAAAACTGGACCGAATCGGCCGGTCCGTCCGCGAACCGAAGGTTTGTCCGAGTCTGATTTTCTTTTTTATTTTTATTTTTTAATTTCTTTTAATATTAAAAATAAACTGAAAACTTTTTTGTAAAAGGAGAGATTTGAACACATGGAATAAAACATAACATCATTACCATTTGAGCTATATCATTTTTGTTAAATTTTTAGTATAAAAATTTAATAAACTACTTGTAACCAAATTTATTTATAAATTATATTATGATAATGAACTCAAATCAATATTTTACACATTATCAAAGAAAATCAAAATTAATTTTACTTTTATGGCATAATTTCTTATTAAAAGTTTTTCTATAAGATATTTCTTTCCAACTATATTATTTTTAAGATAAAGATTATCAAAGTTTGATAGTCAAATTGATAAATTATGCAAATTTGATTTCGAATATAAGACTTGTATACATAATCATATTTTTAATTTTATTAATGTCTTAGTTTGTTGTATTTTTAACTTACAATGAGCTTACTAATTAGAATCATATAACTGTTATGATATAAGTTAGATAAACATTATATGGTTTAATTTAAATATATTCTAAGTTTTTTGTATATTTTTAATCAATTGTAAGATATATAATATATTTTTAATCAATTTAAATATATTATATATACTTTAAAATTAAATATACTATTATATCATTATGATGTCATTTATTTTGATCAATGATCCGATCGGTTCGAACCAGTGGTTAATTGGTGATCAATGATCCGATCGGTTTGAACCAGTGGTTAGTCGACTCACCGATTCATTGTATGGTCCAGTTCTAAAATCAATGCTATATAGCAGCCTAATAAAGTAGAACAAATGGTTAGAAATCGAACACGGAACCAACCTCAGTTTTTAAGAAAGAAAAGTCCATAAATTTCATTAAATCTGGCAAGGTTGATGTTGGGAAAAACCGGTTTTAAGATTATCAAAACTTGAATACAAAATTGAAACTGAAACAAACAAACCAATATGAACAGTAAACGAAAATATAATTAGTTATATAAACCGAACAGATAAATTGAAATCAACTTATCTCACAATTCTGTATCGTAACAGAATTGATCCAAACCAAATCGCAGAATTATTTCTGCTTGCCTTGAAGAAATTATCGACCCACTTCCGGTGCAATTGGGAATCACGAACACTTCTCCCAGGATAATTTGGTTACAAGAATTCCTCAACTGCACAGTAGCAGAAATTCCACCTCGAAGAACACTCAAAAGCAGAAAAGTAACCCAGAACTATTTTTCTCAGAAAGGATTTCGAGTGAGAGAACAGATTGTTGTTTCTGTTGGTGTGATTTTCAGAGCTGAAAGGCTCTCGTATATATAGGCGAATGGGGAAGCCTTGGGGAGCCTGCAATTTAATGCTGGTCATTGAATTCGAATAAAACTGCTGCAATAATGATAAAACGTTTTTATCAATTCAATTCTGTAACTGAAACGTTACACTTTCAGTTTTTATTCAAATTTGAATTTAAAATTAATTTAAAATTCGAGCTACGGAATTTTTAATTAATTAATTCAAACTTCTTCCAAAAAGATAAGTCCGAGACGAGACAATTCGCCCAAACGCCCCAGCCCAGCCCAGCCCAGCCGAGCCGGGTCGGGCGGCGGCGGCGCGCGTGTGGTGTATTCATATGATCCCCTTTGTAAAGACTTATACCAAGTCTAAACACTTAAGTTCATATATACTAGTACACACAATTAATAAAAGTCAATGTGGGACATATTAAGAGTTTGTAACTCTTCAACTTCCTCACAAGGCCTTTATTAGTCTTGGACCAATGAGGGACAAGCCCACATACAATTATCTTTATTGAAAATTAATTTCCCCATTTTATATATATATATAATATTTATCTATGGATTCCAACCATTTAATTAGGTATCCATCCACATAATTACAACAGTTGATGCTCAATTTGTGATGCACTATTCCTTTTTCTTTCTTTGTGGCGTATGATCAATTTTTTGGATGCCAAAGAAAAAAAAAAAAAAAAAACTAGAACTGAAATGTCTATTCTTCTAATAAATGTTGGCCGTGTGAGTGGGTGAAAGGGAAGATGTCATGAGGTTTTTTATTTTGGCGACGGCGAATCGTTGCCCCACCTCGTGTGTGTGAGATGGACCTTGAAAAAATTACAGGGGAATATTCACATTTATTTCTCAAACAACTGAAGAAAGACTAACTAGAAACCAGGTTATTGGGAGCACATGGATTGGTCACTCGCCACGATCTCGTACTCGGTTTTTCTGTGCCTATTTGCGACATTTTCGAGGGTTTCTGCCGTCGAAGGTCTTTCCTCTTTTACTAATTTTGTTGTTATTAATTGTTATTATTTTATTTTTAGTTATTTATTTTTCAATTGGGAATTTTGATGGAATGACTTTACGTTGACTTTGTTCAATTGTAATTTATTTAGAGCATCTCTCATGGTACACCAAATCCTATTTTTTTCACCTAATTTAAATGTTTTAAGCCTCCCACCCTAAATCACTAAATCACCATAACACCAAAAAATATAGAGATTTTGTTTTAACCTCCCATGGTGGTCAACCACCATTTCACCATTTCACCAAATCCTATTTCTACACCAAATTTTTTGGTGAAGGAATTTGCATCTCCCACCATTTCACCATTTCACCATTTTTTACACCAAATCCTATATTTATCACCAAATATAGGGAAATAAATAGGATTTGGTGTAATTGTCCCTATTTGATTAATTAGCATCTAATTGCATGATTAGCAATGTATTGACATGCTTATTCTAATTTATATGTATTTGACTATATTTTAAATAATTTATCGGCTTTTATTAAATAAATAAATATTATTTACATCATTGTTAATTAGTTGTATAATAATCAATTAATTTATTGATTTTTATCAAATAAATACAATAATTAATTAGCATTAATAATTAAAATGCAATAAACGACAACAAATCCTTTAACGAAATACATTGTTAATAAAACGACGATGATGAGTGAGATGTTTTGTAATGATTTAAGATTATTTCGTTTTATAATGTTGTTTTTCTTTATCAGTTTGTAATATTGTTTAATTATGCATGTATTTATGAAAATGTTGTTTATGTTATGATTTTAATATATGTATAACATTTGAGTTCATTGTGTAACATGTTTTAATCATTTTTAATTACTTATAGCATAAAATTTAATTAACACAGTTATAAAATTTTAATACTTTTAAAAATGATTTGTAATTGTAAATAACACTTTAAAATTGATAATAATGTGTTGAAAGTTTAATGAAATAAAATTATGATAAACCTCAAATTTATTATTTGGTGACACATTTGGTGAAATACCATGGGAGATCAAACCAAATCCTATTCTCTAAAAATGGTGAAATGGTGAAATATTATTATTTTATAATTTGATGTAAATTTTGATGAAAACTATGGGAGGCCAAACACACCATTCTTTCATAAAAAATGGTGAAATGGTGTGCTAACCATGGGAGTTCAACTCATCTCCATTACACCAAATATAGAATTTGGTGAAAAAAATGGTGATGATCATGGGAGATGCTCTTACTTTTATGTTTTGAATTTTTACGTCAATTTGCTTTTTACTCGTTAATTATAGTTTTACATGATAAGTTCTTGGGCGGTCCGCTGCATAGCCAATATCCCTTAAATTTAAGGATTAAATGCAATTTTCTCCTTGTGTTGAACCATACAGCGGATGCACCAAATATTTGTTCCTCAAAAAGTCAAAATAAAATTATGTTTGAAAGTTATAATATGTTAATGTGGGACAGCTGAAGCCTTGAATGCGTTCAGGAACAGTTTGGTTGATCCCAACAATGTTCTTGAGAGTTGGGATACAGCCCTTGGCGATCCTTGCAATTGGTTTCACATTACTTGCAATAGCGAAAGTAGTGTCGCACGAGTGTGAGCCTTTCTTATATAGTATTCCGTATCTTTTAATTTTAGGCTGCTTAATCCGTCAATTTAATATTTGCACGATTATAATGTGGTATATTTTTTTGTTCATCTATGGTCAGTGATCTTGGCAATGCAAATTTGTCTGGTCAACTTGTTCCACAGCTTGGTCTGCTTACCAATTTGCAGTATTTGTAAGTGATTCTTCTGCATACAAAACTCATCACATTTTTGTTATAATTCTCTATTGATTTTTTATTTAATTTAACGCTTTACCTATGACATCTTATTCTGTGATTTCCATTCCAGTCTTTCCGTAGTTTCAAGGGTAAAATTAATCGCGATCCTTTGTTTGGTGAATTTTTTTTGGGAAATTTACATAGACACCCCCTGGTTATTACCTTAATTACAAGATTTTACCGTCCTGTTTCAAATATTACAAAGACACCCCCTAGGTCAAAACTATATTACAAGGACACCCCCCGCTACCCCTAAAAATTACAATTGTCTATTTGCCAAAATTAAGTTGTGGCTTTTGTTCCTTTCATCAAGACGAGTTCATAGACAACAACCTTGTCAAATTTCATCGAGTAATTTGGGAGAAATGGCGACCGAGTTCGAAATTTCGGATCTGGGGTCCTCCACGAACAAAACTTTGAACAACGATTTCTCTCGAATTACTAGATGAAATTTGACAAGGTTGGTGTCGACACCAACCTTGTCAAATTTCATCTGGTAATTTGGGAGAATCATCGTTCAAAATTAAGGAAAGATTTCCTTAACTTTTGTTGGATAAGGATGAAGATGAAGGCACTAAAGGAAGTTTGATAAGGGAGGTTTTGATGCATTCCAAAACTTCATAATTGGCTAAGTATGGAGTAACTTAGCTGATAAACTTATCAAGGAATTTTGACTAAGTAAAGAAGACATCAGAAGAGTCAAAGTTTCAAGGTCCAAGACTTCTGATCTGCTGAAGAAAAGTTATCAGACTGGTGAAGATCAGCCGACTCAAATCAGATCTGTTCAAGTTTGAGATCAGCTTTGTTCGCCATCAGACGCGTAATCAGCCAAGTGAAAGAAGATCATAAAGTGTTCCCAACGTAATAAATGCCCCTTGGAGTAATAAATGCTGAAGTACAAGGTTATTAAAGACAAATGATTGAAGAAACGCTTCGCATCAGCTGGGTGCATTTAATGCTGCCTGCTGAATAGTACTGTTCACAGTACTGACAGACTGCAAAAGAGCCGTTCGCGGATTTTAAGGACCAGTACTCGAGGAATTTGAATCTTGTCTCTCTTCAACGGACACTTTTCAATCCTCAAGTATAAATAGCTGAAAGAGACGAAGAAGAAACAAGCAACACAATTTCTGAGAAATTTTCGAAGCAGAATTCTTTAAGTCTCAAGAACAACTCACTCATCAGCTGAGTCATTTGTTGACAAAAGCGGAGTTGAAGAATCAAGCCAAATACATCTTCTGAGTGAATTTGTAAACACTGAGTGTTGTGAGAAGTAGATATCCATCTAAGTGAGTGATATTACTTCAGAGAGTAGGATTTCTTTGTGATTTCTTACTGCGAACTTACGGCCTGTTCATTTGTTGTAAGGCGTAAGCAGAGTATACTGATTACTGTGTGTTTTTAGTATAACCCAAGATCTTTGTGACTTGGAAGAGTGGACTAAAGGATATTCAAATCCATATAACCACTATAAAAATTGTTTGTGTTTTTATTTGCATTTTACCTGCATATTTTCAGTTGCATAAAACACATTAAGTTAACTGTTTGAAAAATGATCTAAAAAGAGATTTTACAAATCTGGGGAAGCATTTTTCAAACTGCTAAGTTTACTTGTGAAAACACTTTGAAAATCCGCTGCAAGTACTCTAAGTATTAAAACTGATTTTAACAAAATCAGCTAAGTAATAATCAGACGAGTGGTCAACAAGGCTGTTCAAAGATTTGTTCGCGAACAGAATTGTAACTAACTAATCTGATCAGCTTAGTCTGTTCAGTTAGAGTGAAAGTTTTAAAGTTAAATTTGAAGAAAATTTTTAAAGAGGTTTATTCACCCTCCCCCCCCCCCCCCCCCTCTAAACCTCTTCTGACCACTTGGGACCAACAAGTGGTATCAGAGCAGGTGGTTCATTAGAATCAGCTGCCTGATCAACGAGCTTGATCCAAGTGTTTTTCAAAGGTTTTCAAAACTTTTTCAAAAGAGCATCTTTTTGAAAAATCAAAACTTTTTGAAAAATGAACTGTATCAGCCATGTTCCCCACATTGCTGGTATGTCTTTTGAAGACTGGAAGATTAGAATGGAAATCTTTCTAGCAGCTTATAATGACAACATGTACACATGTATCATTAAAGGTCCATTCAGACTCACAAAGACCATAAAAATCAATGAAGTTGATACGGTTGTGGAGAAAGACTTACACGAGATGACTGCGGAAGAAATAAAGCTGTTCAATCTTGATAAAGTCGGAAGATTCATCATGACTAAAGCCCTGGACATTGATAGGTTTGACAAAGTTAAACATTGCAAGACTGCAAAGGAAATGTGGGACAAAGTCAGAGACATGAGTGAAGGAAATGATGCCATAAAGGAGCATCAGCTAACTGTTGCTTTGGAGAAACTTGACAACTTCAAAATGAAGTCTGGAGAAACCATTGATCAGATAGATACCAGATTCACCAGAACACTGAATGAAGTTCTAAAGTTGGGAAAAACCTTTACTGACAAGGAAATCACCGTCAGAGTACTAAAGGCCTTACCTCCCAAGTTCAACATGAAGGTGACAGCCATGGAAGAATCAAGAGATTTGGGAAAGATCTCTCTTACAGAACTGTTTTCCGTACTCAAGGCATTCGAGTATAAACTGCCTAGAATGGGAATTGAAGAAACCTCAACTTCAGGACCCACAGCTGCCCTGGTTGCTGCTGAAAATCAAAGAAGACCAGCTCAGAAAAGTAAAGATGTGGACTCATCTGATGAAGCCACACTGCTCAACAAAAAGGAGTACACTGCTGGAGACGTTGCATTGCTGATAAACAACTTCAAGAAGTTCTACAAGAGAAAATTGAAGAACAAATATAACAATGCTTCCACTTCTAAACCTAACTTTTCTTCTCAAGATAAAGATGATTATAAAGCAAAACTAATGTGTTACAACTGCAGGAAATTGGGACACTTCATCAAAGACTGCCCATATCCAAAAGCAGAAAAGTACACTGAAGAAGAGAAGAAAATGAGAAGAGAAAGAAAACATCAGAAAGGCAAGGCTATGATAGCAGAAGTAGAAAAGCTGGCTGCTGTCTACTCATCTGATTCAGATTCAGACACGTCTGATGAAGAATCTTCTGATGAAGGAAACCCTGCTCTCCTGTGCCTGATGGCAAAGGAATCTGATGACTCTGAGGATGAGGTAACTCCTCTTGACAATGAATTATTTAATTCATTTGAACAATTGATGCTTAACAATACTGGTATTGCTGAAGCATACAAAAAGCTTAAGGAAGAGATGATATTGCTAAAAGAGCAAAATAATTCACTGAAACTTTTAGCTGAAAAGCCAAAGGAATCAGCTGAATATAAACAGCTTGAGCAAGAACATGAATCTCTGAAAGCTGAAAGTGAAGTTTTTAAAGGAAAAATCATGGAACTTGAAAAAGTTATTGAGTCTCATGAGAAATCATCTGTTGCATCCACACATACGTCTAGTAAACAGAAGATACCTTTAGAACATGATAAGTTTGAACTGAATCATACTGAAAAATTTGTATCAGCTGACAACAGTAAGGTCATTCTTTATGTTCAGACAACTAAATCTACTTCACCTGAGAAAGTAGTAAAGGAGAAGAAAACTCCTAAGGCTGAAAAGAGCAAAGAGCCTAGTTTAGGTAAAAAGAATAGTAAGACCAAACAGCAGAGTCCTAAGAAGTCTGCTGATAAAGCTAAACTGAATCAAACTGTTGGTAAAACTAAGTCGTCTGTTAATGAGCAAGCAAGTAGTAAACCAAAGAAGCATAAAATCAAGAAAAATCAAAATGCTTGGTATGGAAATGAGTCTTATTATGTGCAACCTGCTGCATATCATCCTATGTATCATGCACCTCAATTTCCAGGTTACTATGCATCTTATCCTGCTCATCCAATGCATGCATATCCTGCTTATCATGCACCTTACCCTGCTTATGAACATTATTCTTATCATACTGATCATCAACATGACTTATCTGACAACTATGATGAAAATAAAACTGTTCATGCTCCTGTCAAAACTCAGAAGCCTAAGACATCAACATCTTGGGTTGTCAAAGGTGGAACTAATCCTTCAGGACCCTCTCAATAAGGGTACCTAAAACAATTTTATTTTTGTTTTGTAGGTTAGGATTAGGAGTAGGAGTAAAGTAGAGAAGATTTGGTACTTGGACAGTGGATGTTCAAGGCACATGTGTGGAAACATACATGAGTTGACTGATGCAGCTGCTGTGGATGGTCCAAGTGTTACATTTGGAGACAGCAAAGAAGGCAAGATTGTAGCTAAAGGAAGATTAATCAAAGGAAACATTGAGATATCTGACGTCTCATATGTTAAAGGCCTAAAGTACAACCTGCTAAGCATAAGTCAATTTTGTGACAAAGGATATTCAGTTATCTTCTCAACAGATAAGTGCTATGTTGAACAGATTGGTACAAAGAAGGTAATCTTATCTGGAAGACGACAAGGGAATATCTACATAGTCGACAGGAATTCTGCTTACAAGAATTCAAATGTTTGTTTGGTGGCCTCTACACCAAGTGAAGTTAGTTGGCTATGGCACAAGAGAATGAATCATTTAAACTTCAAGATCATCAACAGATTAATCAAGAATGATTTGGTAGAAGGGATTCCAAAAACAGTCATGAGCAAAGACAAGCTCTGTGACGCCTGTCAGAAGGGTAAACAAATCAAGTCATCGTTCAAAAGCAAGAAGCACCAATCTTCTGAAAGAATATTCGAGCTGCTACACATGGACTTATTTGGACCCATTGATCCAGTCAGCAATGGTGGAAAGAAATACTGCCTAGCTGTGGTGGATGACTATTCAAGATACACTTGGGTGATATTCATGAAGAAGAAAAGTGAAACCAAGGAACATCTTACTAATCTGATGGAACTGATCCAGAATGAGAAAAGCATAAAGATATTGAAGATCAGATCAGATAGAGGGACAAAGTTCACAAACTCTACTGTTGAAGAGTATTGTAACATCAAAGGAATACATCATGAGTATTCAGCCGCTAGAACCCCTCAACAGAATGGTGTTGCTGAAAGGAGAAACAGAACACTGAAGGAAGCTGTCAGAACCATGATAGCTGAAGCTAAGCTGCCTCAAAGATTTTGGGCAGAAGCAACAAATACAGCCTGCTTTACCCAAAACAGATGCATGATCAACAAAAATCAGAACAAGACTCCATATGAAGTTTGGAACAACAGAAAACCAAATATTCATTACCTTAAAATTTTTGGTTGTAAATGCTTTGTATTGAATAATGGGAAAAATCACCTTACTGCTTTTGCAGAAAAAGCTGATGAAGCTGTTTTTGTAGGATATTCTACTGTTAGTAAGGCTTATAGAGTCTTTAACAAAAGAACATTACTAGTAGAAGAATCCATTCATGTAGTATTTGATGAACCAAACCAATCTTCTGAAAAGAATCAAAGCACTAATCAAGATCTATCTACTGATTTACAGAAGTTAAATGTTGGAAGGAATGAAGAATATGTTCCCATCATACTACCTGATCTCAACCCAGCTGATAACTCAAGTGCTGTTCAAAATCAGATCACTGATTATCTAACAGACGAGTTACAACCAGCTGACAGACCAGAGACTGTTCAACAGACTGCAAATGTTCAACAGACTACTACTGCAACTCCAACAATAGTGTTGCAAGATCATAACAGAGGACAACATTCAGACCTGCAACCTGATCTAAGATGGCTCAGAAATCACCCACCTGAGTTAGTGATCGGTGATCCTTTGGATAGAGTGAAAACAAGAAGAGCTGCTGCACAAGATGCCATGTTTGTCACTTTCCTATCTCAAATAGAGCCTAAACAAATTGAAGAAGCTCTCAGTGATTCCTTCTGGATAGAAGCTATGCAAGAAGAGTTGAATCAATTTGAAAGGAATGAAGTCTGGTACTTAGTTCCTATACCAAGTCATCAAAGAGTCATTGGCACTAAATGGGTATTCAGAAATAAGATGAATGAAGATGGTATTGTTACCAGAAACAAAGCAAGATTAGTGGCCAAGGGATATTGTCAAGAAGAAGGGATTGACTTTGATGAGACTTTTGCACCTGTAGCAAGACTCGAGGCAATCAGATTGTTTCTAGCCTATGTTGCTCACAAAAATTTCACAGTCTATCAGATGGATGTGAAATCAGCATTTCTCAATGGAGAACTACAAGAAGAGGTATATGTTGAACAACCTCCTGGATTTGAAGTCTATCAAGAAGAGGATAAGGTATATCGTCTGAAGAAAGCCCTTTATGGACTGAAACAGGCTCCAAGAGCATGGTATGACACCCTATCTGATTTTCTTTTAATTAAAGGATTTCATAAAGGTAAGGTAGATAAAACCTTGTTCACTATTGAGTGGGAGAATCTTATATTAATTGTGCAAATATATGTAGACGATATTATTTTTGGTTCAACTAACCAACAGATGTGTGACAAGTTCTCTAAGCTGATGCAGAATAAGTTTGAAATGAGCATGATGGGAGAACTTAATTATTTTCTTGGTTTACAAGTTAAACAGCTGCCTGATGGAATATTCATAAATCAAGCTAAATACACAAGAGATCTGTTTAAAAAGTTTGGTATGGAAACTAGCTCTACTGCTACCATTCATATGTCTACCAGTCTTCGCTTGGATAAAGATGAAGATGGCAAGTCAGTAGACATAACCAAATACAGAGGCATTATAGGATCACTGTTATATCTAACAGCAAGCAGACCTGATATAATGTAATCAGTCGAGGTTTGTGCAAGATTTCAATCAAATCCCAAAGAATCTCATCTCTTAGCTGCCAAGAGGATATTGAAATATGTTAAAGGCACTCAAGAATTGGGATTGTGGTATCCTAGAGAATCTGGATTTGAGCTTATTGGTTATTCAGATTCAGACCTTGCTGGCTGCAAGATTGACAGAAAAAGCACAACGGGTGCCTGTCAGTTCTTAGGTAGTCGTCTGATCTCATGGATGAGTAAGAAACAAACTTCAGTATCCATATCTACTGCTGAAGCTGAATATATAGTTGCTGGAGCATGCTGTGCACATATATTATGGTTGAAGCATCAACTAGAAGACTACAACATTAAAATCAGTGGAATTCCAATCTACTGTGACAATACAAGTGCAATCTCTCTTACTCAGAACACTACAAGTCATTCAAGAACTAAGCATATTGAGATCAAGCATCACTTCATTAGAGATCATGTGGAAAAAGGCAATGTTATGATTGAGTATGTTCATACTGACAATCAGATTGCTGATATTTTCACTAAACCTTTAAGTGAAGCAAGGCTTTCAACCTTAAGAGCTGAACTAGGATTACTTAACTTGGATGCATAAGCTGAGGGGGAACTTATCAGAAGACTTAAGTTCAACAGCTTAATCATCACTGTTATCTTCAAGGATTAACTTTCAACAGACTAGTTAACTTATGAATTCTTAAACTCAGGGGGAACGTGTAAGACTAGCGGTAATTCTGAATTAAAGATGAAATTTGTTAATGTCAGTTAGTTGAAGCTATGTTTTCAACAGAAGACTCAACTATCGAAGAATAAAGTTATATTATCTGGCCGGATTGACAAACAGCTGAGAAAAGTTATCAGCTATTGGCATTCTCTGATAACAACTATGTCATCAGGACAGTAGTCAATCAGATAAGTGTTTATTTTACTCATCTGATTACTGATATAAAAGCGGAACCATTTAAAACCTTTTATTCAAAAATACGCTTTTATAAGTAACTGAAGGGCGGTATATAGTCCCGCTCCTCATTAAATATCTTTTGAATTTGAAAGGTCGTAACTGACGCCGCACGATCAGCACTGACAAGAAAACGGATCTAACGGTTGGCGGATATCACGGAAACCAACATACCCCAACTCTATAAATCCCAATCTGATCAGTCGTGTAGTTCTTTACGAACCCTAGATTTTCAAATGTACTTGTGAGAAATTTGAGCAATTTTTCGGCAAAAATCTCTTCGTTTTTCTCTCTAATCTCTACAGATCAACAATGGCTGCTGAAGGTATGTACCTTGTGTATGATTCCTATTACCAATCTGACACAAATCTGATGAAGGAACTTCTGGAGAAGTTCAAATCTGCAAACTTGGTAAACTTCATGGAATACAACGAAGGAGTAATCTGGACTGACCAGGTTATGGAATACTATCAGACGGCTAAAGTTGATTTCGAAAAACTGGAGATTACTGCTACAGTCGGTGACAAATCTGTAGTCATCACTCCCGCTGTTCTTCACGAGCAGTTTGGACTCCGTAACAGTGGACGTCATGATGTCGCTGTGATGACTGAAGCCAAACACCAAGAATTTTGGGCGATCTGCGCCAAGGAAGGGGAGATCATGACTGGAAATATCAGGAAGAGACAACTGAAGGACGAGTATCAGCGGATGGCTGATATGGTGGCAAAGCTGATAGAAAATTGCACCTTTTCCCTTGATGCTGTTACTATGAAGAGGTTCAGCATTATGGCTGCTATTTACTATGGATTGGAAGTCAACTGGTCCATGATTATCTGGTACATTTTTGCTGAATTCTTTGAGGTAAAGAAAGGAAAAGAACCTCACACCAACCACAGAATTACTCTCAGCTACCTACTATCTCATCTGGGATGCATTATGAAGAATGGCAAGGAAATTCACAAGTCCAAAGCCATGAACAAATACCTGCCAGTTCAAAAGAGAAAGGCTGATGAGCCTGAGGAAGCTGATGATGAGGGAGCAAAGGAGGCTCCTGCCAAACGGCAAAGGATATTAGTCAAAACAGCCAGCTTAGCTGTTGAGACTAAAAAGAAGAAGGCTGCTGATGAGCCTAAAAAGAAGGAAACTAAGCAGATGGAGAAAGTGACTTATGCTGCTGAAGCCACTAAAATCATTGAAAATATAACTGCTGATGTAAGGACTGGATTCCCTGCATCACCATCAAGAACTCCATCAGCAGAGAGGCCTGCTCAAGGTATCTCTCAAAGAACAAGAAGCCAACAGAGAGATACAACTACTTCTACTTACCGTGAAGGAAGAACCAAAAAGTCTGCTAGAAAGCAGATGACTTTTATAGAAGAACCCACGGAGTTAGAAAATATAGCTAGAGAAGGCCCTGAAAATGCTGAAAAGGCTGCTGAAACTGTTGAGCATGCTACAACAGTCGAGACTGCCGCAACAGTCGAGGCTGATGCAACTGACAAAGCTGATAAGCAACAGCCAAAATCAGTTACTCAATCAGTTGAGACTTCAAAGTCTCAAGAAGATCCAGATGTCCAAATCATACATCCAATTGCTGCAAATCCTATTTCATCTGCTGAACCAGCCCCTGTTGATAAAGGAAAAAGGAAAATAGTGCTGAGGAAAAAGAAGATTTCCAAGGCTGACAAGAAAGCAAGGGAGGAAGCTGAACAGAGGAAACAAGATGAAGCCGAAGAAAAGAAGGCTATTGAGCTAAGCAAAGCTCAAGCAGCAAAGGATGAGGCCAGAAGGAAAATGTCTGAAGCAGAGAGGAAAGCTACTGAAGATGCTGAAATGGCCATGGTTGTGGAAATGAGCAAAGTTGATGCCTATGGACCTGTCCATGGAGGTGGCATCAAGATTAATGAGGCTGAAGGAGAAAAAGAAACCCCAAAAGTAAATATGCCTGTTGGGGAAGTAAAACCAAAGGAAAAGTTTGAAATAAGAAAGCCTTCAAGATTATATATAACAACAAAGAGCTTTTCCAGAAGTTTGAAAAGTCCTTAGCCTACTACAACCAGAAGTTAATGCTGAAGACCATGTTCACTCAAGAGAAGCCTAGATATATCAGATGGAGAGACAATAGGCTGAACAGGTCCATCATTGAACTTCAGAATCTGAAGGATTTAGCTGCTGAAGAGAAATGGGTACTAGAGTGGCTAAAGACAGATTCTATCCAAAAAGCCTTGGATCCTCATCATGTTAGGGATGCTATGCATCACTATGCCAGGGAATTTGCCCTTGAGGAAGCCAAGCTGATAGAGAACACCCTGCCTGCCAAAAGAAAGAAGACTGATGATGTTGAAGAAAGGGCTGTGAAGATTGTTGTTATCACTGCACTGAATAAGTGGGCAGAAAAGTCTAGATATCAGCAAGGGCATTCAAGTGAACTCCCTCAACTGCCAAGTATTCAACATGTAATTTTTGGCAGAGAAATGAAAGATTTTAGTGAAGTGCCAGAGGGTAACAACGCGTTTGTCAACCCTTGGATCATTGTGAGGCAAATTCGTCAGACAACCTGCTTCAATGATGATGGCACCATCACTAATCTGGTGTATGAAGATGTCACTGATGAACAAAAGAAGACTGAAGAAAAGAAAGCTGAAGAGCCTCTAGCAATAGTGGAATGCTAAGGACTCTGAAGACCATCAGAGACAAAGATGGAAGAAGTCCCTGTACCAGGCGACTGAAGAAAAAGAAGCTGCTGCTTCTGCTTCATCAGTGATCAACATTCATCACTGATGGAAGCTCCAGATGTTATGGAAAATTCTACTAAAGGAACTGGAAGAGAAGCATCAAACAGCTGTTAAAGGTCAAAGAGGAGCTGAAGATGAACTTAAAGCAGATTGGTAGAATCCAACAGACTTCAGCTGGAAACTGTTCAAATCAACAGAAGATCATCAAAAGAGAAATTGACAGTATTCCCATTCTCAAGACAATTCCTTGCAGTTAGTATACAGCTTAAGAGATTTGAACAAGAATGTTGGAAGATGTGAAGGGTGATGTAAATCATCTTCATGCTGCCCTTCAAAGAGCTGAACACAAGATCGCTGATTTGACTGCAACCTTCATCAAAGTCAGTGAAGAGGAGAAGGAAATCAATTTAGGGATGTTGCATGAAGTATCAAATGCTGCACAGCAATCCAAAATGAAATTGCAACTGTAAAACCTGAACATTGACTACTTCAATGACCATACTGACGCCATCAGCACTGATATTCTTCATCTTACAGCAAGCCATGATGTTACAAATCAAAATTTGAAGGCTTTGTGCGCTGAATTGAAGTTCCAACAGTTGCTCTCAACCCTGCTGTTGCACCTTCTACTGTCATCAGTCCTGTGATGACAAAAAGGGGAAGATAAACGGGAAGAAACAGCCAAGGAAACCAAGCAAAGGAAGCTGATAAGATGACTTGAGAAGTTCGCAGAAACTACCAAGTACAAGAATACAGAATCAGTAGGAAGGCAATGGAAGCTTTAAGGGAGCAGAAACTTAAAGAGAAAATGGAAGCTGCCAAAGCAAACATGGACCTGGATGATGAAGCTGATGAAGAAGAAGAAGAAGACGACGATGAGTCTTCTTATGAGTATGAAGAAGTGCTTGAAGGGATCAGATGAAGAAGCTGATAGTTAAACTTGATAAATTTTGTAATCAGTTTACTTTTATCTATCTTTCAGACATCATTCATCTGAAGAACTTGTACTTGTATTTGTAACAATCTTATCATATCAATAAAAAGTCAAGTTCATTCCAACATACTATTTTCTATCTCAGAAAAATTTTTGAGGATTACATTCTTTAGCTTAGGTATTCAACAGGTACTTAGCTGAAGTTTTGTCATCATCAAAAAGGGGAAAGTGTTGGATAAGGATGAAGATGAAGGCACTAAAGAAGTTTGATAAGGGAGGTTTTGATGCATTCCAAAACTTCAATTGGCTAAGTATGGAGTAACTTAGCTGATAAACTTATCAAGAATTTTGACTAAGTAAAGAAGACATCAGAAGAGTCAAAGTTTCAAGGTCCAAGACTTCTGATCTGCTGAAGAAAAGTTATCAGACTGGTGAAGATCAGCCGACTCAAATCAGATTTGTTCAAGTTTGAGATCAACTTTGTTCGCCATCAGACGCGTACTTTTACCAGCCAAGTGAAGAAGATCATAAAGTGTTCCCAACGGTAATAAATGCCCCTTGGAGTAATAAATGCTGAAGTACAAGATTATTAAAGACAAATGATTGAAGAAACGCTTCGCATCAGCTGGGTGCATTTAATGCTGCCTGCAGAATAGTACTGTTCACAGTACGGACAGACTGCAAAAGAGCCATTCGCGGATTTTAAGGACCAGTACTCGAGGAATTTGAATTTTGTCTCTCTTCAACGGACACTTTTCAATCCTCAAGTATAAATAGCTGAAAGAGACGAAGAAGAAATAAGCAACACAATCTCTGAGAAATTTTCGAAGCAGAATTCTTTAAGTCTCAAGAACAGCTCACTCATCAGCTGAGTCATTTGTTGACAAAAGCAGAGTTGAAGAATCAAGCCAAATACATCTTCTGAGTGAATTTGTAAACACTGAGTGTTGTGAGAAGTAGATATCCATCTAAGTGAGTGATATTACTTCAGAGAGTAGGATTTCTGTGTGATTTCTTACTGCGAACTTACGGCCTGTTCATTTGTTGTAAGGCGTAAGCAGAGTATACTGATTACTGTGTGTTTTTAGTATAACCCAAGATCTTTATGACTTGGAAGAGTGGACTAAAGGATATTCAAATCCATATAACCACTATAAAAATTGTTTGTGTTTTTATTTGCATTTTACCTGCATAATTTTAGTTGCATAAAACACATTAAGTTAACTGTTTGAAAAAAGGATCTAAAAAGAGATTTTACAAATCTGGGGAAACATTTTTCAAACTGCTAAGTTTACTTGTGAAAACACTTTGAAAATCCGCTGCAAGTACTCTAAGTATTAAAACTGATTTTAACAAAATTAGCTAAGTAATAATCAGACGAGTGGTCAACAAGACTGTTCAAAGATTTGTTCGCGAACAGAATTGTGACTAACTAATCTGATCAGCTTAGTCTGTTCAGTTAGAATGAAAGTTTTAAAGTTAAATTTGAAGAAAATTTTTAAAGAGGTTTATTCACCCCCCCCCCCCCCCCTCTAAACCTCTTCTGACCACTTGGGACCAACAAGTGGTATCAGAGCAGGTGGTTCATTAGAATCAGCTGTCTGATCAACGAGCTTGATCCAAGTGTTTTTCAAAGGTTTTCAAAACTTTTTCAAAAGAGCATCTTTTTGAAAAATCAAAACTTTTTGAAAAATGGACTGTATCAGCCATGTTCCCCACATTGCTGGTATGTCTTTTGAAGACTGGAGATTAGAATGGAAATCTTTCTAGCAGCTTATAATGACAACATGTACACATGTATCATTAAAGGTCCATTCAGATTCACAAAGACCATAAAAATCAATGAAGTTGATACGGTTGTGGAGAAAGACTTACACGAGATGACTGCGGAAGAAATAAAGCTGTTCAATCTTGATAAAGTCGGAAGATTCATCATGACTAAAGCCCTGGACAATGATAGGTTTGACAAAGTCAAACATTGCAAGACTGCAAAGGAAATGTGGGACAAAGTCAGAGACATGAGTGAAGGAAATGATGCCATAAAGGAGCATCAGCTAACTGTTGCTTTGGAGAAACTTGACAACTTCAAGATGAAGTCTGGAGAAACCATTGATCAGATGGATACCAGATTCACCAGAACACTGAATGAAGTTCTAAAGTTGGGAAAAACCTTTACTGACAAGGAAATCACCGTCAGAGTACTAAAGGCCTTACCTCCCAAGTTCAACATGAAGGTGACAGCCATGGAAGAATCAAGAGATTTGGGAAAGATCTCTCTTACAGAAATGTTTTCCGTACTCAAGGCATTCGAGTATAAACTGCCTAGAATGGGAATTGAAGAAACCTCAACTTCAGAACCCACAGCTGCCCTGGTTGCTGCTGAAAATCAAAGAAGACCAGCTCAGAAAAGTAAAGATGTGGACTCATCTGATGAAGCCACACTGCTCAACAAAAAGGAGTACACTGCTGGAGACGTTGCATTGCTGATAAACAACTTCAAGAAGTTCTACAAGAGAAAATTGAAGAACAAATATAACAATGCTTCCATTTCTAAACCTAACTTTTCTTCTAAAGATAAAGATGATTATAAAAGCAAAACTAATGTGTTACAACTGCAGGAAATTGGGACACTTCATCAAAGACTGCCCATATCCAAAATCAGAAAAGTACACTGAAGAAGAGAAGAAAATGAGAAGAGAAAGAAAACATCAGAAAGGCAAGGCTATGATAGCAGAAGCAGAAAAGCTGGCTGCTGTCTACTCATCTGATTCAGATTCAGACACGTCTGATGAAGAATCTTCTGATGAAGGAAACCCTACTCTCCTGTGCCTGATGGCAAAAGAATCTGATGACTCTGAGGATGAGGTAACTCCTCTTGACAATGAATTATTTAATTCATTTGAACAAATGATGCTTAACAATACTGGTATTGCTGAAGCATACAAAAAGCTTAAGGAAGAGATGATATTGCTAAAAGAGCAAA
>CM064880.1:48407957-48700768 GCA_003313485.2 Penstemon barbatus
CTCTATCATAACATTGCCTTTTTCCACATGATCTCTAATGAAGTGATGCTTGATCTCTATATGTTTAGTCCTTGAATGACTTGTAGTATTCTGAGTAAGTGAGATTGCACTTGTATTGTCACAGTAGATTGGAATTCCACTGATCTTGATGTTATAGTCTTCTAGTTGATGCTTCAACCAAAGTATCTGTGCACAACAAGCTCCAGCAGCTATATATTCAGCTTCAGCAGTAGATATAGAAACTGAGGTTTGTTTCTTACTCATCCATGAGATCAGACGACTACCTAAGAACTGACAGGCACCTGTTGTGCTCTTTCTGTCAATCTTGCAGCCAGCAAGGTCTGAATCTGAATAACCAATAAGCTCAAATCCAGATTCTCTAGGATACCACAATCCCAATTCTTGAGTGCCTTTAACATATTTCAATATCCTCTTGGCAGCTAAGAGATGAGATTCCTTGGGGTTTGATTGGAATCTTGCACAGACTCCAACTGAGTACATTATGTCAGGTCTGCTTGCTGTTAGATATAACAGTGACCCTATAATGCCTCTATATTTGGTTATGTCCACTGATTTGCCATCTTCATCTTTATCCAAACGAAGACTTGTAGACATAGGAATAGTAGCAGTAGAGCTAGTTTCCATACCAAACTTCTTGAACAGATCTCTTGTGTATTTTGCTTGATTTATAAAGATTCCATCAGGTAGCTGTTTGACTTGTAAACCAAGAAAATAATTAAGTTCACCCATCATGCTCATTTCAAACTTATTCTGCATCAGCTTGGAGAACTTATCACACATCTGTTGGTTAGTTGAACCAAAAATAATATCGTCCACATATATTTGCACAATCAATATATGATTCTCCCATTCAATTGTGAACAAGGTTTTATCTACCTTACCTTTGTGAAATCCTTTAATTAAAAGAAAATCAGATAGGGTATCATACCATGCTCTTGGAGCCTGTTTCAGTCCATAGAGGGCTTTCTTCAGACGATATACTTTATCCTCTTCTTGATAGACTTCAAATCCAGGAGGTTGTTCAACATACACTTCTTCTTGCAATTCTCCATTGAGAAAGGCAGACTTCACATCCATCTGATAGACAGTGAAGTTCTTGTAAGCAGCATAGGCAAGAAACAGTCTGATTGCTTCAAGTCTTGCTACTGGTGCAAAAGTTTCATCAAAGTCAATTCCTTCTTCTTGACAATAACCCTTGGCTACTAGTCTTGCTTTGTTTCTGGTAACAATACCATCTTCATTCATCTTATTTCTGAAAACCCACTTAGTGCCAATTACCCTTTGATGACTTGGTCTAGGAACTAAGTACCAGACTTCATTCCTTTCAAATTGATTTAACTCTTCTTGCATAGCTTCTATCCAGAAGGAATCACTGAGAGCTTCTTCAATTTGCTTAGGCTCTATTTGAGATAGAAATGTGACAAACATAGCATCTTGTGCAGCAGCTCTTCTTGTTTTCACTCTATCTAAAGGATCACCAATTACCAACTCTGGTGGATGGTTTCTGAGCCATCTGAGATCAGGTTGCAGGTCTGAATGTTGTCCTCTGTTTTGATCTTGCAACACTACTGTTGGAGATACAGCCGTCTGTTGAACAGTCTCTGGTCTGTCAGCTGTTTGCAACTCGTCTGTTAGACAATCAGCACTGTGATTTTGAACAGCACTTGAGTTATCAGCTGAATTTAGATTAGGTAGTATGATGGGAACATATTCTTCATTTCTTCCAACATCTAACTTCTGTAGATCAGTAGACAGATCTTGGTTAGCACTTTGATTCTTTTCAGAAGATTGACTTGGCTCATCAAATACTACATGGATAGATTCTTCTATTAGTAATGTTCTTTTATTGAAAACTCTATAAGCTTTACTAACAGATGAGTATCCTACAAAAACAGCTTCATCAGCCTTTTCTGCAAATGCAGTAAGGTGATTCTTCCCATTGTTCAATACAAAACATTTACAACCAAAAATCTTAAAGTAATGAATGTTTGGTTTCCTGTTGTTCCAAACTTCATATGGCGTCTTGTTCTGATTTTTGTTGATCATACATCTGTTCTGGGTGAAGCATGCTGTATTTGTTGCTTCTGCCCAAAATCTTTGAGGCAGTTTAGCTTCAGCTATCATGGTTCTGACAGCTTCCTTTAGTGTTCTGTTTCTCCTTTCAGCAACACCATTCTGTTGAGGGGTTCTGGCAGCAGAGTACTCATGATGTATTCCTTTGATAGTACAATACTCTTCAACAGTAGAGTTTGTAAACTCTGTCCCTCTATCTGATCTGATCTTCAATATTTTGATAGTCTTCTCATTCTGGATCAGTTCCATCAGATTAGTAAGATGTTCCTTGGTTTCACTCTTTTTCTTCATGAAAATCACCCAAGTATATCTTGAAAAATCATCCACAACAGCTAGGCAGTATTTCTTTCCACCATTGCTGACTGGATCAATGGGTCCAAATAAGTCCATATGTAATAGCTCCAAAATTCTTTCAGAAGATTGGTGCTTCTTGCTTTTGAAAGATGACTTGATTTGTTTACCCTTCTGACAGGCGTCACAGAGCTTGTCTTTGCTCATGACTGCTTTTGGAATCCCTTCTACCAAATCATTCTTGATTAATCTGTTTATGGTCTTGAAGTTTAAGTGATTCATCCTTTTGTGCCACAGCCAACTAACTTCACTTGGTGCAGATGCAACCAAACAAACACTTGAATTCTTGTCAGCAGAATTCCAGTCGACTATGTAGACATTCCCTTGTCGTCTTCCAGATAAAATTACCTTCTTTGTACCAATCTGTTCGACAAAACACTTATCTGTTGAGAAGATGACTGAATATCCCTTGTCACAAAATTGACTTATGCTCAGCAGATTATATTTGAGGCCTTTGACATATGAGACGTCAGATATCTCTATGTTTCCTCTGATTACTCTTCCTTTAGCTTTAATCTTGCCTTCTTTGCTGTCTCCAAAAGTAACCTTTGGACCATCCACAGCAACTGCATCAGTCAGCTCATGTATGTTTCCACACATGTGTCTTGAACATCCACTGTCCAAGTACCAAATCTTCTCTACTTTACTCCTACTCCTAATCCTATCCTACAAAACAAAAATAAAATTGTTTTAGGTACCCTTATTGAGAGGGTCCTGAAGGATTAGTTCCACCTTTGACAACCCAAGATGTTGAAGTCTTAGGCTTCTTAGGTTTCTGAGTTTTCACAGGAGCATGAACAGTTTTATTTTCATCATAATTATCAGATAAGTCATGTTGATGATCAGTATGATAAGAATAATGTTCATAAGCAGGGTAAGGTGCATGATATGCAGGATATGCATGCATTGGATGAGCAGGGTAAGGTGCATAGTAACTAGGAAATTGAGGTGCATGATACATAGGATGATATGCAGCAGGTTGCACATAATATGACTCATTTCCATACCAAGCATTTTGATTTTTCTTGTTCTTATGCTTCTTTGGTTTACTAACAGCTTGCTCAACTTGTTTAGACTTAGCTTTACCACTAGTCTGATTGACTTTAGCTTTATCAGCAGACTTCTTAGGACTCTGCTGTTTGGTCTTACTAGTCTTATTTCCTACACTAGGCTCTTTGCTCTTTTTAGCCTTAGGAGATTTCTTCTCCTTTGATACTTTCTCAGGTGAAGTAGGTCTAGCAGTTTGAACATACAGAATGACCTTACTATTGTCAGCTGATATGAATTTTTCAGTATGGTTCAACTCTTGCTTATCCTGTTCTAAAGGCATCTTCTGTTTACTAGATATATGCGTGGATGCAACAGATGATTTTTCATGAGACTCGATAATCTTTTCAAGTTCCATGATTTTTCCTTTATAAACTTCACATTCAGCTTTCAGAGATTCATGCTCTTGCTCAAGCTGTTTATACTCGACTGATTCTTTTGGCTTTTCAGCTTTAAGTTTCAGTAAGTTATTTTGCTCTTTTAGCAAGCTCATCTCTTCCTTAAGCTTAACAAATTCTCCAGCAATAGTAGTATTATTTAACATCATTTGCTCTAGAGAATCAAACAGTTCATTGTTTTGAGGAGTTACCTCATCCTCAGAGTCATCAGAGTCCTTTGCCATCAGGCACAGGAGAGCAGGTTTTTCTTCATCAGAAGATTCTTCATCAGACGAGTCTGAATCTGAATCAGATGAGCAGACAGCAGCAAGCTTTTCTGCTTCGGCCATCATTGCTTTCCCTCTCTGATACTTTCTTTCTTTTCTCACTTTCTTCTCCTCTTCAGTGTACTTTTCTGCTTTTGGATATGGGCAGTCTTTGATGAAGTGTCTCAATTTCCTGCAGTTGTAACACATTAGTTTTGATTTATAATCATCTTTATCTTGAGAAGAAAAGTTAGGTTTAGAAGTGGAAGCATTGTTGTATTTGTTCTTCATTTTTCTTTTGTAGAACTTCTTGAAATTATTCATCAACAGTGCAACGTCTCCAGCAGTGTACTCCTTCTTGTTGAGTAGAGTGGCTTCATCAGATGAGTCCACTTCTTTGCTTTTCTGTGCTGGTCTTCTGGTGTTTTCAGCAGCAACCAGTGCAGCTGTGGGTCCTGAAGTTGAGGTTTCTTCAATTCCCATCCTAGGCAGTTTATACTCATAAGCCTTGAGTACAGAAAACAGCTCTGTCAGAGAGATCTTTCCCAAATCCCTTGATTCTTCCATTGCTGTAACTTTCATGTTGAACTTTGGAGGTAGCGCCTTCAGTACTCTGTTGGTTATTTCTTTGTCTGTGAAGGTCTTTCCCAACTTTAAAACTTCATTCAGAGTTCTGGTGAATCTGGTATCCATCTGATCGATGGTTTCTCCAGTCTTCATCTAGAAGTTATCAAGTTTTTCCAATGCAACAGTGAGCTGATGCTCCTTGATAGCATCATTGCCTTCGCTCATATCTCTGACTTTGTCCCACATCTCCTTTGCAGTCTTGCAATGTTTGACCTTGTCAAACCGATCATTATCCAGGGCTTTAGTCATGATGAATCTCCCAACTTTATCTAGATTGAAAAGCTTTATCTCTTCTGGAGTCATCTCATGAAGGTCTTTTTCCACAACCGTGTCTACTTCATTTATCTTTATGGTCTTTGTGAATCTGAATGGACCTTTAATGATACATGTGTACATGTTGTCATTATAAGCAGCAAGGAAAATCTCCATTCTGATTTTCCAGTCCTCAAAGGACATACCAGCAATGTGGGGAACATGGCTGATACAATCCATTTTTCAAAAAGTTTTAGTTTTTCAAAAAGATGCTCTTTTGAAAAATTTTCAAAAACCTTTGAAAAACACTTGGATCAAGCTCGTTGATCAGGCAGCTGATTCAAATGAACCACCTGCTCTGATACCACTTGTTGGTCCCAAGTGGTCAGATGAGGTCTAGAGGGGGGGGGGGGTGAATAGACCTCTGAAAATTTTTGAACTTAAAAACTTTTCAGTCTTCTGTCAGCAGACTAAGCTGATGAAGAACAGTAAGCAGACTAGTCTGATCGTGAACAAATCTTGAACAGACGACTGACCACTCTTCTTACAGTAACTTAGCTGTTTTTCAGCAAAACAGTTTTTTCAAAGAGTTTACTTGCAGCGGATTATTTCAAAGTGTTTTTCACAAGTAGACTTAGTTCTTGAAAGATTTTATCCCCAGTTTTTACAAACTCCTTTTGTTTTAAAATCTTTTCAAATAATTCAACGTGTTTAAATATGCAAACTTTAAATATGCAAGAAAGCTTTAAATGCAAGATAACACAAAGAATTTTTATAGTGGTTATATGGATAAAAATCCTTTAGTCCACTCTTCCAGATCACACAGATTCTGGGTTATACTATAATCACTTAGATTACAATACAAATCTCCACTTATACCTAACCAACAAATGAGAAGGCTATAAGCTCGCAATAGGAGTTCACAAAGAAAACCTATCCTCTAGATTTTGATCACTCACAAAGACGGATCAAATCTTCGCACAACACTACTCTTTTACAATATCACTCAGATAATGTTTTTCTTTTGACTTCAACTTGGATCAGCCAACAGATGACTTCACCAGACGAGTGAGCTGTTCGAGCTTCTTGAGACTTAAAGAAATTCTGCTTCAATTGCGAAATCTCAGATATGTTGTTGTGTGTCTCTCTCTTCGAACTTTGCTCTATTTATACTTGAATTTGAATTTATGACCGTTGAAGGAAATCACATCTTCAAATCCATTATCCAGCTCATTTTGAAACGGCTCCCTGCAGCAATCGTACAGTGTACAGTACCTTTCTGTCCATCGCATTTAATGCTGCATTTAATGCACTCTGCTGATCCGAGGATATCTTCAATCATTTGCCATTACTACCCTTCTCTTTCAGCATTTATTACGCCAGGTGCATTTATTACCGTTGGACTAATCTCTTGATCTCTTCTACTCTGCTGATCAAAGCGACTCTGCTGATAGATACTCTGCTGATCAAATACTGAACTCATCTGATTTGACTCAGCTGATGACCTACCCTTCTGTTCGCTGTTTCAGCAAGAGATCACTAGTCTTCTGAGCTTCGAACTTTGAACTCTTCTGATGTCTTCTTTTACTTGTTCAAAATTCTTCTAAGGGAACTAAGCTTTCCATACTTAGCTGATGATGATGTTTTGAAAATCATCAAAACCTTCCCTTAATTTCTGACTTCTTTGCACTTCATCTTCATCTTCATCCAACAGTGAAGACTTGGTAAAGTCGTACAGAGTTATTTAAATTTGGAGATTGTTTGTTGGATACTAAATTAAAATATATATATATATATATATATATTATTTTTCACTAAGAAATGGAGTAATGCACAGTGAAGTATTCGAGTAGGACGATTTTTGGGAGCTCGAATCCTAGTTTGGAAAGGGCTTGGGCAACTTTTTTAATAACATTAGGATTAAAATCAGGTTCTGGGCCAAAATCGCACTTTTGGGCCGAAAATCGCGTTTTCCTCGGCTAGTGAAATCTATTATGCGCAACATATTTGCGCAAGGCACATCTTGTGCTCCAAACTCCAAATCCAGATCTGTAATGTCCACAACGTAGTTAACTCCTTCCTATATAATCTATCCAAAATTCAGATTCATTGAAGCTTCTTTCCGAGAGTTATGGCCCTTGGAATGAGCAGTAATGCAGATTTCTTCTTCATTGTTCTCTCACTACATGACGTCATTGAATCTTTTCTTGACTTTCTTGGCTTTAAAGTATGCCTTTGGCTCCTCAATACCTTACTCCCATAAAATGAACAAAATATATAAGAAAATACGTTGATTCTTCCTCAAAACAATACGAACTACTAATTCTACCAATGAGATGCAAAACTAGCAAAACACACTGAAAACTTGTCAAAACTCTAAGTCTAGAATAGGCTAGAGTTTATCACTTTTCTAGCCAATCCACAAAAATATAATTTATTCTTATTAATCAAGTAGCTATTGGTATGATGAATGTCATTCTCAACGTAGAATTTTTGACATATAACATTATTGTCCCTGAAATTTGCTTGAATGAATGGTTAGCATTTTTTATTAAAAAGAGTTTAAATTTTATAAAGTGGTGGGGTAATGGCCCATTTTTGCTCCTCTCATCTCCACCACATCGCGACTCCTCCATCATCATCATCTTCAAAGTCAGAGGTTCTTTGGGGACCGAGGGGGGCAATGGCCCCCCAGAAAAAAATAGATAAATTCCTAATATGTATACGTTGACAAAAACTGAAAGTGGCTTATTGGTGGAGTTTCCATTAATGCTATTATAGGTCCAATGTTTGAATCCTGATATACTTACTATTTATGTTTTGTTTCTTTAGTATTAATTTTTTCTTACGTGCTGTTTAATGTTAGTTTCTATTTTTTTTTCCTTATGAAAATTTAATTATATTTGGGTGTTATATACTCCTAGCATTACCTTGGGATATGAGGAAAAAATATTTTTGGTCCCAAACTTTACCCCAAAAAACACATTTGGTACCATGCTTTGCAGAAAAACAGATTTGGTACCATAATTTAGAGATTCTTGACACATTTAGTCATTCCGTTAAATTTTGGACGGAATTTTCGCGCGTGACTGTCACGCGCGCGTTAAGTTCAAAATGGTCACGAGTTTTGCACGTGATAAATCGGTCAAAACACTTTTGGTCCCAAACTTTACCCCAGAAAACACATTTGGTACCATGCTTTGCAGAAAAACAGATTTAGTACCACAATTTACATACTCTTGACACATTTAGTGTTTATGTTAAATTGATTCTCTAAAAGATTTGATAAGAATCACAAAATATACTTGAATCATTAAAAATATTCTTAACAAAAGTATATTGGATACCTGACTTGGTGCACTTTGATTTGCACTTGTATTCCAATGTTAATACAAGCACCGATCAAAATTTTCATTTTTTCCATCGAAAACATCGAAAAGAGTTTTCCTTTTTGAATCACGCAAAACGAAAACAAGATGTAATTCCGAAACTATTTATTTGCCTTAAACTCTTTTATTTTCCTAAATTTAGTAACTTTTTTTACAAATTTTCCTTAGTGTTTCCGAAACATTTCCGAATAGTCTAAAAAAGTTTTCAATATTTGGCTCTCTGAAACATACATTCGAAACGAAATTTTGATCCATGGATACAAGTGCAAATCAAAGTGCACCAAGTCAGGTATCCGATGTACTTTTGTTAAGAATATTTTTAATGATTTAAGTATATTTTGTGATTTTTATCAAATCTTTTAGAGAAACTGTTTTCTGTTCATTAGAGATGATTTTTATCAATTTAACATAGAGACTAAATGTGTCAAGAGTATGTAAATTGTGGTACTAAATCTGTTATTCTGCAAAACATGGTACCAAATGTGTTTTCTGGGATAAAGTTTGGGACCAAAAGTGTTTTGACCGATTTATCACGTGCAAAACTCGTGACCATTTTGAACTTAACGCGCGCGTGACAGTCACGCCCGAAAATTCCGTCCAAAATTTAACGGAATGACTAAATGTGTCAAGACTGTCTAAATTGTGGTACCAAATCTATTTTTCTGTAAAGCATGGTACCAATATGTTTTCTGAAGTAAAGTTTGGGACCAAAAGTGTTTTTCCCTCCTTGGGATATATATAACTTTATAATAATTTCACATTGTAGAGGATTTATACCCTTTGCATTATTTGATCCAAGCTGTAAATACACAGTCTAATAGATAAAAAAAATAAAAAAATTTACGACAATTAAATTATACATTGTAAATTATTCTTTAGCTTTTTGGGTTCTTCAATTTCTTAAACCATTTATTGTGTAGTTAGACTATCGTGTAATATTGTGTAGTTAGACTATCGTGTAAGATTTGCTAAAAAAAAAAAAAAAAAATTGAAGTTTATTTCAAAGTTCATTCTCGAATTAAAAAGTTGAGGTTAATTTATTTATATTCTCCATTTCACCCTCAGATTCATTGAACTCCTCCTTTTTGTTGTGTTCATTGTTTTTCATGACCTCTTCATAATGCAAGCTTCAAGTTCCTCAACATATCATTAATACTATATTTTTTATAGAACTGACATTTTTCATGACCTCTTCTTAATGCAAGATACTCCCCTGTGTTATGTTAAACCTGCAAGAAATCACTTTGTAATACATGAAAATAATTTGCATATACCCCTTCTTTTTGGGTAACATAAACGTCAATTTTTTTACCAACAACTTATTAATGTAATGAAAGTTTGAAAATTACTTTATAATGATTTAATAATTGACATGCAGACGACAATGACTCGACTTAGAGTGTTGGACTATTGGGAGACTTTGTTTTCAGTCATTTTTGACGCTAAAGTCGACGACTTTGGGTTAATTGGAATTTTTTCATGACATTTTTCTGTATCACTTTTTTGTCTTGCTTCTATTGACATGTCAATGAATATAGAATATCTATGACAGCATTTTATTTGATTTTCTTTTTTCTTATGGTAGTTAGCATAATTTAAATTGATTCAACAGCTAGAAGTTGCGATTGATTAATTTTTTCGATTATATAAGCTCCTTCATTTGATTATTTACCCAAATTTGTAAAAGTATATTTTTATTTTTCAGTAACTATGTCTCGGAGTATATTCTAAAAAAATGGCCAAAATATAAATTTGGGTAATTAAATTTTTTATTTTATTCGACACACTAGAGAAACAATCTAATTAAGGTGACAACCTATTAAAATTAAAAAATATTGTTCTTTACAACAACCAGTCAACCAAACATTGATTGAGGTGATACAAGACGTGATACGGTGACATCAGTTAGGTTTTAATTATTTTTAAATTTTAAGAGTTCTCAAACTCGCTTTCAAATTACATCCAAGAAATATAATAGTTAATATAAAAGGAAAGGGCAAATGTGTAATTTGATACATGAAACAATTCATGTATAAGGAATATTGCCCCGAAAATTTATATTTGTATCCCAAGAAAATTTTAAAAGTTAAATATTTAAAATTTTATTAATTTTATGTATACAATATCTATTTTGTCTCACTTGGTTAAACTTTCTCTCCTAGAGTTCACGATCTATTGTTCAAATTCCAATAATAATTATTTATTAATATATTTTAATTGTCTTAGGTTCTTTAATCTTTTTTTTAGTTGTACATTTATTTATTTTCTCTTCATAGTAATTATTATTTTAATCTCTTTCCTTTTTTAATGATATTTTGTCAAAATTTTCTTAATAAGTACTTTTAAAAAATTATTTCTTAATAATTATATAAAGAATATGATTTTTTTTCTTTATATGATTTTTTTCTTATTACTTTCTTTCTTTAATTAGTACGTCGGAAAAAAAAAATGCTTGCTCCAATAAAATTGGTCCAGCTCCACAACTGTATATATATGTATATGTATACTTTTTTAGTTTTATAGTATAACTTTTTCTATATCTGATGATAATAATTAATAGAGTTAAGAATGTGACCGACTAAAATAAAGTCAAGCAATCAATTATAATATTTATAAAAAGAATGAAATAGAGCTAAAGATGTATATATACATGTAAAATTTGCTTCAACTAAAATAATATTTTCATAAAAGGAAAAATTATAAAAATATCAAGATTCAGTCTTTTAAAAATTGCGTGGATTTGTTGCTTAATTATCTATCTAAAAAATAATATGTTAGAAAAAATAATATATCAATATTAAATTAGTATTTTTGCATTTTAAAAAAAATGGATTATATTTTTTATAACAAAGAGGCCCCAAATTTAAAATTCGCCTAGGGCCCCCGAAGGTCTAGGGCCAGCCCTATCGGAAATTAGTTTGAGAGTTGGTTGTGAAACTTTTAAATCTTAATTTGGAAAATGGTTCGAAAAAAATATTGAAGATGAAGATGTAAAATATTAATAAAATAATAATTAGGAGTTTTAAAAATTTAAGATTTTATTAGAAGTTGGGATTTGTTTGAGAGGAATAAGTGGTATTAGTCAAATTAATGACCTTTATAAATTAGAAGTGTTAAAAATTGGTAACAAATTATTAAAATCAATAATTTATAGGTCTCAAATATAATTGGATAGTTTCTCAAAAGGAAAAAGTAATATAAAAAAAAACAGGAAAATTCTAGGGTGCCGCTACGTTATGTGCCGCTAATACCACATTAGGTGGTATTACCACACAATGTGTATCACATTGTATGGTATAATCTCCACATGTGATAGTACATGATCACATTACATAGTATTAACCTCATATGTTTAATATGACCCCCACATCATGTAGTATTTATTCCAAATTAGGTGGTATTACCACGCAATGTGTGTCACATTCTATGGTACTTATACCACCTAATGTGACACACATTGTGTGATAATACCACATAATGTGGTATTAGCGGCACCTAACGTAGCGGCACCCTAGAATTCCCCAAACAAACATAGCACCATGAATCTTCAAGCAAAACATTGATATGATCCAACGGTGGATGGAAATGGAATGGTCGAAAAACCGACATTGCAACGTGTAGAGCTGAAAATTACACCACTTTTTAATCTATCAGTGCATGCAAAATTGCAAATATTGAGTAGAGGAATATCTCCACCAAAGGAAATGTTTGGCAGTCCTTGCAATGTGAAACGAGAGACGATAATTACTCTCCTAAAAAAAACTGTATTTTGGGAAGAATTTACACTTTGCCCCTCAAAATTTTGGAAAAGTGCATTTTTTTCCTTCAAAATATTTTGCGTAACCAAGTCCAAATTTTTTCAAAAAGGTCATAATATAAAATTAATTTATATTTAATGTTTTTAAATTATTTCAAAGTTCATAAGGTCACAAGATTTAATTAAATTATATTTAGTAGCTTAACTTCAAATACGGATTGTGGCACATAAAATTAGACTAAAATCCAATAAAAAAAGGTCCAAAATTTTTTAGGCATTACAATTTAGACATGTGAATCCTGTTTTTTGGGGATTGTAGATGCATGGGAGTTCCCTTATGGATTTGTGCACGTTTCTTTTGTTATTCAACTGATTTTCAACAATATGTTTCCATGCATTTGGCCATCGTAAAACCAAATTCATGGTATAAAATATGTATGATTATGTAGCAAATATATGGCATTAGTTATAGAGCATAGCATAAAAACATTTATAAATTTGTAGTAAAAAGCATGGCATTGATTTATAGGTTACCTAGATACTACACTAGTAGATTTAATACATGGGGGTTGGATGAATGACACATAAGCATAAAATGACAAAATATTGTCATTTTATGCTTATGTGTCACTCATCCAACACCCGGATGGATTAAATCCACCGGTGTAGGTACTAATTTTCCTGATTTATAATGTAATCATCTCCTCGCCTTTCTGAAGTTAGTGAAAAGTTGTTTCTATACAATTATGAGTGTATTTCTTACATGGTATCAGCCAAATAACGATAAATTAATTCAAATAGAAAAATTGTTCACAATTTTCCGTTGGTTTAATTCAATTAGTGTTCTGCTATTAATCGATTGGAAACATTTCGACGGATCTTATATCACTTGTTGCTCCCAAGTGATCAGATGGTCTAGAGAAGGGGTTAAATAGACTTTCTAATATATCTTTTCCTTCTTCAATAGCTTGATAAAATATGTTCATTTGTGAGCTCTCAGTTCTTTGTCTTTGAATAGACTTCCAAATTATCAAACCGTCAAACTCAAAAATATTGTTTAGTGATTAAGAGTTTGCAAATCAGAGTTTAATATATATCAACGGATCATTATTTTCTAGCAGATTTTAAAAAAATTTCCCCCCTCAACTTAATATTTGGTTTTTTAAAAGCACAAAATGAAAGCCTATCAACTAAGCACTTTATGTGAACAGATACGAAAATTTGCAGAAAGTAAAGAACACCGGGTTTATAATGGTTCTGAGGTGAAACAAGCCCTTTATTCCACTCTTCTCATAAACACTTAGGAATATATTGAGATCACTAAGCCAGTTCAAGTATGACTAGATCACTAAGAAATTTTAAAATGCCAGATCATTAAGCAGGCTAGTAGGAAAACAATTGTTTCCTAGAATAACATAAGTTGTACACAAAAATTCTTAAGTGGTTCGTGCTTTTCAACTTTTGTAGATTTGAAGATGTATCTTTTCAGCATTGGAGTTTTCATCTTCTACTTATACTGGTTAGCTATATGCCTGTTGAAAGAGGCAAATTACTAATACGCCCTTCATTTAAGCTTGTCACATAAAAAATGGATCCCTGCATAAAGGTATGTCCTGCAATTCAGCTGGACTTCGTTGTTATATGTTGTCTTCTGCTCTGTTGACAATTTACTAGATGTTGAATATTTTACTGAGTTCCTGAAAGGATAGTGCCCAACAAGTCAACAAATACGAGCTTGTAAAGGGACTACCTTAGAAAGCAATCTTATGGTTCATAAAATGATACGCCTGTTATTCATAGTACGTGAATTAAACAATGGCCATCTTCATCTCTCGCGAACTTATCTAAGCGATTGGATGAAATCCTAAGATCACATTCGACTATTGGACGATTCACTTCAGTATTGAGTGCAATCATGAAACAGTCTCTAAGGTTGTGATCTTAAAACTGTTCCAAGTCATAGATTCCTATCGAGACGGGGTATCGAGGGAATCGCTAAGACTTGTACGATTATGCATGATTCACATGGAGTGAATTTGTAGAGTTTCATGTACAAGACATTTGATGTCAGTGCATATGACTAGGTGGTTCGATAGGGGATCGAACGCATCCAACGACCCGAAAAGAGAGACCCATCGTGGAAGTGCATTAAGCATATCGGTAATGGGATGTCTCTCGAGACTTATGATAGTGTACGATTTAGTCCTCGTACTTGAGGTACTAGGGCGATTCGGTACACTGGAATACGTACTTTGATTTAGGAGCCGATCATGTAGCCTGATCATTGTGCGACTACTTTGGGTATGTATGAACGTGTACGCGGATGGTTAGTACCAAGAAAGAATCTATCGACTCGTCTTGATAAGATGAGAGAATTTCCTGTACATTCTTAGATAATATAGATTCCAAGAAACCCACAGCCGTGGTCAGTGACAGATTTGGAAAGGGGTTTTCAAATTTAGAAGTCACACTGAAATTATTATCCTAAATTAAAAAGTACAATATTGAGATAATTAGAGGTGCCGACCAATTCACACACCCTAGGTCTCAATCGGGAAATTAGTCGTTAGAAGGACCGTATGTACATGGCAGTTATAATAGGTGAAGGTTCACAAATATCAAAAAGTTGGGTCTCATGGACTTGTGGCTAGACATCGACCATGAGGTGTGGGTACTCCTAAATTAATAGGGAAATTAATTCTAGAATGGTCAATAAAAGTGTTTAATTGATCGGAGCAATTAATTGTATATTAATTGCTCACTAATTAAATCACGAGAGTCGTGGGCTTGCTGCCAACTGATGGTGAACCTAGGGGGTCACACACAATACAGTTGGACAGTGACAGTCGTAAAAGGAAACATTTGTTTTAAAGAAGTTAAATCAAAGTGAATTAAATGGTTAATTCAATGAGAAGAATAATTAATTAGAATGATTTAATTAATTAGACGTGAATTAAAGTGTTAATTAAAAGTGGAGAATTGTTAATTAGAAGTATCTAATTAATTAATCAATTGAAATTTCTAATTAATTAAGTCCTCAATTAAAGTGTTAATTGGAAAGTTAATTAATTAATGGTAGATTAATTAATTAAACTAAATGGGCCGAATCATGCTGATTAAATGAAGGTCAATTATTTATTAATATACGTGGCCGATTTTGGTTAAGGAAAGAATTGATTAATGGTTGATTAATTAATCTTTCTAAGTTGTCCGATTTCTAGCTTATGTAAAGGTTAATTGATTAATTAATTTTGTATCAATTAATTGCACACATGGCCGATCTATGAAAAAGGGAATAAGTAATTAATTAATTTTGGATTAGTTAGTTATGATCATGGCCGATTTTGATGAGGGAAATTTGGTAGAAGATTTTATCTTGTGTAACAAGGGAAAATATATGGCATATCTTGCTTCCTTATGTGATAAGAAAAGATATGCAAAAGGATTATATATATATATATATATATATATATATATAGGGGGATTCTAGGGTGTCGCTACGTTAGGTGCTGCTAATACCACATTAGGTGGTATTATCACACAATGTGTATCACATTGTATGGTATAAGGAGTATAATTTATACCATAGAATGTGCCACACATTGCGTGGTAATACCACCTAATTTGGAATAAATACTACATGATGTGGGGGTCATACTAAATATATGGGGTTAATACTATGTAATTTAATCATGTACCATAGAATGTGATATACATTGTGTGGTAATACCACCTAATGTGATATTAGCGGCACCCTAGAATTTTCCATGTTTTGTTAGCATGTCTGATACATATATATAGCGGCTTAATATCCCGGTATGTAGTATTAAATCTATGTTTATTTTTAATAGAAAATATTTTTATGTTTATATTTTCTTACTCTCAAATATGTTTTGTTAGCATATCTCAAATTTCCAAGTTTTCATACATCCCAACTTTATATGACTGTCATACAAGAGTTAATAACAAATTAACTTTATGTATTATTTTTAATAGAAAATTTATCTTTTTTTGATAAATGAAAGGGCAAAATAACTCATTGGATTTTTGTAAATGAAGCACACCATTTTCCTCTTCATTTTTACATTTTTATAAGGGAGTAAAATGCTCATTATGTAATATCATAGGGAGGTAAATTATCTATATATGCATATCACAGGGAGGTAAATTGATGTGAATATGTTGTCAAGTTATGGTTATAGTTAGTTATTTTTTACATGAAAATGAAGAATCAGTTAGGGGTGAATGTGGTCGGGTTTGAGCGGGTTTGCATGAAAAAATCAATTCGACCCAACACATGCGGGTTGTCAAACTTTAGCACACCCGCGTCCTTATTTTTATAAACTGCCCGGTTCAAGTGGAATGATTCTGGGCGGGTTTGTGTGTTGAACGCAATATACATATTTCCAAGATCACACTTAAATAAGTTAAATATAAACCATTTATCTTTGTAATATCTATTCTTACCAACTTATATGTCATTGATTATAATTTAGAGATAAATTCGAGTATAAATATGATTACGAACCTATGCGGTTACATATTCATACCATGCGCATAAATATTAACAAGAAACTTGAAAATTTATTAATTTTCTGTTCATAAGTTAATAAATGTGATTTATTTAACATTTTTATTAAAACATGAATAAAAAGTATATTAATAATGATTAAATGCATGTTGCAGGTGCATCGATTTTTTAAAATCAAATCCATCATCTGACCTATACAATGCGGATTTACATGTTATCAACCCGAAATTGATTATTTTAAAAATAAAATCGACGAGTTACGGGCAGGTTGGGCAAGCTAGTGAGTCGGGTGCGGCTGGTTTATGAACACCCCTGGTATCAGTTGCATTATAGAGCGTGTATGCAACATCTCCAATAAGGAGTTAAATTGCTCATTATTTCATATCACAAGAAGATAAATTACCTATTTTCATATCACAACGAGTTAAATTGTCCAATAAACATATCAAAGAGAGTTATGTCCTAGGCAATTTAAGAAATTACCACACCACAGGCAAGGTGGTGGTTTTTCTCCGGTCTTCAAAAGTTTACTAGAGCACCCCAAGTGTTGTGCCTCTAGAGATAGTCCACACCAATTGGATTGAATGACCTCCTTAAACCTCAGGCTTAGAACTAGGTAGAAAGAGTTGTCCTTTTAGAACTGGATCTAGATCCAGAGAAGAAGCTTGGAGAAACAATAATGGAGAGGGGCGATTTTTACTGGGTGGCCGAACATGAAAGGGGGCGAGAGGGGCTGAAATTTTCGGCCACTTGATTTTCTTGTGTAATGGTTTGTATTAGTTGCTTAATCACTTTTTTGGAGATTATGTGTATATCTAATATATATATCTCTATTAGAAGACTCCTTCTTCTAATATATATATATCATATCTTTTTAAAAAGATCTCTCCTTATCAAGATACAAGATATACATATATATATATATATATATATATATATATATATATAATCCTTTTGCATATCTTTTATTATCACATAAGGAAGCAATATATGCCATATCTTTTCCCTTGTTACACAAGATAAAATCTTCTACCAAATTTCCCTCATCAAAATCGACCATGATCATAACTAACTAATCCAAGATTAATTAATTACTTATTCCCTTTTTGATAGATCGGTCATGTGTGCAATTAATTGATACAAAATTAATTAATCAATTAACCTTTACATAAGCTAGAAATCGGCCCACTTAGAAAGATTAATTAATCAACCATTAATCAATTCTTTCCTTAACTAAAATCGGCCACATATATTAATTAAATAATTGACCTTCATTTAATCAGCATAATCATACCCATTTAGTTTAATTAATTAATCTACCATTAATTAATTAACTTTCCAATTAACACTTTAATTGAGGACTTAATTAATTAGAAATTCCAATTGATTAATTAATTAGATACTTCTAATTAACAATTCTCCACTTTTAATTAACACTTTAATTCACGTCTAATTAATTAGATCATTCTAATTAATTATTCTTCTCATTGAATTAACCCTTTAATTCACTTTGATTTAACTTCTTTAAAACAAATGTTTCCTTTTACGACTGTCATTGTCCAACTGTATTGTGTGTGATCCCCTAGGTTCACCATCAGTTGGCACCAGGCCCACGACTCTCGTGATTTAATTAGTGAGCAATTAATATACAATTAATTGCTCCGATCAATTAAACACTTTTAATTGACCATTCTAGAATTAATTTCCCTATTAATTCAGGAGTACCCACACCTCATGGTCAATGTCTAGCCACAAGCCCATGAGGCCCAACTTTTTGATATTCGTGAACCTTCACCTGTTATAACTGCCATGTACATACGGTCCTTCTAACGACTAATTTTCCGATTGAGACATAGGGTGTGTGAATTGGTCGGCACCTCTAATATTCTCAATACAGTACTTTTTAATTCAGGATAATAATTTCAGTGTGACTTCTAAATTTGGAAACCCCTTTCCAAATCTGTCACTGACCACGGCTGTGGGTTTCTCGGAATCTATATTATCAAAGAATGTACAGGAAATTCTCTCATCTTATCAAGACGAGTCGATAGATTCTTTCTTGGTACTAACCATCCGCGCACACGTTCATACGTACCCAAAGTAGTCGCACAATGATCAGGCTACATGATCGGCTCCTAAATCAAAGTACGTATTCCAGTGTACCGAATCGCCCTAGTACCTCAATTACGAGGACTAAATCGTACACTATCATAAGTCTCGAGAGATGTTGGATAAGGATGAAGATGAAGGCACTGAAGACAAAATTTTAAGGGAGGTTTTGATGCATTCCAAAACTTCAAAATCCGCTAAGTATGGAGTAACTTAGCTGATAATCCCTTTGGAAGAAATTTTGACTAAGTTTAAGAAGATATCAGAAGAGTCAAAATTTCAAGGTCCATGACTTCTGATCTGCTGAAGGAAAAATATCAGACTGATGAAGATCAGCCGACTCAAATCAGATTTGTTCAAGTTTGGGATCAGCATAGTTCGTCATCAGACTTGCACTTCCGTCAGCCAAGTGGAAAAGATCATAAAGTCTTCCCAACGGTAATAAATGCCCCTGGAAGTAATAAATGCTGAAGTACAAGGATATTAAAGACAAATGATTGAAGAAATGCTTCGCATCAGTTGGGTGCATTTAATGCTTCCTGCAGAATAGTACTGTTGACAGTACGAACAGACTGCAAAAGAGCCGTTCGCGGAAATTAAGGACCAGTACTCGAAGATTTTGAATCTTGTCTCTCTTCAACGGACATTTTTCAAACCTCAAGTATAAATAGCTGAAAGAGACGAGAAGAAAAAAAAGAACACAATCTCTGAGAAGTTTTCGAAGCAAAATTCTTTAAGTCTCAAGAACAGCTCACTCATCAGCTTAGTCATTTGTTGACGAAAAGCGAAGTTGAAGAACAAAGCTAAACACATCTTCTGAGTGAATTTGTAAAATTGAGTGTTGTGAGAAGTAGATATCCATCTAAGTGAGTGATATTACTTCAGAGAGTAGGATTTCTTTGTGATTTCTTACTGCGCACTTACGGCTTGTTCATTTGTTGATTGGCGTAAGCAGAGTGTACTGATTACTCTGTGTTTCTAGTATAACCCAAGATCTTTGTGACTTGGACGAGTGGATTAAAGGATATTTACATCCATATAACCACTATAAAAATTACTTGTGTTTTTATTTGCATTTTTACTTGCATATTTCAAGATTGCATAAAACACTTTACTTAACTGTTTGAAAAGGATTTAAAAGGAGTTTATAAAACTGGGAAACATTTTTCAAACTACTAAGAATACTTGTGAAAAACACTTTGAAAATCCGCTGCAAGTACTCTAAGTATTAAAACTGATTTTGACAAAATCAGCTAAGTAACTATCAGTTTAGTGGTCTACTAAGCTGGTCAAAGATTTGTTCGCGATCAGCCGAGGAACATACTGTTGATAACAACTTAGTCTGTCTAAGTTAACAAAAAGGTTTTAAAGTTAAAAATTGTAAAAAGTTTAGAGGTCTATTCACCTCCCCCTTTAGACCTCATCTGACCACTTGGGACCAACAAGTGGTATCAGAGCAGGTGGTTCATTTGAATCAGCTGCCTGATCAACGAGCTTGATCCAAGTGTTTTTCAAAGGTTTTAAAACTTTTCAAAATAGCATCTTTTTGAAAAACAAAAACTTTTTGAAAAATGGACTGTATCAGCCATGTTCCCCACATTGCTGGTATGTCGTTTGAAGACTGGAAAATCAGGATGGAGATTTTCCTAGCTGCTTATAATGATAACATGTACACATGTATCATAAAAGGTCCATTCAAATTCACCAAGACTATCATAGTTGATGAAGCTGAACTAGTGGTGGAAAAAGATCTGACAGAGATGACAGCTGAAGAAATAAAGCTTTTCAATCTGGATAAAATTGGCCGTTTCATCATGACCAAAGCCCTGGACAATGATCGGTTTGATAAAGTCAAACATTGCAAAACTGCAAAGGAGATGTGGGACAAGGTTCGTGACATGAGCGAAGGAAACGACGCCATCAAAGAGCATCAGCTGAGTGTTGCTCTGGAAAAGTTGGACAACTTCAAGATGAAGTCTGCGGAAACCATTGACCAGATGGACACAAGGTTTACAAGGACATTGAATGAAGTGTTAAAGCTTGGAAAAACCTTTACGGACAAGGAGATAACCGTTAGAGTTCTGAAGGCCCTACCTCCAAAGTTCAACATGAAGGTGACAGCCATGGAAGAGTCAAGAGATCTGGGCAAGATTTCTCTCACCGAGCTGTTCTCAGTACTCAAGGCGTACGAGTATAAACTGCCAAGAATGGGTGTTGAAGAAACCTCAACTTCAAGTCCTACAGCTGCACTTGTTGCTGCTGAAAATCCTAGAAGGCCAGCTCACAAAAGCAAAGATGTGGACTCATCTGATGAAGCCACACTACTCAACAAAAAGGAGTACACTGCTGGAGACGTTGCATTGCTGATGAACAACTTCAAAAAGTTCTACAGACGAAAAATGAAGAACAAATATAACAATGCTTCTACTTCTAACCCTACTTCTTCTTCTCAGGATAAGGATTCTTATAAATCCAAAATGATGTGCTATAATTGCAGGAAACTGGGTCATTTCATCAGAGACTGCCCATATCCTAAAGCTGAGAAGTACACAGAAGAAGAAAAGAGAATCAGAAAAGAAAGAAAGCATCAGAAAGAAAAGGCGATGGTAGCAGAAGCGGAAAAGCCAGCTGCCGTCTACTCATCTGATTCAGATTCAGACACTTCTGATGAAGAGTCTTCTGATGAAGAGAGTCATGCTCTTCTCCGCCTGATGGCTAAGGAATCTGATAACTCTGAGGATGATGAGGTAACTCCTCTTGAAAATGAAATATTTAGTTCATTTGAACAAATGATGCTTAACAATACTACTATTGCTGAAGCATTTAAAAAGCTTAAGGAAGAGATGATATTGCTAAAAGAGCAAAACAGTTCACTGAAACTCTCAGCTGAAAAGCCAAGAGAATCAGTTGAATATAAACAGCTTGAGCAAGAAAATGAATCTCTGAAAGCTGAATGTGAAGTTTATAAAGGAAAAATCCTGGAACTTGAGAAAGTCATTGAGTCTCATGAGAAGTCATCTGTTGCATCCACTCATATGTCTAGTAAACAGAAGACACCTTTAGATCAGGACAAGTTAGAACTGAACCATACTGAAAAATTTATATCAGCTGACAATAGTAAGGTCATACTGTATGTTCAGACTACTAAACCTGCTTCACCTGAGAAAGTATTAAAGGAGACGAAAACTCCTAAGGCTAAAAAGAGCAAAGAGCATAGTGTAGGAAAACAGACTAGTAAGCCTAAACAGAAGAGTCCTAGGAAGTCCTCTGATAAGGCTAAAACTAATCAGACTAGTGATAAAACTAAGTCGTCTGTTATTGAGCAAGCAAGTAGTAAGCCAAAGAAGCATAAAGTCAAGAAAAATCAAAATGCTTGGTATGGAGATGAGTCTTATTATGTGCAACCTGCTGCATATCATCCTATGTATCATGCGCCTCAATTTCCAACTTACTATGCACCTTATCCTGCTCATCCAATGCATGCATATCCTCCTTATCATGCATCTTACTCTGCATTTGAACATTATCCTTATCATGCTGATCATCAACAATATGACAAATCTGATGAACGTGGTAAAGGAAAAGCTGTTCATACTCCTGTTGAAACTCAGAAGCCTAAGAAGCCTAAGACTTCATCATCTTGGGTTGTCAAGGGTGGAACTAATCCTTCAGGACCCTCTCAATAAGGGTACCTAAAACAATTTTATTTTGTTTTGTGGGTTAGGATTAGGAGTAGGAGTAAAGTAGAGAAGATTTGGTACTTGGACAGTGGCTGTTCAAGGCACATGTGTGGAAGCATACATGAACTGACTGATGCTGTTGCCGTGGATGGTCCAAAAGTTACTTTTGGAGACAGTAAAGAAGGCAAGATTGTTGCAAAATGAAGCTTAATCAAGGGAAACATAGAGATATCTGATGTCTCATATGTTAAAGGCCTAAAGTACAACCTGCTGAGCATAAGTCAATTTTGTGACAAAGGATATTCAGTCATCTTCTCAACAGATAAGTGCTATGTTGAACAGATTGGTACAAAGAAGGTAATTTTATCTGGAAGACGACAAGAGAATGTCTACACAGTGGACTGGAATTCTGCTGACAAGAATTCCAGTATTTGTTTGGTGGCATCAACACCAAGTGAAGTTAGTTGGTTGTGGCACAAAAGAATGAATCATGTGAATTTCAAGACCATCAACAGACTTATCAAGAATAATCTGGTAGAAGGAATTCCAAAGACAGTCATGAGCAAAGATAAGCTTTGTGACGCCTGTCAGAAGGGTAAACAAATCAAGTCATCATTCAAAAGCAAGAAGCATCAATCTTCTGGAAGAATATTGGAGCTGCTACACATGGACTTATTTGGACCCATTGATCCAGCCAGCAATGGTGGAAAGCAATACTGCCTAGCTGTTGTGGATGACTATTCAAGATATACTTGGGTGATATTCATGAAAAAGAAAAGTGAAACCAAGGAACATCTTACTAATCTGATGGAACTGATCCAGAATGAGAAAATCATAAAGATATTGAAGATCAGATCAGATAGAGGGACAGAGTTTACAAACTCTACTGTTGAAGAGTATTGTAATATCAAAGGAATACATCATGAGTATTCAGCTGCTAGAACCCCTCAACAGAATGGTGTTGCTGAAAGGAGAAACAGAACACTGAAGGAAGCTGTCAGAACCATGATAGCTGAAGCTAAACTGCCTCAAAGATTTTGAGCATAAGCAACAAACACAGCATGTTTTACCCAAAACAGATGCATGATCAACAAGCACCAAAACAAGACTCCATATGAAGTTTGGAACAACAGGAAGCCAAACATTCATTACTTTAAGATATTTGGTTGTAAATGCTATGTTTTAAATAATGGGAAAAATCACCTTACTGCATTTGCAGAAAATGATGATGAAGCTGTTTTTGTAGGATACTCTACTGTTAGTAAAGCTTATAGAGTTTTAACAAAAGAACATTACTAATAGAAGAATCCATTCATGTAGTATTTGATGAACCAAGTCAATCTTCTGAAAAGAATCAAAGTATTAATCAAGATCTGTCTACTGATTTACAGAAGTTGAATGTTGGAAAGAATGAAGAATATGTTCCCATCATACTACCTGATCTCATCCCAGCTGATAACTCAAGTGCTGTTCAAAATCACAGTGCTGATTGTCTAACAGACGAGTTGCAAACAGCTGACAGACCAGAGACTGTTCAACAGACAACAAATGTTCAACAGACTACTACTGGAACTCCAACAGTAGTGTTGCAAGATCAAAACAAAGGACAACATTATGATTTGCAACCTGATCTCAGATGGCTCAAGAATCATCCACCAGAATTGGTGATTGGTGATCCTTTGGATAAAGTGAAGACAAGGAGAGCTGCTGCAAGTGATGCAATGTTTGTCAGCTTCCTCTCACAAATTGAGCCCAAACAGATTGAAGAAACTCTTAGTGATTCCAACTGGATTGAAGCTATGCAAGAAGAGCTAAATCAATTTGAAAGGAATGAAGTCTAGTACTTAGTTCCTAGACCAAGTCATCAAAGAGTCATTGGCACTAAATGAGTTTTCAGAAATAAGATGAATGAAGATGGTGAAGTCACCAGAAACAAAGCAAGATTAGTGGCCAAGGGTTACTGCCAAAAATAAGGCATTGACTTTGATGAAACGTTTGCACCAGTAGCAAGATTAGAGGCAATCAGACTCTTTCTTGCCTATGCTGCTCACAACAATTTCACCGTTTATCAGATGGATGTGAAATCAGCTTTTCTCAATGGAGAATTGCAAGAAGAAGTTTACGTTGAACAACCACCTGGTTTTGAAGTCTATCAAGAAGAAGACAAGGTGTATCGTCTGAAGAAAGCCCTCTATGGACTGAAACAGGCTCCAAGAGCATGGTATGATACCTTATCTGATTTTCTTTTAATCAAAGGATTTCGCAAAGGTAAAGTTGACAAGACCTTGTTCACTATTGAATGGGAAGAACATATTTTGCTTGTGCAAATTTATGTGGACGATATTATTTTTGGTTCAACTAACCAACAGATGTGTGACAAGTTCTCAAAGCTGATGCAGAACAAGTTTGAAATGAGCATGATGGGAGAACTTAATTATTTTCTTGGTTTGCAAGTAAGACAGTTGCCTGATGGAATTTTCATCAGCCAAGCAAAATACACAAAGGATCTATTTAAGAAATTTGGTATGGAAACTAGTTCTACTGCTACTATTCCAATGTCTACAAGTCTTCGCTTGGATAAAGATGAAGATGGCAAATCAGTGGACATAACCAAATACAGAGGCATTATTGGGTCACTGTTATATCTAACAGCAAGCAGACCTGATATCATGTACTCAATTGGGGTTTGTGCGAGATTTCAATCAAATCCTAAGGAATCTCACCTCTTAGCTGCCAAGAGAATACTGAAATATATTAAGGGCACTCAAGATTTGGGATTGTGGTATCCTAGAGTGTCTGGATTTGAGCTTATTGGATATTCAGATTCTGACCTTGCTGGCTGCAAGATTGATAGAAAGAGCACAACAGGTGCCTGTCAATTCTTAGGTAGTCGTCTGATCTCATGGATGAGTAAGAAACAGACTTCAGTATCCATATCTACTGCTGAAGCTGAATACATAGCTGCTGGAGCTTGCTGTTGTTGGGATTGGGTAAGAAAAACAGCCCTAGGCACAGCGGAATATAAAAATTTTCTAGGGCCTCTTAAAGAATCTTGCCAGGATATTCTCTAGTTGTATATATATGAATATAAATAAATGACAGTATAAGTTTTCTCGTTTATACCTGTCTCCTTGCAAATCCTCGGCTAGCAAGACGAGCTCTGAATTCTGCCCCGGTAAGATCGACCCACACCTTTGTTTAGCGCCCCACGTGTTGCGCCTCTACGAGTTGATACACCACAATATCACGAAAATTAATATATCCTAATCAACTGGAACATAGGGTATATTAATATCTAGGTTTTAGAACAACTTTGGAACGAAGAATCGAAGACGAAAATTCTTCCTAAAGTGGAAGTGAGTTCGGCCGATCACAAGGGAGAGAGGGAGAGAATTTTGCTTTTCTTGATTTTCTTGTGGAGTTGTATGTGAGATATGAGACCTAGTCTCTTATTTATAGATATCTCTCATAACCTAATCCTTCTAGGATTAGGATATTAATTCTCCTACATGGGCCATGGCCCTCTTTAATTAGAAGACTAAGTCTTCTAATTAATTCATGGCCCATATTAATTAATCTTTCAGGGCTTTATTTAATCTCCCAATTAAATAGCCCAATTAATTAACTCATCTCCCAATTAATTAATTAAACTCCAAGTCTAATTAAATTAATTATTCTATTAATTAATTAAATCATAATTAATTAATTTACTCATAAATTAAATTCCAATTTAATTTATAATCTTGATCCAATTCCAATTGGATCCATTTTCGTTCCATATGGGTCGACCCAGTCGACCCACCCATTTAATCGACCCAGTCGATTTTGACTCAGTCGACACAGTCGACTCGTTCGTTCTTACTTCCTCGCTTTCGCTTCATGTGTATTGTGTATGCCCCCGTAGGTTCACCACATAATTGGCCGCGGGTTGTAATTAAATATTATTTAATTACTCGAGCAATTAATTACTCTAAATTAATCGAACACTCTGTCGATTAATCATTCCAAAATCAGCACCCCTGCTAATTTGGGAATTCTCCCACACTCCACGGTCGATGTCCAGTCACAAGCCCATGGAGCCCAATCACTGGTGAATTAATTCAGTGAACCTTTTATCATTTACAATTTCCATATACGACATAATCTCTCCATCGATCAATCTCCCAGTCGAGACTTAAGGGTATGGTTTTTCATCGGATTCCCTTATCTTTTGTCTTGACCTTATGTTCTCTGATCTCGAAATAAATTCTCTTTGACTTAATCTTTATGAGCTACTTACATAAAGTCGTCAGATACCTTGGCCAAGGATTTTACCAGAATTAATTTCTCACAGAAATCCATAGGAGAATTTCCCAACCTATCAAGTCGGGTCAACGGATCCTTTGTTGATGATATGAATCTGCATACGAGTTCCTCTAAACCCAATGTGAGTCCACAGAGACTTTCTGGTGATCCCCAGTCAGTCGGAACTCACATCAAAGCATAGACGTTCTCGCACCAGATAAACCCTATCATCTCAAGTTGTTAGGGATCGTTCCTCGTATACTATTGTAAATTGGAATAACTTCAACCCCGATATGCGACTACCGCTTCCATGGTGGGTTATTTCCTAATTGGGGTATTCAGTGCGCTTGCCATCCCAGCAAGCCACCCACTTATGTGTATCGACTATCCCAGTCACGCTCGTGGACCCCAGCGTCCTCCAGTTCATCGGAGTATACACAATAGTGAGAGTCTAACCGAATCCAACGATGTCCTATCTCGATTGGATTCTACGACTCTTGAATATATTCTAGATCACGGCCTTAGAGATCAGTCCACGGGTTGTCCCATAGCCCTGTGATCTAAGGACTTCTATCCTTATGCGTAGACAAATATTACATAAGATAAAGTTGACCATTTAATAAAAGTGTATTTATTAATCTAAATTGAATAGTTCCTCATTAATTACAATTAATGCTAGCCATACAGCTGGCTTGCAGGACACTATTTCTATCAATCTCCCACTTGTCCTAAAGCCAGTCTTTTATGTTCTTGAGTCCCATCTTATGCAGATGTTTCTCAAATGCCTTTTGAGGCAGAGGCTTCGTTAGCGGGTCCAGCGTATTATCTTCCGAGTCGACACGTTCCATCTTAATGTCTCATCTACCAATGATATCTCTTATCACATGGTATCGTCTCTGTACGTGCTTGGATTTCTGATGAGATCTCGGCTCCTTTGCTTGCGCTATTGCCCCATTATTATCGCAGAAGATAGTAATGGGCTCAGCAATGCTAGGTATCACATCCAATTCCTGGATGAAGTTCCTCATCCAAACACCTTCCTTTGCTGCGTCGCTCGCGGCAATGTATTCTGCTTCAGTGGTTGAATCCGCGGTTGTTTCCTGCTTGGAGCTCTTCCAGCTAACCGCACCACCATTGAGGCAGAAAACATATCCTGATGTCCACTTGAAGTCGTCTACATCACATTGGAAGCTCGAGTCTGTATAGCCTTCCAATTTCAATTCTCCTCCACCGTATACCAAGAACAATTCCTTAGTCCTTCTCAGGTACTTCAGAATTGCCTTTACGGCTATCCAGTGCTGCTCACCTGGATCAGATTGGTAGCGACTTGTAACGCTTAAAGCGTACGCTACGTCTGGTCTTGTACATAGCATACCATACATTATGCTTCCTATCGCGGATGCATATGGTACTCGAGACATATTGCTTCTCTCTTCAGGCGTCTTTGGGGCCATAGACTTGGAGAGTGCAATTCCATGTCTCATTGGAAGCAATCCTCTCTTGGATTCTTCCATACTAAATCTTTTCAAGATTTTGTCTATGTACTGGGATTGGGAGAGGCCCAGCATACCTTTTGATCTATCTCGGTAGATCCTTATACCTAGTACAAAGGATGCTTCTCCCATATCCTTCATTGAGAATTGTGTAGACAACCATGCTTTAGTTTCAGACAATGCTTTTACATTGTTTCCAATGAGAAGAATGTCGTCAACGTAAAGCACCAAAAATTCAACTGTACTCCCACTGATCTTCTTGTACACGCAAGGTTCGAACATGTTCTTGATGAATCCAAAAGTTTGGATTGTCTCATCAAAACGAATGTTCCAACTTCGGGAAGCTTGCTTCAGTCCATAAATGGACCTCTGGAGTTTGCACACCTTGTGTTCATCTCCTTTGGATGCATATCCTTTTGGTTGCTCCATGTAGATCTCCTTATCAATGTCTCCATTGAGAAAGGCAGTATTTACATCCATCTGCCATATCTCGTAGTTATACCACGCAGCTATGGCCAGCAAGATCCGAATGGATTTGGGCATTGCGACGGGCGAGAAGGTCTCCTCAAAGTCGATACCTGGTCTTTGAGTGTATCCTTTCGCCACTAGTCGCGCCTTGTAGGTAATCACCTCTCCGTTCACTCCAAGCTTTCGCTTATAGATCCACTTGCAACCCACGGGAGTCACTCCCACTGGTGGATCTACCAAGGCCCAGACCTTGTTTGAGTGCATGGAGTCCAGTTCGGATTCCATGGCTTCGCGCCACTTTCCCGAGTCTATGTCTAGCATAGCCTCTTCGTAAGTCCTTGGGTCGGTTAGAGACTGTCCAGTCTCATGCAGCAGACCGTAGTACCTCTCGGGTTCTCTACATTGTCTTTCTGACCTACGAAGTATCGGTGTACTTTCTGGTGCACTTTCATGCTCTTGTTCTCCCACTGCCTGTGGTGACGGGTCAGCTCGATCGACCTCTAAGGCCTTTTCAGCTTCAGTGACCTCATCTAGTTCTACGTTATTTTCTTTCTTGTCCACCAAGAAATCCTTCTCCAAGAAGTGAGCGTTCCTCGAGACAAACGTTGTTTGTCTTGTAGGATCGTAGAACTCGTATCCTATTGAGTTTTCCGGATACCCCACGAATTTGCACAAAGTGGATTTAGTTTCCAATTTATCTCCCACTAGCTTTTTAACGTAAGCGGGAGATCCCCATATGCGCATGAATGCGTATGAGGGTGCCTTGCCAAACCATAGTTCGTATGGTGTCTTTTCTACGGATTTCGAAGGTACCATATTCAGTATCTTCGTTGCCGTGAGGAGGGCATGTCCCCAAAATGAAAGAGGTAAGTCAGTGGCACTCATCATGGATCGAACCATGTCCATTAAGGTTCGATTCCTTCTCTCTGCTACTCCATTTAACTGGGGTGTTGCAGGAGGAGTCCACTGCGATAATATTCCATGCTCTACAAGATAATTCAGAAATTCGTTACTAAGAAATTCTTCACCTCGGTCAGAACGAAGAGCCTTTATCGTATGACCAAGTTGATTCTCTACTTCCATCTTGAATTCTTTGAATCGCTCAAAGGCTTCAGACTTGTGTTTCAACAAGAACACATATCCATAACGACTAAAGTCGTCAGTGAAAGTGATGAAGTAGTCATAGCCACCTCGGGCGCTTTTTCTTAGTGGTCCACATACGTCAGTATGTATTAAGTCCAATGTTTGCTTGGCTCGCTCAGGGTTTCCCTTAAACGGCAACTTAGCCATTTTACCCTTTAAACATGGTTCACATGTTGGCATTTCATCAATGCGATTGATTTCAATCACGCCAGATGATGCTAACTTTTGAATCCTTGACTTAGATATATGTCCAAGTCGAGCGTGCCATAATTGGGCAGCTATTTCATTATCTTGTTTCCTTTTGTTTTGTTGTACGTGCATGACTAACTTAGGCGGTTTTATGATGTAAAGTCAATAATTCAATGTACCAAATGAAAAACTAAAACAGGAGCTTTTATAAAAATCAATACTATTCATTAACATGAATAAAAAGGTTTTTCATTAAAAACTAGGTACATAAATGAAAGTTTCCTAATGACTTTATCAAACCACCTAAATCTACTTTTGCCTACGGCCTTGGTAGCAGCTCCAGCTCCATTGCCTTTATTCAAGGATCCAATCCTCAGGCTCCAGTTTCCTTAATGCTCCCATCACCTACAAGGATGAGAACTCCAGTCAGTGTTTAACACCAAAAAATGCACAGTTAATTGTTAAATTAACTTCAACAAGGAATATATCTGTTCGAACTCTCCAGAGGTTCGAATTTAATCCTTTCCTTTGAAAAACTTTTCAAAATAGCATCTTTTTGAAAAACAAAAACTTTTTGAAAAATGGACTGTATCAGCCATGTTCCCCACATTGCTGGTATGTCGTTTGAAGACTGGAAAATCAGGATGGAGATTTTCCTAGCTGCTTATAATGATAACATGTACACATGTATCATAAAAGGTCCATTCAAATTCACCAAGACTATCATAGTTGATGAAGCTGAACTAGTGGTGGAAAAAGATCTGACAGAGATGACAGCTGAAGAAATAAAGCTGTTCAATCTGGGTAAAATTGGCCGTTTCATCATGACCAAAGCCCTGGACAATGATCGGTTTGATAAAGTCAAACATTGCAAAACTGCAAAGGAGATGTGGGACAAGGTTCGTGACATGAGCGAAGGAAACGACGCCATCAAAGAGCATCAGCTGAGTGTTGCTCTGGAAAAGTTGGACAACTTCAAGATGAAGTCTGCGGAAACCATTGACCAGATGGACACAAGGTTTACAAGGACATTGAATGAAGTGTTAAAGCTTGGAAAAACCTTTACGGACAAGGAGATAACCGTTAGAGTTCTGAAGGCCCTACCTCCAAAGTTCAACATGAAGGTGACAGCCATGGAAGAGTCAAGAGATCTGGGCAAGATTTCTCTCACCGAGCTGTTCTCAGTACTCAAGGCGTACGAGTATAAACTGCCAAGAATGGGTGTTGAAGAAACCTCAACTTCAAGTCCTACAGCTGCACTTGTTGCTGCTGAAAATCCTAGAAGGCCAGCTCACAAAAGCAAAGATGTGGACTCATCTGATGAAGCCACACTACTCAACAAAAAGGAGTACACTGCTGGAGACGTTGCATTGCTGATGAACAACTTCAAAAAGTTCTACAGACGAAAAATGAAGAACAAATATAACAATGCTTCTACTTCTAACCCTACTTCTTCTTCTCAGGATAAGGATTCTTATAAATCCAAAATGATGTGCTATAATTGCAGGAAACTGGGTCATTTCATCAGAGACTGCCCATATCCTAAAGCTGAGAAGTACACAGAAGAAGAAAAGAGAATCAGAAAAGAAAGAAAGCATCAGAAAGAAAAGGCGATGGTAGCAGAAGCGGAAAAGCCAGCTGCCGTCTACTCATCTGATTCAGATTCAGACACTTCTGATGAAGAGTCTTCTGATGAAGAGAGTCATGCTCTTCTCCGCCTGATGGCTAAGGAATCTGATAACTCTGAGGATGATGAGGTAACTCCTCTTGAAAATGAAATATTTAGTTCATTTGAACAAATGATGCTTAACAATACTACTATTGCTGAAGCATTTAAAAAGCTTAAGGAAGAGATGATATTGCTAAAAGAGCAAAACAGTTCACTGAAACTCTCAGCTGAAAAGCCAAGAGAATCAGTTGAATATAAACAGCTTGAGCAAGAAAATGAATCTCTGAAAGCTGAATGTGAAGTTTATAAAGGAAAAATCCTGGAACTTGAGAAAGTCATTGAGTCTCATGAGAAGTCATCTGTTGCATCCACTCATATGTCTAGTAAACAGAAGACACCTTTAGATCAGGACAAGTTAGAACTGAACCATACTGAAAAATTTATATCAGCTGACAATAGTAAGGTCATACTGTATGTTCAGACTACTAAACCTGCTTCACCTGAGAAAGTATTAAAGGAGACGAAAACTCCTAAGGCTAAAAAGAGCAAAGAGCATAGTGTAGGAAAACAGACTAGTAAGCCTAAACAGAAGAGTCCTAGGAAGTCCTCTGATAAGGCTAAAACTAATCAGACTAGTGATAAAACTAAGTCGTCTGTTATTGAGCAAGCAAGTAGTAAGCCAAAGAAGCATAAAGTCAAGAAAAATCAAAATGCTTGGTATGGAGATGAGTCTTATTATGTGCAACCTGCTGCATATCATCCTATGTATCATGCGCCTCAATTTCCAACTTACTATGCACCTTATCCTGCTCATCCAATGCATGCATATCCTCCTTATCATGCATCTTACTCTGCATTTGAACATTATCCTTATCATGCTGATCATCAACAATATGACAAATCTGATGAACGTGGTAAAGGAAAAGCTGTTCATACTCCTGTTGAAACTCAGAAGCCTAAGAAGCCTAAGACTTCATCATCTTGGGTTGTCAAGGGTGGAACTAATCCTTCAGGACCCTCTCAATAAGGGTACCTAAAACAATTTTATTTTGTTTTGTGGGTTAGGATTAGGAGTAGGAGTAAAGTAGAGAAGATTTGGTACTTGGACAGTGGCTGTTCAAGGCACATGTGTGGAAGCATACATGAACTGACTGATGCTGTTGCCGTGGATGGTCCAAAAGTTACTTTTGGAGACAGTAAAGAAGGCAAGATTGTTGCAAAATGAAGCTTAATCAAGGGAAACATAGAGATATCTGATGTCTCATATGTTAAAGGCCTAAAGTACAACCTGCTGAGCATAAGTCAATTTTGTGACAAAGGATATTCAGTCATCTTCTCAACAGATAAGTGCTATGTTGAACAGATTGGTACAAAGAAGGTAATTTTATCTGGAAGACGACAAGGGAATGTCTACACAGTGGACTGGAATTCTGCTGACAAGAATTCCAGTATTTGTTTGGTGGCATCAACACCAAGTGAAGTTAGTTGGTTGTGGCACAAAAGAATGAATCATGTGAATTTCAAGACCATCAACAGACTTATCAAGAATAATCTGGTAGAAGGAATTCCAAAGACAGTCATGAGCAAAGATAAGCTTTGTGACGCCTGTCAGAAGGGTAAACAAATCAAGTCATCATTCAAAAGCAAGAAGCATCAATCTTCTGGAAGAATATTGGAGCTGCTACACATGGACTTATTTGGACCCATTGATCCAGCCAGCAATGGTGGAAAGCAATACTGCCTAGCTGTTGTGGATGACTATTCAAGATATACTTGGGTGATATTCATGAAAAAGAAAAGTGAAACCAAGGAACATCTTACTAATCTGATGGAACTGATCCAGAATGAGAAAATCATAAAGATATTGAAGATCAGATCAGATAGAGGGACAGAGTTTACAAACTCTACTGTTGAAGAGTATTGTAATATCAAAGGAATACATCATGAGTATTCAGCTGCTAGAACCCCTCAACAGAATGGTGTTGCTGAAAGGAGAAACAGAACACTGAAGGAAGCTGTCAGAACCATGATAGCTGAAGCTAAACTGCCTCAAAGATTTTGAGCATAAGCAACAAACACAGCATGTTTTACCCAAAACAGATGCATGATCAACAAGCACCAAAACAAGACTCCATATGAAGTTTGGAACAACAGGAAGCCAAACATTCATTACTTTAAGATATTTGGTTGTAAATGCTATGTTTTAAATAATGGGAAAAATCACCTTACTGCATTTGCAGAAAATGATGATGAAGCTGTTTTTGTAGGATACTCTACTGTTAGTAAAGCTTATAGAGTTTTAACAAAAGAACATTACTAATAGAAGAATCCATTCATGTAGTATTTGATGAACCAAGTCAATCTTCTGAAAAGAATCAAAGTATTAATCAAGATCTGTCTACTGATTTACAGAAGTTGAATGTTGGAAAGAATGAAGAATATGTTCCCATCATACTACCTGATCTCATCCCAGCTGATAACTCAAGTGCTGTTCAAAATCACAGTGCTGATTGTCTAACAGACGAGTTGCAAACAGCTGACAGACCAGAGACTGTTCAACAGACAACAAATGTTCAACAGACTACTACTGGAACTCCAACAGTAGTGTTGCAAGATCAAAACAAAGGACAACATTATGATTTGCAACCTGATCTCAGATGGCTCAAGAATCATCCACCAGAATTGGTGATTGGTGATCCTTTGGATAAAGTGAAGACAAGGAGAGCTGCTGCAAGTGATGCAATGTTTGTCAGCTTCCTCTCACAAATTGAGCCCAAACAGATTGAAGAAACTCTTAGTGATTCCAACTGGATTGAAGCTATGCAAGAAGAGCTAAATCAATTTGAAAGGAATGAAGTCTAGTACTTAGTTCCTAGACCAAGTCATCAAAGAGTCATTGGCACTAAATGAGTTTTCAGAAATAAGATGAATGAAGATGGTGAAGTCACCAGAAACAAAGCAAGATTAGTGGCCAAGGGTTACTGCCAAAAATAAGGCATTGACTTTGATGAAACGTTTGCACCAGTAGCAAGATTAGAGGCAATCAGACTCTTTCTTGCCTATGCTGCTCACAACAATTTCACCGTTTATCAGATGGATGTGAAATCAGCTTTTCTCAATGGAGAATTGCAAGAAGAAGTTTACGTTGAACAACCACCTGGTTTTGAAGTCTATCAAGAAGAAGACAAGGTGTATCGTCTGAAGAAAGCCCTCTATGGACTGAAACAGGCTCCAAGAGCATGGTATGATACCTTATCTGATTTTCTTTTAATCAAAGGATTTCGCAAAGGTAAAGTTGACAAGACCTTGTTCACTATTGAATGGGAAGAACATATTTTGCTTGTGCAAATTTATGTGGACGATATTATTTTTGGTTCAACTAACCAACAGATGTGTGACAAGTTCTCAAAGCTGATGCAGAACAAGTTTGAAATGAGCATGATGGGAGAACTTAATTATTTTCTTGGTTTGCAAGTAAGACAGTTGCCTGATGGAATTTTCATCAGCCAAGCAAAATACACAAAGGATCTATTTAAGAAATTTGGTATGGAAAGTAGTTCTACTGCTACTATTCCAATGTCTACAAGTCTTCGCTTGGATAAAGATGAAGATGGCAAATCAGTGGACATAACCAAATACAGAGGCATTATTGGGTCACTGTTATATCTAACAGCAAGCAGACCTGATATCATGTACTCAATTGGGGTTTGTGCGAGATTTCAATCAAATCCTAAGGAATCTCACCTCTTAGCTGCCAAGAGAATACTGAAATATATTAAGGGCACTCAAGATTTGGGATTGTGGTATCCTAGAGTGTCTGGATTTGAGCTTATTGGATATTCAGATTCTGACCTTGCTGGCTGCAAGATTGATAGAAAGAGCACAACAGGTGCCTGTCAATTCTTAGGTAGTCGTCTGATCTCATGGATGAGTAAGAAACAGACTTCAGTATCCATATCTACTGCTGAAGCTGAATACATAGCTGCTGGAGCTTGCTGTTGTTGGGATTGGGTAAGAAAAACAGCCCTAGGCACAGCGGAATATAAAAATTTTCTAGGGCCTCTTAAAGAATCTTGCCAGGATATTCTCTAGTTGTATATATATGAATATAAATAAATGACAGTATAAGTTTTCTCGTTTATACCTGTCTCCTTGCAAATCCTCGGCTAGCAAGACGAGCTCTGAATTCTGCCCCGGTAAGATCGACCCACACCTTTGTTTAGCGCCCCACGTGTTGCGCCTCTACGAGTTGATACACCACAATATCACGAAAATTAATATATCCTAATCAACTGGAACATAGGGTATATTAATATCTAGGTTTTAGAACAACTTTGGAACGAAGAATCGAAGACGAAAATTCTTCCTAAAGTGGAAGTGAGTTCGGCCGATCACAAGGGAGAGAGGGAGAGAATTTTGCTTTTCTTGATTTTCTTGTGGAGTTGTATGTGAGATATGAGACCTAGTCTCTTATTTATAGATATCTCTCATAACCTAATCCTTCTAGGATTAGGATACTAATTCTCCTACATGGGCCATGGCCCTCTTTAATTAGAAGACTAAGTCTTCTAATTAATTCATGGCCCATATTAATTAATCTTTCAGGGCTTTATTTAATCTCCCAATTAAATAGCCCAATTAATTAAATCATCTCCCAATTAATTAATTAAACTCCAAGTCTAATTAAATTAATTATTCTATTAATTAATTAAATCATAATTAATTAATTTACTCATAAATTAAATTCCAATTTAATTTATAATCTTGATCCAATTCCAATTGGATCCATTTTCGTTCCATATGGGTCGACCCAGTCGACCCACCCATTTAATCGACCCAGTCGATTTTGACTCAGTCGACACAGTCGACTCGTTCGTTCTTACTTCCTCGCTTTCGCTTCATGTGTATTGTGTATGCCCCCGTAGGTTCACCACATAATTGGCCGCGGGTTGTAATTAAATATTATTTAATTACTCGAGCAATTAATTACTCTAAATTAATCGAACACTCTGTCGATTAATCATTCCAAAATCAGCACCCCTGCTAATTTGGGAATTCTCCCACACTCCACGGTCGATGTCCAGTCACAAGCCCATGGAGCCCAATCACTGGTGAATTAATTCAGTGAACCTTTTATCATTTACAATTTCCATATACGACATAATCTCTCCATCGATCAATCTCCCAGTCGAGACTTAAGGGTATGGTTTTTCATCGGATTCCCTTATCTTTTGTCTTGACCTTATGTTCTCTGATCTCGAAATAAATTCTCTTTGACTTAATCTTTATGAGCTACTTACATAAAGTCGTCAGATACCTTGGCCAAGGATTTTACCAGAATTAATTTCTCACAGAAATCCATCGGAGAATTTCCCAACCTATCAAGTCGGGTCAACGGATCCTTTGTTGATGATATGAATCTGCATACGAGTTCCTCTAAACCCAATGTGAGTCCACAGAGACTTTCTGGTGATCCCCAGTCAGTCGGAACTCACATCAAAGCATAGACGTTCTCGCACCAGATAAACCCTATCATCTCAAGTTGTTAGGGATCGTTCCTCGTATACTATTGTAAATTGGAATAACTTCAACCCCGATATGCGACTACCGCTTCCATGGTGGGTTATTTCCTAATTGGGGTATTCAGTGCGCTTGCCATCCCAGCAAGCCACCCACTTATGTGTATCGACTATCCCAGTCACGCTCGTGGACCCCAGCGTCCTCCAGTTCATCGGAGTATACACAATAGTGAGAGTCTAACCGAATCCAACGATGTCCTATCTCGATTGGATTCTACGACTCTTGAATATATTCTAGATCACGGCCTTAGAGATCAGTCCACGGGTTGTCCCATAGCCCTGTGATCTAAGGACTTCTATCCTTATGCGTAGACAAATATTACATAAGATAAAGTTGACCATTTAATAAAAGTGCATTTATTAATCTAAATTGAATAGTTCCTCATTAATTACAATTAATGCTAGCCATACAGCTGGCTTGCAGGACACTATTTCTATCAATCTCCCACTTGTCCTAAAGCCAGTCTTTTATGTTCTTGAGTCCCATCTTATGCAGATGTTTCTCAAATGCCTTTTGAGGCAGAGGCTTCGTTAGCGGGTCCAGCGTATTATCTTCCGAGTCGACACGTTCCATCTTAATGTCTCATCTACCAATGATATCTCTTATCACATGGTATCGTCTCTGTACGTGCTTGGATTTCTGATGAGATCTCGGCTCCTTTGCTTGCGCTATTGCCCCATTATTATCGCAGAAGATAGTAATGGGCTCAGCAATGCTAGGTATCACATCCAATTCCTGGATGAAGTTCCTCATCCAAACACCTTCCTTTGCTGCGTCGCTCGCGGCAATGTATTCTGCTTCAGTGGTTGAATCCGCGGTTGTTTCCTGCTTGGAGCTCTTCCAGCTAACCGCACCACCATTGAGGCAGAAAACATATCCTGATGTCCACTTGAAGTCGTCTACATCACATTGGAAGCTCGAGTCTGTATAGCCTTCCAATTTCAATTCTCCTCCACCGTATACCAAGAACAATTCCTTAGTCCTTCTCAGGTACTTCAGAATTGCCTTTACGGCTATCCAGTGCTGCTCACCTGGATCAGATTGGTAGCGACTTGTAACGCTTAAAGCGTACGCTACGTCTGGTCTTGTACATAGCATACCATACATTATGCTTCCTATCGCGGATGCATATGGTACTCGAGACATATTGCTTCTCTCTTCAGGCGTCTTTGGGGCCATAGACTTGGAGAGTGCAATTCCATGTCTCATTGGAAGCAATCCTCTCTTGGATTCTTCCATACTAAATCTTTTCAAGATTTTGTCTATGTACTGGGATTGGGAGAGGCCCAGCATACCTTTTGATCTATCTCGGTAGATCCTTATACCTAGTACAAAGGATGCTTCTCCCATATCCTTCATTGAGAATTGTGTAGACAACCATGCTTTAGTTTCAGACAATGCTTTTACATTGTTTCCAATGAGAAGAATGTCGTCAACGTAAAGCACCAAAAATTCAACTGTACTCCCACTGATCTTCTTGTACACGCAAGGTTCGAACATGTTCTTGATGAATCCAAAAGTTTGGATTGTCTCATCAAAACGAATGTTCCAACTTCGGGAAGCTTGCTTCAGTCCATAAATGGACCTCTGGAGTTTGCATACCTTGTGTTCATCTCCTTTGGATGCATATCCTTTTGGTTGCTCCATGTAGATCTCCTTATCAATGTCTCCATTGAGAAAGGCAGTATTTACATCCATCTGCCATATCTCGTAGTTATACCACGCAGCTATGGCCAGCAAGATCCGAATGGATTTGGGCATTGCGACGGGCGAGAAGGTCTCCTCAAAGTCGATACCTGGTCTTTGAGTGTATCCTTTCGCCACTAGTCGCGCCTTGTAGGTAATCACCTCTCCGTTCACTCCAAGCTTTCGCTTATAGATCCACTTGCAACCCACGGGAGTCACTCCCACTGGTGGATCTACCAAGGCCCAGACCTTGTTTGAGTGCATGGAGTCCAGTTCGGATTCCATGGCTTCGCGCCACTTTCCCGAGTCTATGTCTAGCATAGCCTCTTCGTAAGTCCTTGGGTCGGTTAGAGACTGTCCAGTCTCATGCAGCAGACCGTAGTACCTCTCGGGTTCTCTACATTGTCTTTCTGACCTACGAAGTATCGGTGTACTTTCTGGTGCACTTTCATGCTCTTGTTCTCCCACTGCCTGTGGTGACGGGTCAGCTCGATCGACCTCTAAGGCCTTTTCAGCTTCAGTGACCTCATCTAGTTCTACGTTATTTTCTTTCTTGTCCACCAAGAAATCCTTCTCCAAGAAGTGAGCGTTCCTCGAGACAAACGTTGTTTGTCTTGTAGGATCGTAGAACTCGTATCCTATTGAGTTTTCCGGATACCCCACGAATTTGCACAAAGTGGATTTAGTTTCCAATTTATCTCCCACTAGCTTTTTAACGTAAGCGGGAGATCCCCATATGCGCATGAATGCGTATGAGGGTGCCTTGCCAAACCATAGTTCGTATGGTGTCTTTTCTACGGATTTCGAAGGTACCATATTCAGTATCTTCGTTGCCGTGAGGAGGGCATGTCCCCAAAATGAAAGAGGTAAGTCAGTGGCACTCATCATGGATCGAACCATGTCCATTAAGGTTCGATTCCTTCTCTCTGCTACTCCATTTAACTGGGGTGTTGCAGGAGGAGTCCACTGCGATAATATTCCATGCTCTACAAGATAATTCAGAAATTCGTTACTAAGAAATTCTTCACCTCGGTCAGAACGAAGAGCCTTTATCGTATGACCAAGTTGATTCTCTACTTCCATCTTGAATTCTTTGAATCGCTCAAAGGCTTCAGACTTGTGTTTCAACAAGAACACATATCCATAACGACTAAAGTCGTCAGTGAAAGTGATGAAGTAGTCATAGCCACCTCGGGCGCTTTTTCTTAGTGGTCCACATACGTCAGTATGTATTAAGTCCAATGTTTGCTTGGCTCGCTCAGGGTTTCCCTTAAACGGCAACTTAGCCATTTTACCCTTTAAACATGGTTCACATGTTGGCATTTCATCAATGCGATTGATTTCAATCACGCCAGATGATGCTAACTTTTGAATCCTTGACTTAGATATATGTCCAAGTCGAGCGTGCCATAATTGGGCAGCTATTTCATTATCTTGTTTCCTTTTGTTTTGTTGTACGTGCATGACTAACTTAGGCGGTTTTATGATGTAAAGTCAATAATTCAATGTACCAAATGAAAAACTAAAACAGGAGCTTTTATAAAAATCAATACTATTCATTAACATGAATAAAAAGGTTTTTCATTAAAAACTAGGTACATAAATGAAAGTTTCCTAATGACTTTATCAAACCACCTAAATCTACTTTTGCCTACGGCCTTGGTAGCAGCTCCAGCTCCATTGCCTTTATTCAAGGATCCAATCCTCAGGCTCCAGTTTCCTTAATGCTCCCATCACCTACAAGGATGAGAACTCCAGTCAGTGTTTAACACCAAAAAATGCACAGTTAATTGTTAAATTAACTTCAACAAGGAATATATCTGTTCGAACTCTCCAGAGGTTCGAATTTAATCCTTTCCTTTGAAAAACTTTTCAAAATAGCATCTTTTTGAAAAACAAAAACTTTTTGAAAAATGGACTGTATCAGCCATGTTCCCCACATTGCTGGTATGTCGTTTGAAGACTGGAAAATCAGGATGGAGATTTTCCTAGCTGCTTATAATGATAACATGTACACATGTATCATAAAAGGTCCATTCAAATTCACCAAGACTATCATAGTTGATGAAGCTGAACTAGTGGTGGAAAAAGATCTGACAGAGATGACAGCTGAAGAAATAAAGCTGTTCAATCTGGATAAAATTGGCCGTTTCATCATGACCAAAGCCCTGGACAATGATCGGTTTGATAAAGTCAAACATTGCAAAACTGCAAAGGAGATGTGGGACAAGGTTCGTGACATGAGCGAAGGAAACGACGCCATCAAAGAGCATCAGCTGAGTGTTGCTCTGGAAAAGTTGGACAACTTCAAGATGAAGTCTGCGGAAACCATTGACCAGATGGACACAAGGTTTACAAGGACATTGAATGAAGTGTTAAAGCTTGGAAAAACCTTTACGGACAAGGAGATAACCGTTAGAGTTCTGAAGGCCCTACCTCCAAAGTTCAACATGAAGGTGACAGCCATGGAAGAGTCAAGAGATCTGGGCAAGATTTCTCTCACCGAGCTGTTCTCAGTACTCAAGGCGTACGAGTATAAACTGCCAAGAATGGGTGTTGAAGAAACCTCAACTTCAAGTCCTACAGCTGCACTTGTTGCTGCTGAAAATCCTAGAAGGCCAGCTCACAAAAGCAAAGATGTGGACTCATCTGATGAAGCCACACTACTCAACAAAAAGGAGTACACTGCTGGAGACGTTGCATTGCTGATGAACAACTTCAAAAAGTTCTACAGACGAAAAATGAAGAACAAATATAACAATGCTTCTACTTCTAACCCTACTTCTTCTTCTCAGGATAAGGATTCTTATAAATCCAAAATGATGTGCTATAATTGCAGGAAACTGGGTCATTTCATCAGAGACTGCCCATATCCTAAAGCTGAGAAGTACACAGAAGAAGAAAAGAGAATCAGAAAAGAAAGAAAGCATCAGAAAGAAAAGGCGATGGTAGCAGAAGCGGAAAAGCCAGCTGCCGTCTACTCATCTGATTCAGATTCAGACACTTCTGATGAAGAGTCTTCTGATGAAGAGAGTCATGCTCTTCTCCGCCTGATGGCTAAGGAATCTGATAACTCTGAGGATGATGAGGTAACTCCTCTTGAAAATGAAATATTTAGTTCATTTGAACAAATGATGCTTAACAATACTACTATTGCTGAAGCATTTAAAAAGCTTAAGGAAGAGATGATATTGCTAAAAGAGCAAAACAGTTCACTGAAACTCTCAGCTGAAAAGCCAAGAGAATCAGTTGAATATAAACAGCTTGAGCAAGAAAATGAATCTCTGAAAGCTGAATGTGAAGTTTATAAAGGAAAAATCCTGGAACTTGAGAAAGTCATTGAGTCTCATGAGAAGTCATCTGTTGCATCCACTCATATGTCTAGTAAACAGAAGACACCTTTAGATCAGGACAAGTTAGAACTGAACCATACTGAAAAATTTATATCAGCTGACAATAGTAAGGTCATACTGTATGTTCAGACTACTAAACCTGCTTCACCTGATAAAGTATTAAAGGAGACGAAAACTCCTAAGGCTAAAAAGAGCAAAGAGCATAGTGTAGGAAAACAGACTAGTAAGCCTAAACAGAAGAGTCCTAGGAAGTCCTCTGATAAGGCTAAAACTAATCAGACTAGTGATAAAACTAAGTCGTCTGTTATTGAGCAAGCAAGTAGTAAGCCAAAGAAGCATAAAGTCAAGAAAAATCAAAATGCTTGGTATGGAGATGAGTCTTATAATGTGCAACCTGCTGCATATCATCCTATGTATCATGCGCCTCAATTTCCAACTTACTATGCACCTTATCCTGCTCATCCAATGCATGCATATCCTCCTTATCATGCATCTTACTCTGCATTTGAACATTATCCTTATCATGCTGATCATCAACAATATGACAAATCTGATGAACGTGGTAAAGGAAAAGCTGTTCATACTCCTGTTGAAACTCAGAAGCCTAAGAAGCCTAAGACTTCATCATCTTGGGTTGTCAAGGGTGGAACTAATCCTTCAGGACCCTCTCAATAAGGGTACCTAAAACAATTTTATTTTGTTTTGTGGGTTAGGATTAGGAGTAGGAGTAAAGTAGAGAAGATTTGGTACTTGGACAGTGGCTGTTCAAGGCACATGTGTGGAAGCATACATGAACTGACTGATGCTGTTGCCGTGGATGGTCCAAAAGTTACTTTTGGAGACAGTAAAGAAGGCAAGATTGTTGCAAAATGAAGCTTAATCAAGGGAAACATAGAGATATCTGATGTCTCATATGTTAAAGGCCTAAAGTACAACCTGCTGAGCATAAGTCAATTTTGTGACAAAGGATATTCAGTCATCTTCTCAACAGATAAGTGCTATGTTGAACAGATTGGTACAAAGAAGGTAATTTTATCTGGAAGACGACAAGGGAATGTCTACACAGTGGACTGGAATTCTGCTGACAAGAATTCCAGTATTTGTTTGGTGGCATCAACACCAAGTGAAGTTAGTTGGTTGTGGCACAAAAGAATGAATCATGTGAATTTCAAGACCATCAACAGACTTATCAAGAATAATCTGGTAGAAGGAATTCCAAAGACAGTCATGAGCAAAGATAAGCTTTGTGACGCCTGTCAGAAGGGTAAACAAATCAAGTCATCATTCAAAAGCAAGAAGCATCAATCTTCTGGAAGAATATTGGAGCTGCTACACATGGACTTATTTGGACCCATTGATCCAGCCAGCAATGGTGGAAAGCAATACTGCCTAGCTGTTGTGGATGACTATTCAAGATATACTTGGGTGATATTCATGAAAAAGAAAAGTGAAACCAAGGAACATCTTACTAATCTGATGGAACTGATCCAGAATGAGAAAATCATAAAGATATTGAAGATCAGATCAGATAGAGGGACAGAGTTTACAAACTCTACTGTTGAAGAGTATTGTAATATCAAAGGAATACATCATGAGTATTCAGCTGCTAGAACCCCTCAACAGAATGGTGTTGCTGAAAGGAGAAACAGAACACTGAAGGAAGCTGTCAGAACCATGATAGCTGAAGCTAAACTGCCTCAAAGATTTTGAGCATAAGCAACAAACACAGCATGTTTTACCCAAAACAGATGCATGATCAACAAGCACCAAAACAAGACTCCATATGAAGTTTGGAACAACAGGAAGCCAAACATTCATTACTTTAAGATATTTGGTTGTAAATGCTATGTTTTAAATAATGGGAAAAATCACCTTACTGCATTTGCAGAAAATGATGATGAAGCTGTTTTTGTAGGATACTCTACTGTTAGTAAAGCTTATAGAGTTTTAACAAAAGAACATTACTAATAGAAGAATCCATTCATGTAGTATTTGATGAACCAAGTCAATCTTCTGAAAAGAATCAAAGTATTAATCAAGATCTGTCTACTGATTTACAGAAGTTGAATGTTGGAAAGAATGAAGAATATGTTCCCATCATACTACCTGATCTCATCCCAGCTGATAACTCAAGTGCTGTTCAAAATCACAGTGCTGATTGTCTAACAGACGAGTTGCAAACAGCTGACAGACCAGAGACTGTTCAACAGACAACAAATGTTCAACAGACTACTACTGGAACTCCAACAGTAGTGTTGCAAGATCAAAACAAAGGACAACATTATGATTTGCAACCTGATCTCAGATGGCTCAAGAATCATCCACCAGAATTGGTGATTGGTGATCCTTTGGATAAAGTGAAGACAAGGAGAGCTGCTGCAAGTGATGCAATGTTTGTCAGCTTCCTCTCACAAATTGAGCCCAAACAGATTGAAGAAACTCTTAGTGATTCCAACTGGATTGAAGCTATGCAAGAAGAGCTAAATCAATTTGAAAGGAATGAAGTCTAGTACTTAGTTCCTAGACCAAGTCATCAAAGAGTCATTGGCACTAAATGAGTTTTCAGAAATAAGATGAATGAAGATGGTGAAGTCACCAGAAACAAAGCAAGATTAGTGGCCAAGGGTTACTGCCAAAAAGAAGGCATTGACTTTGATGAAACGTTTGCACCAGTAGCAAGATTAGAGGCAATCAGACTCTTTCTTGCCTATGCTGCTCACAACAATTTCACCGTCTATCAGATGGATGTGAAATCAGCTTTTCTCAATGGAGAATTGCAAGAAGAAGTTTACGTTGAACAACCACCTGGTTTTGAAGTCTATCAAGAAGAAGACAAGGTGTATCGTCTGAAGAAAGCCCTCTATGGACTGAAACAGGCTCCAAGAGCATGGTATGATACCTTATCTGATTTTCTTTTAATCAAAGGATTTCGCAAAGGTAAAGTTGACAAGACCTTGTTCACTATTGAATGGGAAGAACATATTTTGCTTGTGCAAATTTATGTGGACGATATTATTTTTGGTTCAACTAACCAACAGATGTGTGACAAGTTCTCAAAGCTGATGCAGAACAAGTTTGAAATGAGCATGATGGGAGAACTTAATTATTTTCTTGGTTTGCAAGTAAGACAGTTGCCTGATGGAATTTTCATCAGCCAAGCAAAATACACAAAGGATCTATTTAAGAAATTTGGTATGGAAAGTAGTTCTACTGCTACTATTCCAATGTCTACAAGTCTTCGCTTGGATAAAGATGAAGATGGCAAATCAGTGGACATAACCAAATACAGAGGCATTATTGGGTCACTGTTATATCTAACAGCAAGCAGACCTGATATCATGTACTCAATTGGGGTTTGTGCGAGATTTCAATCAAATCCTAAGGAATCTCACCTCTTAGCTGCCAAGAGAATACTGAAATATATTAAGGGCACTCAAGATTTGGGATTGTGGTATCCTAGAGTGTCTGGATTTGAGCTTATTGGATATTCAGATTCTGACCTTGCTGGCTGCAAGATTGATAGAAAGAGCACAACAGGTGCCTGTCAATTCTTAGGTAGTCGTCTGATCTCATGGATGAGTAAGAAACAGACTTCAGTATCCATATCTACTGCTGAAGCTGAATACATAGCTGCTGGAGCTTGCTGTTGTTGGGATTGGGTAAGAAAAACAGCCCTAGGCACAGCGGAATATAAAAATTTTCTAGGGCCTCTTAAAGAATCTTGCCAGGATATTCTCTAGTTGTATATATATGAATATAAATAAATGACAGTATAAGTTTTCTCGTTTATACCTGTCTCCTTGCAAATCCTCGGCTAGCAAGACGAGCTCTGAATTCTGCCCCGGTAAGATCGACCCACACCTTTGTTTAGCGCCCCACGTGTTGCGCCTCTACGAGTTGATACACCACAATATCACGAAAATTAATATATCCTAATCAACTGGAACATAGGGTATATTAATATCTAGGTTTTAGAACAACTTTGGAACGAAGAATCGAAGACGAAAATTCTTCCTAAAGTGGAAGTGAGTTCGGCCGATCACAAGGGAGAGAGGGAGAGAATTTTGCTTTTCTTGATTTTCTTGTGGAGTTGTATGTGAGATATGAGACCTAGTCTCTTATTTATAGATATCTCTCATAACCTAATCCTTCTAGGATTAGGATACTAATTCTCCTACATGGGCCATGGCCCTCTTTAATTAGAAGACTAAGTCTTCTAATTAATTCATGGCCCATATTAATTAATCTTTCAGGGCTTTATTTAATCTCCCAATTAAATAGCCCAATTAATTAAATCATCTCCCAATTAATTAATTAAACTCCAAGTCTAATTAAATTAATTATTCTATTAATTAATTAAATCATAATTAATTAATTTACTCATAAATTAAATTCCAATTTAATTTATAATCTTGATCCAATTCCAATTGGATCCATTTTCGTTCCATATGGGTCGACCCAGTCGACCCACCCATTTAATCGACCCAGTCGATTTTGACTCAGTCGACACAGTCGACTCGTTCGTTCTTACTTCCTCGCTTTCGCTTCATGTGTATTGTGTATGCCCCCGTAGGTTCACCACATAATTGGCCGCGGGTTGTAATTAAATATTATTTAATTACTCGAGCAATTAATTACTCTAAATTAATCGAACACTCTGTCGATTAATCATTCCAAAATCAGCACCCCTGCTAATTTGGGAATTCTCCCACACTCCACGGTCGATGTCCAGTCACAAGCCCATGGAGCCCAATCACTGGTGAATTAATTCAGTGAACCTTTTATCATTTACAATTTCCATATACGACATAATCTCTCCATCGATCAATCTCCCAGTCGAGACTTAAGGGTATGGTTTTTCATCGGATTCCCTTATCTTTTGTCTTGACCTTATGTTCTCTGATCTCGAAATAAATTCTCTTTGACTTAATCTTTATGAGCTACTTACATAAAGTCGTCAGATACCTTGGCCAAGGATTTTACCAGAATTAATTTCTCACAGAAATCCATAGGAGAATTTCCCAACCTATCAAGTCGGGTCAACGGATCCTTTGTTGATGATATGAATCTGCATACGAGTTCCTCTAAACCCAATGTGAGTCCACAGAGACTTTCTGGTGATCCCCAGTCAGTCGGAACTCACATCAAAGCATAGACGTTCTCGCACCAGATAAACCCTATCATCTCAAGTTGTTAGGGATCGTTCCTCGTATACTATTGTAAATTGGAATAACTTCAACCCCGATATGCGACTACCGCTTCCATGGTGGGTTATTTCCTAATTGGGGTATTCAGTGCGCTTGCCATCCCAGCAAGCCACCCACTTATGTGTATCGACTATCCCAGTCACGCTCGTGGACCCCAGCGTCCTCCAGTTCATCGGAGTATACACAATAGTGAGAGTCTAACCGAATCCAACGATGTCCTATCTCGATTGGATTCTACGACTCTTGAATATATTCTAGATCACGGCCTTAGAGATCAGTCCACGGGTTGTCCCATAGCCCTGTGATCTAAGGACTTCTATCCTTATGCGTAGACAAATATTACATAAGATAAAGTTGACCATTTAATAAAAGTGCATTTATTAATCTAAATTGAATAGTTCCTCATTAATTACAATTAATGCTAGCCATACAGCTGGCTTGCAGGACACTATTTCTATCAATCTCCCACTTGTCCTAAAGCCAGTCTTTTATGTTCTTGAGTCCCATCTTATGCAGATGTTTCTCAAATGCCTTTTGAGGCAGAGGCTTCGTTAGCGGGTCCAGCGTATTATCTTCCGAGTCGACACGTTCCATCTTAATGTCTCATCTACCAATGATATCTCTTATCACATGGTATCGTCTCTGTACGTGCTTGGATTTCTGATGAGATCTCGGCTCCTTTGCTTGCGCTATTGCCCCATTATTATCGCAGAAGATAGTAATGGGCTCAGCAATGCTAGGTATCACATCCAATTCCTGGATGAAGTTCCTCATCCAAACACCTTCCTTTGCTGCGTCGCTCGCGGCAATGTATTCTGCTTCAGTGGTTGAATCCGCGGTTGTTTCCTGCTTGGAGCTCTTCCAGCTAACCGCACCACCATTGAGGCAGAAAACATATCCTGATGTCCACTTGAAGTCGTCTACATCACATTGGAAGCTCGAGTCTGTATAGCCTTCCAATTTCAATTCTCCTCCACCGTATACCAAGAACAATTCCTTAGTCCTTCTCAGGTACTTCAGAATTGCCTTTACGGCTATCCAGTGCTGCTCACCTGGATCAGATTGGTAGCGACTTGTAACGCTTAAAGCGTACGCTACGTCTGGTCTTGTACATAGCATACCATACATTATGCTTCCTATCGCGGATGCATATGGTACTCGAGACATATTGCTTCTCTCTTCAGGCGTCTTTGGGGCCATAGACTTGGAGAGTGCAATTCCATGTCTCATTGGAAGCAATCCTCTCTTGGATTCTTCCATACTAAATCTTTTCAAGATTTTGTCTATGTACTGGGATTGGGAGAGGCCCAGCATACCTTTTGATCTATCTCGGTAGATCCTTATACCTAGTACAAAGGATGCTTCTCCCATATCCTTCATTGAGAATTGTGTAGACAACCATGCTTTAGTTTCAGACAATGCTTTTACATTGTTTCCAATGAGAAGAATGTCGTCAACGTAAAGCACCAAAAATTCAACTGTACTCCCACTGATCTTCTTGTACACGCAAGGTTCGAACATGTTCTTGATGAATCCAAAAGTTTGGATTGTCTCATCAAAACGAATGTTCCAACTTCGGGAAGCTTGCTTCAGTCCATAAATGGACCTCTGGAGTTTGCACACCTTGTGTTCATCTCCTTTGGATGCATATCCTTTTGGTTGCTCCATGTAGATCTCCTTATCAATGTCTCCATTGAGAAAGGCAGTATTTACATCCATCTGCCATATCTCGTAGTTATACCACGCAGCTATGGCCAGCAAGATCCGAATGGATTTGGGCATTGCGACGGGCGAGAAGGTCTCCTCAAAGTCGATACCTGGTCTTTGAGTGTATCCTTTCGCCACTAGTCGCGCCTTGTAGGTAATCACCTCTCCGTTCACTCCAAGCTTTCGCTTATAGATCCACTTGCAACCCACGGGAGTCACTCCCACTGGTGGATCTACCAAGGCCCAGACCTTGTTTGAGTGCATGGAGTCCAGTTCGGATTCCATGGCTTCGCGCCACTTTCCCGAGTCTATGTCTAGCATAGCCTCTTCGTAAGTCCTTGGGTCGGTTAGAGACTGTCCAGTCTCATGCAGCAGACCGTAGTACCTCTCGGGTTCTCTACATTGTCTTTCTGACCTACGAAGTATCGGTGTACTTTCTGGTGCACTTTCATGCTCTTGTTCTCCCACTGCCTGTGGTGACGGGTCAGCTCGATCGACCTCTAAGGCCTTTTCAGCTTCAGTGACCTCATCTAGTTCTACGTTATTTTCTTTCTTGTCCACCAAGAAATCCTTCTCCAAGAAGTGAGCGTTCCTCGAGACAAACGTTGTTTGTCTTGTAGGATCGTAGAACTCGTATCCTATTGAGTTTTCCGGATACCCCACGAATTTGCACAAAGTGGATTTAGTTTCCAATTTATCTCCCACTAGCTTTTTAACGTAAGCGGGAGATCCCCATATGCGCATGAATGCGTATGAGGGTGCCTTGCCAAACCATAGTTCGTATGGTGTCTTTTCTACGGATTTCGAAGGTACCATATTCAGTATCTTCGTTGCCGTGAGGAGGGCATGTCCCCAAAATGAAAGAGGTAAGTCAGTGGCACTCATCATGGATCGAACCATGTCCATTAAGGTTCGATTCCTTCTCTCTGCTACTCCATTTAACTGGGGTGTTGCAGGAGGAGTCCACTGCGATAATATTCCATGCTCTACAAGATAATTCAGAAATTCGTTACTAAGAAATTCTTCACCTCGGTCAGAACGAAGAGCCTTTATCGTATGACCAAGTTGATTCTCTACTTCCATCTTGAATTCTTTGAATCGCTCAAAGGCTTCAGACTTGTGTTTCAACAAGAACACATATCCATAACGACTAAAGTCGTCAGTGAAAGTGATGAAGTAGTCATAGCCACCTCGGGCGCTTTTTCTTAGTGGTCCACATACGTCAGTATGTATTAAGTCCAATGTTTGCTTGGCTCGCTCAGGGTTTCCCTTAAACGGCAACTTAGCCATTTTACCCTTTAAACATGGTTCACATGTTGGCATTTCATCAATGCGATTGATTTCAATCACGCCAGATGATGCTAACTTTTGAATCCTTGACTTAGATATATGTCCAAGTCGAGCGTGCCATAATTGGGCAGCTATTTCATTATCTTGTTTCCTTTTGTTTTGTTGTACGTGCATGACTAACTTAGGCGGTTTTATGATGTAAAGTCAATAATTCAATGTACCAAATGAAAAACTAAAACAGGAGCTTTTATAAAAATCAATACTATTCATTAACATGAATAAAAAGGTTTTTCATTAAAAACTAGGTACATAAATGAAAGTTTCCTAATGACTTTATCAAACCACCTAAATCTACTTTTGCCTACGGCCTTGGTAGCAGCTCCAGCTCCATTGCCTTTATTCAAGGATCCAATCCTCAGGCTCCAGTTTCCTTAATGCTCCCATCACCTACAAGGATGAGAACTCCAGTCAGTGTTTAACACCAAAAAATGCACAGTTAATTGTTAAATTAACTTCAACAAGGAATATATCTGTTCGAACTCTCCAGAGGTTCGAATTTAATCCTTTCCTTTGACCTTGTGCAGTAAGGAGCTCTGGTTTCCATTTGTCTTGGTTTTGAACGCCGCCCAGTCTTTTCGCCAACCCTTGCTTTCTTTCCAAAAGAAGCTTCGTGTTCCTCGAGCATTTGTCGCAGGACATGCACAGTGATCTCTCGCCTCTGGAGATTCAAGTCCGCGATAAATCTGTCATATGATCTAGGAAGAGATTGTAGAATAAGATCTACTCGGAAATCATTGTCCATCACGACACCCATATCATCGAGTTCAGACAGAAGTCGAATCATCTTGTGTACGTGGATTCCGACAGGAGTTTCCCTTCTCTTTCTTGCTTGCAAGAGTTCCCTCGTGATCGCGAATCTGCGACGACCATCTCTAATCCCATAAAGGAATTTGAGATTCGAGAGAATCTCTTTCGCGGATGCCATATGCTCATGTTGCAAACGCAGATCAAGTGACATATATTCCAACATGTATTCACGAGCTAAGCCATCATCCAATTTCCATTTGGTGATGCTTTTACGGAGCTCATCAGGAACGTCATGTGAAATAGTAATGGGTGGTGGCACAGACAAAACATAGGATATGTTTTCAGCTTCAAATAATCCATTCAAATGATGCGTCCAGAAATGCAAGTTGGGTCCAGTTAAAATATTACGTTCAAGTGATGAGATGGACAAATCTCTAAGTGCTCTAAGCTCTTTTGACATCATATCTATAAAATGACGAGAGAAGAAATAAATACGCGAAAGATTAATTTAAAATGCACAATTCACAAACATGGATTTTATTTGCAAATTACTCCCACTATTTTAATCAAAATCTTATGCCCCCACATAAGTTTCGGGAATTTAAAATATCCTAGCGGGCTTAAGGCCCAAATGCAATCTCCTAGTACCCATGACTCGTTGGCCATACTATTTGATCCACTTGGTGGTCGACTACGTCAACGGTTAACCATCGCAGCTAACCCTTAAGTTCATTTAGCCTCGTTTTTCGATATGGACCCACGACTCGTGAGACATCCATATTTACTAGCGTTAAATCATGTCCAATACTCGTGAAGAGAAATAGTTCAATCCTAGACGCCCCACGACTCGTGAGACAGCGCCTAAAACCTTGCTATCCCCTCCCTTGGCACTAAACTCGTGCATCGAGGCAATAGACATATTATTTTCCTATAGCTCGACCCACGACTCGTGAGACATCGAGATATATTCGTACAATATGCCTAAGACCTAGTAATTGGATAGGGTCGGACCATAGACACTATTCATATGCGCCCGTTATTCGATTTAATATTCTAATTGAATTTTAAGTTCAATTGGAGGTTTCTAAGTGTGCGAGGTCTCATCAGATTATGCTTATCTTGTTTACGTTTTCTATCCTAAGCATGCATCTCATACATCAAAGAATAATTTGCGAAAAAGTAAACATTCATCACCTAGCATGATATGATTGGTCGATTGCCCATCCTATGCGATCCATCACGAGCCACGTGATGAATCAATTGGTCAGTTTAGGGTGAAAATTAAATGTCCTAACTATTACAATTTTTAAACCCATACATCATGGGCCTTCTTGTAATATCCAGCTTGATTGGGCCTCCATGTAATGAATTGGGCCTCCATGTCCTCCAAGGTAAATGGGCCTCCATGTGGATCTCCAAGTCTTCATGAGGTCTTCTCGGCTCCAAGCCTAATCTAAGCCTAGCTTACATAATTTAAATGGTCCTATTCTATTACATTTGTTTGCGCAAGCAAGGGCACCAATCAGGCCCATTTAATTACAACCCAAAAATAAATAAACCAAAAACAACACAGGGCTTAAGGGCAAAATCGACCAATCCACATATTCACTCAAGAACATGCATAAATTCACATAAGGGCAAAATTGTAAATTTACCGGCTCCTTTAATTTTAATTCATAAAATTTATCCAAGTTAATTAATTTTGAATTAACAATTAACCTCTAAGATTAATTAGCTCTTACTTGAGCTCCAAGTAATCTACAAATCCTATCTTGATTAAGATTGGTTAATTAAGGTAATCTAAATCTCTAAGATTCTTACCTTATCCAAAACTCTAAGTTTCCCAATATTCCCAAATCTCCAAGATTCTCAAGATAATCCTATTTTGTTTAGATTAGTTTAATTAAGGTAGTGTTTAACTCTAACAAGATAACTACCTTATCCCAAAACTCCAAGTTTCCTAATCTTCCCAAAATTCTAAATTTCCAGAATTTTCAAAATAGGCAGAATTAGAGTCCAACCATAATTTGACCAGTCGAAACCAATCAGGAGCTGCCACGTGGACAACCCACGCACGACCCCGTAGGGGCGCGTGAGCTGCCACGGGCAGCAGCCGCGCACAGCCACGCGCAGACAGCAGCTCGTGGGCTGCTGCTGTGCGCAGCGTGCGCGGACAGCATGCTGTCCGCATGCTGCCGCATGCTGCGGCTTGTGGTGGCCGCCAAGCCGCGGTGCGCTGCCGCGCACCGCCGCGTGCCACCGCAGGGTTGGATCTAAAAATATATATATATATTTTTTTTTTGTTTTTGATTACTTTTATGATTTAATTAAAACAGTCCCAATTAAATCACAATCCAAAATTAAAATAACATGATAAAAAATACGAATCTAAAATTTCCCATTAACTCTAAGTTAACAATAAAGTCCTAAAACATGCAAAGTTATAGAACTAGCCACATAAATCAAACATATGATTTAATAAACACAGAATTTGCAAATTCATATATATACAAAGCCTAGAGTTGGCTCTGATACCACTGTTGGGATTGGGTAAGAAAAACAGCCCTAGGCACAGCGGAATATAAAAATTTTCTAGGGCCTCTTAAAGAATCTTGCCAGGATATTCTCTAGTTGTATATATATGAATATAAATAAATGACAGTATAAGTTTTCTCGTTTATACCTGTCTCCTTGCAAATCCTCGGCTAGCAAGACGAGCTCTGAATTCTGCCCCGGTAAGATCGACCCACACCTTTGTTTAGCGCCCCACGTGTTGCGCCTCTACGAGTTGATACACCACAATATCACGAAAATTAATATATCCTAATCAACTGGAACATAGGGTATATTAATATCTAGGTTTTAGAACAACTTTGGAACGAAGAATCGAAGACGAAAATTCTTCCTAAAGTGGATGTGAGTTCGGCCGATCACAAGGGAGAGAGGGAGAGAATTTTGCTTTTCTTGATTTTCTTGTGGAGTTGTATGTGAGATATGAGACCTAGTCTCTTATTTATAGACATCTCTCATAACCTAATCCTTCTAGGATTAGGATACTAATTCTCCTACATGGGCCATGTCCCTCTTTAATTAGAAGACTAAGTCTTCTAATTAATTCATGGCCCATATTAATTAATCTTTCAGGGCTTTATTTAATCTCCCAATTAAATAGCCCAATTAATTAAATCATCTCCCAATTAATTAATTAAACTCCAAGTCTAATTAAATTAATTATTCTATTAATTAATTAAATCATAATTAATTAATTTACTCATAAATTAAATTCTAATTTAATTTATAATCTTGATCCAATTCCAATTGGATCCATTTTCGTTCCATATGGGTCGACCCAGTCGACCCACCCATTTAATCGACCCAGTCGATTTTGACTCAGTCGACCCAGTCGACTCGTTCGTTCTTACTTCCTCGCTTTCGCTTCATGTGTATTGTGTATGCCCCCGTAGGTTCACCACATAATTGGCCGCGGGTTGTAATTAAATATTATTTAATTACTCGAGCAATTAATTACTCTAAATTAATCGAACACTCTGTCGATTAATAATTCCAAAATTAGCACCCCTGCTAATTTGGGAATTCTCCCACACTCCACGGTCGATGTCCAGTCACAAGCCCATGGAGCCCAATCACTGGTGAATTAATTCAGTGAACCTTTTATCATTTACAATTTCCATATACGACATAATCTCTCCATCGATCAATCTCCCAGTCGAGACTTAAGGGTATGGTTTTTCATCGGATTCCCTTATCTTTTGTCTTGACCTTATGTTCTCTGATATCGAAATAAATTCTCTTTGACTTAATCTTTATGAGCTACTTACATAAAGTCGTCAGATACCTTGGCCAAGGATTTTACCAGAATTAATTTCTCACAGAAATCCATAGGAGAATTTCCCAACCTATCAAGTCGGGTAAACGGATCCTTTGTTGATGATATGAATCTGCATACGAGTTCCTCTAAACCCAATGTGAGTCCACAGAGACTTTCTAGTGATCCCCAGTCAGTCGGAACTCACATCAAAGCATAGACGTTCTCGCACCAGATAAACCCTATCATCTCAAGTTGTTAGGGATCGTTCCTCGTATACTATTGTAAATTGGAATAACTTCAACCCCGATATGCGACTACCGCTTCCATGGTGGGTTATTTCCTAATTGGGGTATTCAGTGCGCTTGCCATCCCAGCAAGCCACCCACTTATGTGTATCGACTATCCCAGTCACGCTCGTGGACCCCAGCGTCCTCCAGTTCATCGGAGTATACACAATAGTGAGAGTCTAACCGAATCCAACGATGTCCTATCTCGATAGGATTCTACGACTCTTGAATATATTCTAGATCACGGCCTTAGAGATCAGTCCACGGGTTGTCCCATAGCCCTGTGATCTAAGGACTTCTATCCTTATGCGTAGACAAATATTACATAAGATAAAGTTGACCATTTAATAAAAGTGCATTTATTAATCTAAATTGAATAGTTCGTCATTAATTACAATTAATGCTAGCCATACAGCTGGTTTGCAGGACACTATTTCTATCAGCTGTGCACAAATCTTATGGTTGAAGCATCAACTAGAAGACTACAATATCAAAATCAGTGGAATACCAATCTACTGTGACAATACAAGTGCAATCAGCCTTACTCAGAATACTACAAGTCATTCAAGGACTAAGCATATTGAGATCAAGCATCACTTTATTAGAGATCATGTGGAGAAAGGAAATGTCATAATAGAATATGTGTTTATCGAAAATCAAATTGCTGACATCTTCACAAAACCTTTAAGTGAGACAAGGTTTTCAACTCTAAGAGCTGATCTAGGTTTATTAAAACTGGATGCATAAGCTGAGGGGGAACTTATCAGAAGACTAAAGTTCAACAGCTTACTCATCTTATTTATATTCAAGGATTAACTCTCAACATACTAGTTAACTTATGAATTCTTAAAGTCAGGGGGAACGTGTAAGACTAGCGGTACTTCTAATCAAAAGATGAAATCTGTTAATGTCAGTTAGTTGAAGTTATGTTTTCAACAGAAGATTAAAGTCTTGAAGAATGAAGATTTATTATCTAGCTGGATTGACAAACAGCTGAGAAAGGTTATCAGCTATTGGCTTTCACTGATAACAACTGTGTCATCAGGACAGTAGTCCATCAGATAAGTATTTATTTTACTCATCTGATCGCTTGTGTGAAAGCTTACTGTTTAAAACGTTTTATTTCAAAACACGCTTTTACAAGTGACAGAAGGGCGGTACAAATTCCCGCTCCTCATTTAATTCGATTTGAATTTGAAAGGTCGTAACTGACGCCGCACGATCAGCACTGACAAGAAACGGATCTAACGGTTAGCTGGTATCACGGAAACCAAGATACCCTAACTCTATAAATCCAGATCTGATCAGTCGTGTAGTTCTTTACGCACCCTAAATATTCAAAGCACACTCGAGAGAAAAATACTTGCAATTTTCTGCAAAATTCTTCCTGCTTCCCTAATTTTCAACAGATTAAGATGGCCGCTGAAGGTATGTTCTTAGTGTATGAGTCATACTATCAATCTGGAACGGATCTGATGAAAGAATTGCTGGAAAAATTCAAGACGGCATCTCTGGTAAACTTCATGGAGTACAATGAAGGTGTAATCTGGACTGACCAGGTTATGGAGTACTACAAGACTGCAGCTGCTGACTACAACTCCATGGAAATCAAGGCTACAGTTGGAGACAAATATGTGGTCATTACACCCACTGTTCTTCACGAGACGTTTGGTCTTCCTAACAGAGGACGACATGATGTCACTGTGCTGACCGAGGAGAAGCACCAACAATTCTGGGCGATCTGCGCCAAGGAAGGGGAAATGTTGTCTGGCAACATAAGGAAGAAACAGCTAAAGGATGAATATCAGCGGATGGCTGATATGGTCTCAAAGCCGATAGAGAACTGTACTTTTTCTCTGGATGATGTTACCGTGAAGAGGTTCAACATAATGGCTGCTATCTACTATGGGCTAGAAGTCAACTGGTCTATAATAGTTTGGTACATCTTCGCTGATTTTCTGGAAGTAAAGAAAGGAAAAGGCCCTCACCCCAACCACAGAATCACACTCAGTTATTTGCTGTCAAAACTGGGCTGTGTTATGACGAATGGGAAGGAGATTCACAAATCAAAGGCAATGTCCAAGTACTTGCCTGTTATGAAGAGGAAGGCTGGTGAGCCTGAAGAAGATGAGGATGAGGAACCAAAGGAGGTTCCTGCCAAGAGGCAAAGAAGACTAGTCAAAACAGCTGACTTAGCTGTTGAGACTAAGAAAAAGAAGGTTGCTGATCAACCTAAGGAGAAGGTTTCTAAGAGAGTGAAGACTGTGGCTGACGTTGCTGTTGATCAAATCATAAGTCAGACCACTGCTGATGTAAGGGGAATGTCTCCTGCATCACCTTCCAGGACTCCTTCTGCTGAAATGCCTGCTGAGAATGTCTCTCACAGGACAAGGAGCCAACAAAGGGACACTGCTGCTTCAAGACCCATTCAGGGTTTATCAAAGAAGTCAGTAAGAAAGCAGATGACATTCATAGAAGAACCTACTGAGTTGGAAAACTTAGTGAGACAAAGTCCTGAATCTGCTTAAAGACCCATTGAAGCTGTTGGGGTTTCTGTTGCTGACAAAGCTGATGCGCAACAGTTGACTCAATCTACACCAACAGTTGAGGTTACCCAACCTCAGGATGATCCAGATGTTATGATCATCAATCCTATTGCTGCTGCACCAATCTCATCTACTGGTCCAGCCCCTGCTCCAGTTGATAAAGGAAAGAGAAAGATAATGCTTAAGAGGAAGAAAGTTTCCAAGGCTGACAAAAAGAAAAGGGAAGAAGCTGAACAGAGGAAACAAGATGAGTTGGAGGAGAAGAAGGCACGTGAACTAAGCAAAGTTCAAGCTGCAAAGGATGAGGCACGAAGAAAGATGTCTGAGGCAGAAAGAAAAGCTGCTGAAGATGCTGAATTGGCCTTGGTCATTGAGCTTAGCAAGACTGATGCTCATGGACCTGTTCATGGAGAGGGCATCAAAATTGGTGAAGGCAAAGATGAAGAAAAAGAGAAAAAGCCTAAGATGCCTGCTGGAGAGGCCAAGCCCAAGGAGAAATTTGAAGTCAGAAGAGCCTTCAACATAGTATATGCTGATAAAGAGCTTTTCAAGAGATTTGAGAAGTCTTTAGCCTACTATGATCAGAAGCTCATGTTAAAGACGCTGTTCAACCAAGAAAAGCCAAGGTACATCAGATTGAGAGACAACAGGCTGAACAAGTCTATAACAAAACTTCAAAACTCAAAGGAGTTAGCTGATGAAGAACAATGGGTTCTTAATTGGCTAAGAACAGACTCCATTCAAAAGGCCCTGGATCCCAGTTATGTCAGAGATGTCATGCATCATTATGCAAAGGAGTTTGCACTGGAGGAGGCCAATAAAATTGATAACTCCCTGCCAGCCAAGAAAAGAAAGTCTGATAATGCTGAAGAGAGAGCAATAAACATTGCTGTTATGACCGCCCTGAAGAGATGGGCAGAAAGATCAAGATATCAGCAGGGACACTCAAGTGAGTTGCCTCAGCTGCCAAGTATTCAGCAAATAATATTTGGCAAGGAAGTGAAGGAGTACAGTGAAGTGCCCAAGGGAAATAATGCAGTTGTAAACCCTTGAATCATTGTGAGGCAGATAAGACAAACAACCTGCTTCAATGATGATGGCACAATCACTAATCTGTTCTATGATGACGTCACTGATGAACCCAAGACAGCTGACAAGACCTTAGCCATTGAGTGGAATGCTAAGGCTTCTGAAGATCATCAGGAGACTGAAATGGAAGATATCCCTGTCCACCAGGAGACTGAAGAAAAGGAAGCTGCTGTTTCTGCTTCATCAGGTGATGAACACTCTTCACTGATGGAAGCTTTCCAGATGCTTATGGAGAATTCAGTGAAGGAACTGGAAGAGAAGCATAACCAGCAGCTGATGAAGTTGAAAGAGGAGCTGAAGAATGAACTTAAAGCAGAGTTGGCAGAGACCAACAAACTTCAGCTGGAAACTATGCAACAGTCAACAGAGAAGATCATCAAATCTGAGATTACTAGTTTCCCTGTTCCTCAAGACAACTCTTTGCAGTTAGTGCACAGCTTAAATGACATGAACAGAAATGTGGAAGATGTGAAGGCTGATGTAAATCACCTTCATGCTGCCTTACAAAGAGCTGAGCACAAGATAGCTGACTTGACTGCAACCTTCATCAAAGTCAGTGAAGAAGAGAAGGAAGTCAACTTAGGGATGTTGCAAGAAGTATCAAACGCTGAAAAGGAACTCCACAATGAAATTGCAACAATGAACCTTAACATTGACTGCTTCAATGATCATACTGACAACATCAGTACAACTCTTCATCACCTAACAGCCAGTCATGATGTAGTGAATCAAAATCTGAAGACTTTATGTGCTGCAATGAAAGTTCCAACTGTTGCACTCAACCCTGCTGTTAAACCTGGAGAAGTCATCAAGTCTGATGATGACAAAAAGGGGGAAGATAAAAGGGAAGAATCAACTAAGGAAACTGCTGCTGCTGTTGAAGCCAAGAAGACTGATGCTGCTACTGAAATGACCAAGACTGCTGAAGAAGAACTTGGAAAGGCACAAGGTGAAGAAAAGTCTGAAGAAGAGACTAAGGAAAAAGCCAAAACTGATGAAGTAATGGCTGAACCCAAAGACTCTGCTGCTGATCAATCAGAACCGTTGACCAAGTACAAGAATACAGAATCAGCTAGGAGGGCGATGAAACTTCTGAAGGAGCAGCAACTTAAAGAAAAGATGGAGGCTGCCAAAGAAGTTATCCTTCAAGGTGAAGAAGCTGATGAAGATGATGAAGAAGAAGATGATGAAGAGTCATCTTATGAATATGAAGAAGTGCTTGAAGGATCCGATGAAGAAGCTGATAGTTAGAACTTATAAAATCCTTGTAATCAGTTTACTTTATCTATTCTTCAGACATCTCATCTGATGAACATGTACTTGTAATATTTTCATTATCAATAAAAAGACAAGTTCAATCCAATACATCTTTTCTATCTCAGAAAATTTTGAGGATCACAATCTTTAGCTTAAGTTTTAACAGGTACTTGGCTGAAGTTTTGTCATCATCAAAAAGGGGGAAATTGTTGGATAAGGATGAAGATGAAGGCACTGAAGACAAAATTTAAGGGAGGTTTTGATGCATTCCAAAACTTCAAAATCCGCTATGTATGGGGTAACTTATCTGATAATCCCTTTGGAAGAAATTTTGACTAAGTATAAGAAGACATCAGAAGAGTCAAAATTTCAAGGTCCAAGACTTCTGATCTGCTGAAGGAAAAATATCAGACTGATGAAGATCAGCCGACTCAAATCAGATTTGTTCATGTTTGGGATCAGCTTAGTTCGTCATCAGACTTGCACTTCCGTCAGCCAAGTGGAAAAGATCATAAAGTCTTCCCAACGGTAATAAATGCCCCTGGAAGTAATAAATGCTGAAGTACAAGGATATTAGAGACAAATGATTGAAGAAATGCTTCGCATCAGCTGGGTGCATTTAATGTTGCCTGCAGAATAGTACTGTTGACAGTACGGACAGACTGCAAAAGAGCCGTTCGCGGAAATTAAAGACCAGTACTCGAGGAATTTGAATCTTGTCTCTCTTCAACGGACATTTTTCAAACCTCAAGTATAAATAGCTGAAAGAGACGAGAAGAATAAAAACAACACAATCTCTGAGAAGTTTTCGAAGCAAAATTCTTTAAGTCTCAAGAACAGCTCACTCATCAGCTTAGTCATTTGTTGACGAAAAGTGAAGTTGAAGAACAAAGCTAAACATATCTTCTGAGTGAATTTGTAAAACTGAGTGTTGTGAGAAGTAGATATCCATCTAAGTGAGTGATATTACTTCAGAGAGTAGGATTTCTTTGTGATTTCTTACTGCGCACTTACGGCTTGTTCATTTGTTGATTGGCGTAAGCAGAGTGTACTGGTTACTTTGTGTTTCTAGTATAACCCAAGATCTTTGTGACTTGGACGAGTGGATTAAAGGATATTTACATCCACATAACCAATATAAAAATTACTTGTGTTTTTATTTGCATTTTTACTTGCATATTTCAAGAATGCATGAAACACTTAACTTAACTGTTTGAAAAGGATTTAAAAGGAGTTTATAAAACTGGGGAAACGTTTTTCAAACTACTAAGAATACTTGTGAAAAACACTTTGAAAATCCGCTGCAAGTACTCTAAGTATTAAAACTGATTTTGACAAAATCAGCTAAGTAACTATCAGTTTAGTGGTCTACTAAGCTGGTCAAAGATTTGTTCGCGATCAGCCGAGGAACCTACTGTTGATAACAACTTAGTCTGTCTAAATTAACAAAAAGGTTTTAAAGTTAAAAATTGTAAAAAGTTTAGAGGTTTATTCACCCCCCCCCCTCTAGACCTCATCTGACCACTTGGGACCAACAAGTGGTATCAGAGCAGGTGGTTCATTTGGTGGAGATATTCCTCTGCTCAATATTTGCAATTTTGCATGCACTGATAGATTAAAAAGTGGTGTAATTTTCAGCTCTACACGTTGCAATGTTGGTTTTTCGACCATTCCATTTCCATCCACCGTTGGATCATATAAATGTTTTGCTTGAAGATTCATGGTGCTATGTTTTTTATTTTACTTTTTCCTTTTGAGAAACTATCCAATTATATTTGAGACCTATAAATTATTGATTTTAATAATTTGTTACCAATTTTTAACACTTCTAATTTATAAAGGTCATTAATTTGACAAATACCACTTATTCCTCTCAAACAAATCCCAACTTCTAATAAAATCTTAAATTTTTAAAACTCCTAATTATTATTTTATTAATATTTTACATCTTCATCTTCAATATTTCTATCGAACCATTTTCCAAATTAAGATTTAAAAGTTTCACAACCAACTCTCAAACTAATTTCCGATAGGGCTGGCCCTAGGGCCCTAGGTGAATTTTAAATTTGGGGCCTCTTTGTTATAAAAAAATATAATCCATTTTTTTTAAAATGCAAAAATACTAATTTAATATTGATATATTATTTTTTCTAACATATTATTTTTTAGATAGATAATTAAGTAACAAATCCACGCAATTTTTAAAAGACTGAATCTTGATATTTTTATAATTTTTCCTTTTATGAAAATATTATTTTAGTTGAAGCAAATTTTATATGTATATATACATCTTTAGCTCTATTTCATTATTTTTATAAATATTATAATTGATTGCTTGACTTTATTTTAGTCGGTCACGTTCTTAACTCTATTAATTATATATCATCAGATATAGAAAAAATTATACTATAAAACTAAAAAAGTATACATATACATATATATACAGTTGTGGAGCTAGACCAATTTTATTGGAGCAAGCATTTTTTTTTCCAACGTACTAAGTAAAGAAAGAAAGTAATAAGAAAAAAATCATATAAAGAAAAAAAATCATATTCTTTATATAATTATTAAGAAATAATTTTTTAAAAGTTCTTATTAAGAAAATTTTGACAAAATATCATTAAAAAAGGAAAGAGATTAAAATAATAATTACTACGAAGAGAAAATAAATAAATGTATTATTATTGGAATTTGAACAATAGATCGTGAACTCTAAGAGAGAAAGTTTAACCAAGTGAGACAAAATAGATATTGTATACATAAAATTAAAAAAATTATAAATATTTAACTTTTAAAATTTTCTTGGGATACAAATATAAATTTTCGGGGCAATATTCCTTATACATGAATTGTTTCATGTATCAAATTACACATGTGCCCATTCCTTTTATATTAATTATTATATTTCTTGGATGTAATTTGAAAGCGAGTTTGAGAACTCTTAAAATTTAAAAATAATTAAAACCTAACTGATGTCACCGTATCACGTCTTGTATCACCTCAATCAATGTGTGGTTGACTGGTTGTTGTAAAGAACAATATTTTTTAATTTTAATAGGTTGTCACCTTAATTAGATTGTTTCTCTAGTGTGTCGAATAAAATAAAAAATTTAATTACCCAAATTTATATTTTGGCCATTTTTTTAGAATATACTCCGAGACATAGTTACTGAAAAATAAAAATATACTTTTACAAATTTGGGTAAATAATCAAATGATGGAGCTTATATACTCGAAAAAATTAATCAATCGCGACTTCTAGCTGTTGAATCAATTTAAATTATGCTAACTACCATAAGAAAAAAGAAAATCAAATAAAATGCTGTCATAGATATTCTATATTCATTGACATGTCAATAGAAGCAAGACAAAAAAGTGATACAGAAAAATGTCATGAAAAAATTCCAATTAACCCAAAGTCGTCGACTTTAGCGTCAAAAATGACTGAAAACAAAGTCTCCCAATAGTCCAACACTCTAAGTCGAGTCATTGTCGTCTGCATGTCAATTATTAAATCATTATAAAGTAATTTTCAAACTTTCATTACATTAATAAGTTGTTGGTAAAAAAATTGACGTTTATGTTACCCAAAAAGAAGGGGTATATGCAAATTATTTTCATGTATTACAAAGTGATTTCTTGCAGGTTTTACATAACACAGGGGAGTATCTTGCATTAAGAAGAGGTCATGAAAAATGTCAGTTCTATAAAAAATATAGTATTAATGATATGTTGAGGAACTTGAAGCTTGCATTATGAAGAGGTCATGAAAAACAATGAACACAACAAAAAGGAGGAGTACAATGAATCCGAGGATGAAATGGAGAATATAAATAAAATAACCTCAACTTTTTAATTTGAGAATGAACTTTGAAATAAACTTCAATTTTTTTTTTTTAGCAAATCTTACACGATAGTCTAACTACACAATATTACACGATAGTCTAACTACACAATAAATGGTTTAAGAAATTGAAGAACCCAAAAAGCTCAAGAATAATTTACAATGTATAATTTAATTGTCGTAATTTTTTTTTTTTTATCTATTAGACTGTGTATTTACAGCTTGGATCAAAGAATGCAAAGGGTATAAATCCTCTACAATGTGAAATTATTATAAAGTTATATATATCCCAAGGAGGGAAAAACACTTTTGGTCCCAAACTTTACTTCAGAAAACATATTTGGTACCATGCTTTGCAGAAAAACAGATTTGGTACCACAATTTAGACAGTCTTGACACATTTAGTCATTCCGTTAAATTTTGGACGGAATTTTCGGGCGTGACTGTCACGCGCGCGTTAAGTTCAAAATGGTCACGAGTTTTGCACGTGATAAATCGGTCAAAACACTTTTGGTCCCAAACTTTATCCCAGAAAACACATTTGGTACCATGCTTTGCAGAATAACAGATTTAATACCCCAATTTACATACTCTTGACATATTTAGTCTCTATGTTAAATTGATAAAAATTATCTCTAATGAACAGACAACAGTTTCTCTAAAAGATTTGATAAAAATCACAAAATATACTTAAATCATTAAAAATATTCTTAACAAAAGTACATCGGATACCTGACTTGGTGCACTTTGATTTGCACTTGTATTCATGGATCAAAATTTCGTTTCGAATGTATGTTTCAGAGAGCCAAATATTGAAAACTTTTTGAGACTATTCGGAAATGTTTCGGAAACACTAAGGAAAATTTGTAAAAAAAGTTACTAAATTTAGGAAAATAACAGAGTTTAAGGCAAATAAATAGTTTCGGAATTACATCTTGTTTTCGTTTTGCGTGATTCAAAAAGGAAAACTCTTTTCGATGGAAAAAATGAAAATTTTGATCGGTGCTTGTATCAACATTGGAATACAAGTGCAAATCAAAGTGCACCAAGTCAGGTATCCAATGTACTTTTGTTAAGAATATTTTTAATGATTTAAGTATATTTTGTGATTCTTATCAAATCTTTTAGAGAATCAATTTAACATAAACACTAAATGTGTCAAGAGTATGTAAATTGTGTTACTAAATCTGTTTTTCTGCAAAGCATGGTACCAAATGTGTTTTCTGGGGTAAAGTTTGGGACCAAAAGTGTTTTGACCGATTTATCACGTGCAAAACTCGTGACCATTTTGAACTTAACGTGCGCGTGACAGTCATGCGCGAAAATTTCGTCCAAAATTTAACGGAATGACTAAATGTGTCAAGAATCTCTAAATTGTGGTACCAAATCTGTTTTTCTGCAAAGCATGGTACCAAATGTGTTTTTTGGGATAAAGTTTGGGACCAAAAGTATTTTTTCCTCATATTCCAAGGTAATGCTAGGAGTATATAACAACCAAATATAATTAAATTTTCATAAGGAAAAAAAAAATAGAAACTAACATTAAACAGCACGTAAGAAAAAATTAATACTAAAGAAACAAAACATAAATAGTAAGTATATCAGGATTCAAACATTGGACCTATAATAGCATTAATGGAAACTCCACCAATAAGCCACTTTCAGTTGTTGTCAACGTATACATATTAGGAATTTATCTATTTTTTTCTGGGGGGCCATTGCCCCCCTCGGTCCCCAAAGAACCTCTGACTTTGAAGATGATGATGATGATGGAGGAGTCGCGATGTGGTGGAGATGAGAGGAGCAAAAATGGGCCATTACCCCACCACTTTATAAAATTTAAACTCTTTTTAATAGAAAATGCTAACCATTCATTCAAGCAAAGTTCAGGGACAATAATGTTATATGTCAAAAATTCTACGTTGAGAATGACATTCATAATATTTTGTATTCGAGTGAAGTCTATAATTCAATCAGCAACATGCCAATAGCTACTTGATTAATAAGAATAAATTATATTTTTGTGGATTGGCTAGAAAAGTGATAAACTCTAGCCTATTCTAGACTTAAACGACAACCTTTTTCCTTAGAGTTTTGACAAGTTTTCAGCGTGTTTTGCTAGTTTTGCATCTTATTGGTAGAATTAGTAGTTCGTATTGTTTTGAGGAAGAATCAACGTATTTTCTTATATATTTTGTTCATTTTATGGGAGTAAGGTATTGAGGAGCCAAAGGCATACTTTAAAGCCAAGAAAGTCAAGAAAAGATTCAATGACGTCATGTAGTGCGAGAACAATGAAGAAGAAATATGCATTACAGCTCATTCCAAGGGCCATAACTCTCGGAAAGAAGCTTCAATGAATCTGAATTTTGGATAGATTATATAGGAAGGAGTTAACTGCGTTGTGGACATTACAGATCTGGATTTGGAGTTTGGAGCACAAGATGTGCCTTGCGCAAATATGTTGCGCATAATAGATTTCACTAGCCGCGGAAAACGCGATTTTCGGCCCAAAAGTGCGATTTTGGCCCAGAACCTGATTTTAATCCTAATGTTATTAGGAAAGTTGCCCAAGCCCTTTCCAAACTAGGATTCGAGCTCCCAAAAATCGTCCTACTCGAATACTTCACTGTACATTACTCCATTTCTTAGTGAAAAATATAAAAAAAAAAAATATATATATATATATATATATATATATATATATATATATATTTTAATTTAGTATCCAACAAAACAATCTCCAAATTTAAATAACTCTTTACGACTTTACCAAGTCTTCACAGAACCACAATTATCAATGAAAAAACTTTCTGTATCTTATTTTCTAGGTTCTTGCAAGCTGGAAATGGGCCATCAGCCCTCCACTTTATAAATATTAACCTTTTTTTTCAAGATTCAAATAAAGCTCAGACAATAATGTTATTAGAGCTGTCAATGGGTCGGACTCGGACCAGATCAGGGCAGATCCGGATCCGAGTCCGATTTTCATTTTTTCTATCCGGATCTGGATTCGGATCCGCTCGGATCTGGAATATTAGCAATCGGATCCGAATCTGGCGGATATCCCGGATCCGGATAAATTATCCGGATCCATTTAGCAAACTAACTTTTATTTTTTTTCCTGTTTTCCTTCAAATCACTTGCAGATTCCACTATCATGAATTAAAAATGTAAAATTTTACTTACTTCATCGAAACTATTGCCTAAAAATTGTAGAAGATAGAATATGATGGACAAATATAAACGATAAAAATTAGAACAAAAGAATAAACAAAAATATAAGTAAAAAAGATATAAACTGGGACAAAGAAGAAGAAAACTCAATATTGAGAAATGGAAGAGAAGATAAAAATTGAAGGATGAATGGTTATGGTTTGATTTTTCTTATTAAATAGTATAAATTAATATGTTGTAGACTCAATTAGTTATCTGGCCAGTCCACCAACATCTCTCATGCATTTCTTTTTAAAATTATTTTTAATATAGTAAAAGATTTTAGTGGAACATAGATAGTTTTATTTTTATTTTTATTTAAATACATAATATATAAACAACATATAGTAATATATATCGGATACGGGTATGTAACGGATCGGATCAGCCTAGATCCATATTCGCTCCATATAATTCGAATTACGGATCTTCTTAATCGGATCAGGTCCATCGGATCACTAATCGGTCAATTATCCTAATAAATCGGACCAGATTCGGATCGGATCCGAATTGAAATCCGCCCCATTGACAGTCCTAAATGTTATATGTCAAAATTCTACCTTGAGAATGACATTCAGAATTTTTTGTACTCGAGTGAAGTCTATAATTCAATCAGCAACATGCCAACAGCTACTTGATTTCTAAGAAGAAATTATAATTTTGTGGAGTGGCTAGAAAAGGCCATGCAAGACTTAATTTTTTTCTTGGCCACCATAGTGTGAAACTAACTAGCGGTTATTTGACTAATAAATGCAACTTTCCATATATAGAAGATCCAAAATTATTTTATGTACTACAATAGATAAAAAAAATTATTGAAATTTAGTTTGAACAATGTTTTTCAAATACAAAACAAATTTTTTATACTTGTCATACGACGGATCACTCTTCTATGATTGTTATTCACCAACAGATAAATTAAACTTTTTAGATAAATATTTCGAGTTTAAACAAATCCAATTTGAAATATAATGTCTATTTGTGAAACAAAAATAAAAAATAAAATAGAGGCAAAAATAAGCAAGGACAAATATCAAGAAAACTATCGATGTTCTATTTGTGTCCAAAAGCTAAACATATTTGGGGTGTGGTCATTTCCCCTTTCGATTCCTTCCCTTTATCCCTCATTGATTTTGGATATTGGGATGAAAAAATAAGTAGGTGGTAGATGTTCAATCAATCTCTTTTTTCGAGAGTTTAAAGAAAAATAGATAGTAGGTGACAAATTAATGTTTTATAAATTTCATCGATCTGGTGAAAATTTATTTGGAAGGATTTTGCCTCGATCTCACAAAATTCAAGATGTTCATCCACATAGAGAGCAAAACTTGAACTTATTTTATTCAAATTAGTCATAAAACTCAACCATGCACTAAATTTACCTTTATTTTCCACCACATATTATTGCTACAGAAGTGAAGAAACAACTTATGAAGAAAATGCCTTATTTTTTGAAAAGAATTCCTTTTCTATTATACCAAAGTATGAAAAAAATAGTAAAATGCAAAACTATCCTTTGGGTCATTTTCAGTTGACAAAAATTCCATGCATTATTTTGATTACAAAAAAAAGTTCTTTGTCTTACTAGTTTATTGACAAAAAAATAGTATTCTTTTTACTTATTAGTTCATTACAAATTTGAAAATTATGACATGACTGATTATTCCAATTTTTTAAGGTTACAGTTGTGTAAATGCCAAACTTTTTAAGTGAAAAAATAATATTTTTGTATCTTATACTCAAGAAAAAATAACATTTGAAGGTACACAAATACTGAAGAATACTTGTAAGTAGAACAAGTAAAACACAAATAATTATAAATATCTTTGACTTAATTGCATAGAGGAGCTTTTGTTATTTAAAATAAAAAGAAAACACAGATATTTTGTCATTTCACTCATCCTAGATAATATATAAAGATATGTTGCATTGGAAAAAAATCATCCACCTGCCAATCTTTCCATGATCATTTAACATATTGGATGAATATAATACGATGAATACAAATATCGTTTCCTTTGTTCTTTCCCTTGTTCCTTTACTCTGTCTTTGCTTAGACACAGATACCTTAACCTCAAATATTACATTCGGAGACTCCGACACCATTATTTCCGGCCGGCATGTGTTCAAATTGGGATTCTTCTCTCCGGTAAATACCACTAATCGCTACTTGGCTGTCTTTTACAACGTGTCTGAAAAAACTTCAGTATGGATAGCTAACAGAGATAGACCGTTGAACGATTCTTCCGGCACCGTAACTTTTTCCTGGAACGGCAACCTCGTACTCGCCAACGGAAGGAACGAAACTCTCTGGTCAACAAACGTGACAGGTACTGTTGGATTTTGTTTATAGAGAGAATTGCACTTTTCATACCAAACTTTTGGTACCTTTATACATTTCATATCATACATTTTAAAATGACACATTTGATGATACCAAAAATTGACCAATATTTTTCATATTTTGTTTGGCCGTTAATTTGTGGATGGAAAATGTCATGTGCGTGACACATGTCCATTAAGTGAAAAAAGAAGTGAGAAATGCAATTATTAAAAATTGGGCAGGGTTTTTTGCAATTTCGCCTTCTTCTTTGCAATTGCCCGTTAATTGCATTTCTCACCTTTTTTTCACTTAACGGGCGTGGCACGTAGATTCGAAAGATTGGTATGAAAGTTTGAAAATTGTTGTTTTTTCCATTAGTATAGCTTTTTCTGGAATACTTTTAGCCTCCTTTTTGTATAAACCCATTTATTCCTCTTTCAAAAATTTTGACCTATTCCAGAAAAAAAAAAAAAAAAAGAATATGCACTTATTCGCTTTTAGGTTTAGCTTTCGAGAAAGGGTGACATTTTCCATCCACAAATTAACGGCCAAACTAAATGTGAAAAAGGTTGATCAATTTTGGTATCAAATGTGTCATTTTGAAATGTATGGTATGAAATGTAGAAAGGTAGCAAAAGTTTTGGCATAAAAGTGCAATTCCCTCTTTATTTATATATTCAGAATGGGGTTTTGGGTAAGTTATAAGGGAGATGTTTAATGAACAATTTACCTTCATGTGATATGAAACTAGAAAATTTATTTCCCTGTGAAATTAAATAATAAACAATTTAAGTCAATGTAAAAGTGAAATAATGTGCAATTACTTCCCTGTTTTACCTCTTTGCTAGTGAAGGTGTTACACACATATTCTATAATGCGACTAAGACTTTCTTTTTATATAAAAAATGATCAATTTAACCTTAGTCTTGACAACATATTCACCTCATTTTATAGTTACTAGCCGTCGTGGCGCGCGGTACTCGCGTGTGTTGAATTCTTTATAAATGATTTATCTTGGCATATTAATTTTTTATAATATATCATACTAAATTTGAATATGTATAAAATATATGCAAAGATTCAACTAAGAACAGTTCATTTCACATATTAACTTTAAACGAAGACACAGAAAAGAAAGTAAAAAAGATAATTAAAATCAACTCACACATGTTGTTTCTCTTTTCTTGTCCGGGTATTATGTCACATTCCGAAGTATTATCCATCCATCAAAATAGTAAATTCCATTCATTGTCTCTGCAACCATGAAATAAATAACAATTATAGTTTAAGTTGAAAAAATATTAACAAATCTATGGACATCAAAAGATAAATAATAGAAAGAGGAAATAAATATGAGGGGTAAAGGGAGTAATGGAGAATTAACCGTGGGTTTGTCATGGTGATCAAAGTGGAAAAAAGAAATTTTTTTTAGTGGGTAGTTTTATGATTTGTAATTTTAAATTTTGAAAAAGGGTAATTTTGGAAGTGACAATTTTTGGTGTAGCAAGGTGTCACAACCGCCACTATGTGAGTAAAAACAGGTTTTTTTTTATTTTTTTAATAGTATAGATTAAGTATTTCTAGCCTAAAACTACATGTCTACATAACTATTATTCTAAAACTACCATTTGAATGAATGAACAACATTTAATATTTTCTTCCTTAAACCTTGATATTTCAATCAAATATTTTTTCATCTAAACCAATTTTCACAGGATTAAACTATTATTTTTATTGATTTCATTAGTTTTGTCGGTTACACATGTCTTTTATCGAGTTCATACATTTTCAAGTACATGCTTAATCTATTTTTTAACCAATTTAATCTGGTTTGACCAATTTTCCTCAAATTTGTTGACTAAATCTATTTTATCGATTTAACCAACTTTTACACTGAATTTACTATCGATATCATCTATTTTTTAGTCAAATTTTACATGTTTTCACCAATTTTAACCATTTAGATATTTTGACTAAAGCCAATTATAAGTTTTTCAATTAAAAACAAATTTGGCATTTTCTTCGAGGTTCTTTAATGGTTTTTAGGCTATTTGATAACTGATAATTTTTTAAGAAATGTACAAAGAAGTATCAATTGCACTTTTTTGTTATTTTAATTTGTCCTTTTGATCGATTTCACCTGTTTTGTATTTTATCCCTTTGTTAATCAATTCACCTATTATCTCCAGTTTAACCATATTTTAGTCTATTACTAATTTAACATATTTTCTCACATATTTCACCTTTATTTTTTGACAATTTAACTCATTTTTATTCTTGTTCTTTTATTGATTTGATCCCCCTCACCTAATTTTTTCTTATTTCATGTTTAGCCAATATCATTCATTTTTTACCAGTTACTCATTTTCTGTTGGTCACCATTTTTTTCTTTAACTTGTTTTTCTTCTATCTAACCTATATTCCAATTGAATTTACCATTTTTTTATCATATAATTTTAATTGACTTTTACCCGTTTTCATTGATTTTATCTATTTTATGTTTTTGACTTATATTGGCTTAAGCCAATTATATGTTTTTCAGTTACTAAATAGTACCGTTTTTATTTAAGTAATTACCCGAATGTGGCTTTTTATTTTTATGTTCTTTAATTTTTTTGAAGTTCTTTGATAAGTGATAATTTCTTAGGAATTTTTCAGCGGAATATCGATTTTACTTGCTTTTACACTGAGTTTATCATTTCTGTTTTGTTATTTTAGACCGTTCTTTTACTGATTTCACTCGTTTTTTGTGGTTCATCGCATTTTTTAATCAATCCATCCATTCTCTCTAGTTTAACCCAATTTTTTGTCGATTTTATCCCAATTTTTAATCAACCCACTTATATCTAACCCATTGATTTACCATTTTTATCATATTTATTTAATCAAAATTTTCTCGTCTTTACCAATTTTAACTATATCTATGAATGATTCCTTTTGGCTTAAGGCAATTATATGTTTTTTTTATTTAAACTAATTAAATAGTTTTTTTTTTAAATTTATCCATGTAGCACAAATGTGCATGGCATTTTCTTAATTCTGAAGATCTTTAATAAGTGATAACTTTTTTAGAACTTTCCAAATAAATTTCCGAAGAAATATAAAATAATATTTTTTGGTACTATTAAAGTTTTAATGAGTTGTAGACCTTAAAATGATAATTGTAATAAGATTGATGTAGAAGAGACTTGTCTGATTATACTTTCTAGGGTTCTCATATTTTACCTTTTGCAATAAAATTATATATTACAATATATGTTTAATAGGGGACTAAATTAAATATTATAATATATTTTTAATTGGAGTATATTAGTCTTCTCAAGAAAGAGAAAAATGTTTATTTGCCAAACTCGTACTTTTATATGTATATAGATATAGATATATAGGGTTCTTATATTTTACCTTTTGCCATAAAATTAAATATTACAATATATTTTTAATAGGGGACTAAATTAACTATTACAGTATATTTTTAATATGGGTATATTAGTCTTCACAAAAAATGGAAGAAATTTTCTTCGCCAAATTCGTACTTTTATATGTATATAGATATAGAATAGATAAAACACTTAAGAAAGATAACTGCACAAATGTAGATGTATATAACCATTAATTCTAAGAGACTTATTTTAAATTAATGTATAAATAATATATAAATTATTTCCATCAGGTACATATCCGAGGAACACAAGTGCTCAAATTCAGAACAATGGTAATCTTGTTCTTTCGGATACTTCAACGAGGAGCATAATATGGGAAAGTTTTGCACATCCTTCAGATGTTTTCCTACCAACGATGAGGATATCCGACAACATATATACGGGCCACAAGGTGGTTATACCAGCATGGAAAAATGTGTCGGACCCTGAACCGGGAAGCTGGATTGGAGGACTTGAAGCTCTTAATGTCCCCCAAATTTTCATCTGGAATAATGGCCAACCTTATTGGAGAAGTGGCCCGTGGAACGGAATGATTCTTAGTGGAGTTCCAGATATGTATTCTCCTTATCTCGCTGCATTCAGCCTCTGGAATGATACCACAGGTAAAATCAAAATTTATATCAATTTAATCAATATTTGAGTCAAATAAGTTTGATAAAAACTCATTTGAACTATGTTTATCATATGTTTCAAAAATAAGTATAATGTTATGTTTAATTTTAATTTTTGTATTGAAATCCTAGTGTAGTTTTAGTTTAGCTTCAAAATGACTCTAACTAATTAATGTTCTAAACTACATATTAACGGGTCCATACTCTAATTAGAGTGACATTTTAAAGTTACATTTTCATTTATTTTTAACATATTAAGAAATTAGATATTGGATATAATCACTGTACATTTTTATGTTTATCTATAAATCTAAAAAAATCAAATGACACAAATTTGGCTTCAACTCATATACATATTTTTTTAACAATATTTCGAATCATAATAAAATAAAAATCACAAAATTTAAGATTGTGTGATTCTTTTCCAATACTAGGAATCATTTTAATTTCATATCAAACTCTCTCACCCAATATATTTGTGTAGAAAACATCCTCGTCTAATTAAATTATATTTGATCTGAATTAATTTTGACTAGATTTTCGATATCTCAATTTATTTATTTTTTTTAATTTCTAATTAACATTTAAATTTTATTGTAATATTGAATTTTATAGTGACCACGGTGAAAATATTTTCTAGTTACGCCACTCATCATACTATTTTTCTTTCGATAACTTTGGATACTAGTTTCAAAACAAACTTGAACAATATGTCTTTTGACACTACTCGACTCATTTATACCATACAGGCGCCTTTTACATGACACCGCATGAACCAATGTTCTTGACGAGATATTCCCTGAATAGTACGGGAAATATTGAGCAGACAATGTGGAACAATCAGCAGAGGAACTGGGACGTTACATGGGTCGCTGTTCAAAATGAATGTGACATTTATCAAATGTGCGGACCTTTTGGCAGCTGTAATATACGAGATTCGCCCATTTGTTCGTGTATTAGAGGATTTGAACCTGTAAACAGGGAAGAATGGGAGAACGGAAATTGGACTAGTGGGTGCACGAGGAGGAGGCAATTGTCATGTGAACAAAGCAATAATACAAGTGGAAACAGAGATAAGTTCTTGAGGCTGAGGTTTACCAAGGTTCCGGACTTTGCAGCACGGTTTCCATCTAGTCAGCCCGATGTTTGTAGGACTAGATGCATGATCAATTGTTCTTGCATAGCTTATGCACATGATTCGTATATTGGTTGTATGTCTTGGAGCGAACCATTGGTCGATTTTCAGATGTTCAACGGTGTTGGAATTGATCTTTTCCTTCGTTTGGAAGCTTCAGAATTAGGTACTTTTCTTGTTTGACAAATTTTGAATTTTAAACTTATAGTATTGTTACTTATAAAATGAATTTGAGTAACATTTTTTTCTTTTCTTTTTGTTTCATTCAGATAACCATAGTGATAGAATGCTTGTTATCATAATTCCAGTAGTAGTGGGTTTTGCTGCAATATCCTTTGTCATGATCAGTGCTTGGTTCTGGAATAAAAGAAAAGGTAAAAGATTTGGCTCGGCGACTAGAGCAAAAGACATCAAATTTTTTGAAGCAGAGAGTGCAATAGTATTCAAAGATGAATCAGAGAAAGTTAATGTTGAAGAGTTGCCATTGTTTTCTTTTGAGAGGCTTTCAAATGCCACCAATAAATTTCATAAAAATTATCTTCTTGGCAGGGGTGGTTTTGGCTTTGTTTATAAGGTAAAATTCTTCAGACTTTTCCGTACACACTTTATTTTTCTTTCTTAACATTTCAGAATGAGAAATGTTAAATTATAACTTGTAGGGATATTTGGAAAACGGGAAAGTAATTGCCGTGAAGAGGCTTTCAGCTGCTTCAGGACAAGGCACTGAAGAATTTATGAATGAAGTGGTTGTGATTTCAAAACTTCAACACAGGAATCTTGTTAGATTAATAGGTTGTTGTGTGGAGGAAGAAGAGAAAATGCTGATATATGAATACATGCCAAATAAAAGTTTGGATGGCTGTCTCTTTGGTCAGTTCATATTCGAAATTAACATTTTTTTTGTTGTGTTTTAGCATAAAATTCTTACCTTTCGTTTTTGTTCTTTTTGTTTTTAGATCCTAATCATCCGTCACAAAAGATTCTAGATTGGAAAAAACGCTTTAATATTATCGAAAGTATAGGGAGAGGTCTCATGTATCTTCACAAGGACTCTAGATTGAAGATAATCCATCGAGATCTCAAGCCAAGCAATGTATTGCTTGACGAAGATTGGAACCCAAAGATATCAGATTTTGGAATGGCAAGAATATTTGGAGGAAACGAAGATTTTGACGACACTTCAAGAGTTGTAGGAACATAGTAAGTCATGTTAGCACTTCTTTTTTCGTAAAATAATATGCTAATAAGATGATTTTGCAGTGGATATATGGCACCTGAATATGCAATGGAGGGAAGATTTTCTGAAAAATCAGATGTGTATAGCTTTGGAGTGCTCATGTTGGAGATTATAAGTGGGAAAAGGAACACAAATTATTATAATCAAGAGTTATCTTTGAGCCTTTTAGGATGCGTAAGCTATCCCTCCTTCATTCCCAAATTAGTTTCTTATGAAACACGAAATTATTTAATGTTGTTATCTAAAAATATTCTAGGCCTGGAAATTGTGGAATGAAGAAAATGGTTTGAATTTCGTGGATCAAACAATTGAAAGTTCAAATTTTGAAGCGGAGATTGTGAGATGCATTCACATTGCACTTTTGTGTGTTCAAGAATTTCCTAATGATAGACCTTCAATTCAAACCGTTCTTTCAATGATTAGCTGTGAAATCATAAACCTGCAAATGCCAAAGCAACCGGCATTTGCCGAAAAATGGAACTGCTCTCATGTAGGGACCAGAACTACTCAGAGGTCGAGCCCAGTTGGATATCCATGTTCCAATGACCTTTCAATCACTGTGCTTGATGGACGATGATATGTAAATTTTGAAATAACTAAAGATGATTTCCTCTTTCATAGAAGATAATGTTAAATAACATTTTCAAAAGTTTTTAGAACGCATTTTAATAACCGTTGATATATTTTAATATTTATAGTTCCTTTTATAGCCTTAACTTTCATTAAATTTACTGAGAAGTTTTATGAATCGATTATTTCCTATAATGATGGGGACTATTTCGCACCCCTTATAATAATCGGAATGAATAGACCTTATACGCTCGGACCGACCAGGAGTCTAATTCACTAAAGAGCTGTCAGGACCGATCTACATTATCTATCCTCGGCGACCAAGAGCAATGTCCGAATTCCATAAGGATTACTATGCCTAGTCCTAGTGGGATTATGTTTCCTTGTAAAGCTAGGGTTACAGTCATATAAATACTTAGTTAAACATTGTATTAAGGGGAGAAAATCAGAGCTTACGCCTATATACTTGGGCAATCTGATATCATATTTAATAAAAAAAGCTCTTGCTATACTATTTTACATATTCATCGTCTTGCTTACTTAATTGTTCTTTTACATAATTGTTCTTCCTTGAGATTGATCCATCCGGAATAAAGTAACAAAGCCCTATAGCATATACCTAAATTGACTTCCAAAACATACATCATTGATTTAATCTAACCCGACGAAAAACGGTTAAATCAGTTGGCGCCCACCGTGGGGCTAGGTTAATTATTCGATCGACATATGGCTCGCCCAAGGAAGAGCGCCCGTAACGGAGCAAGGAGTAACACGACAAACCCGCGTAACACATCTAAGGATCAACCGGACGATACTAACAACAACGTCCCTTTAAGTAATAACAATCAACAAGAGAATGAGCAGCTGCCGAATCAGGAGGAACCACAAGTGATAAACATCCAAAACCCCCAAGGACAATAAGGGATCCCCGCCAATGCGGTACCAGAAGACCATGTGGCTCCAGCGATCCCGGTTCCACTGTCAGACACTCGGGAAAAGCTACAACAGATCGCTATGCTCTTTAATTTACTCTGCCCAGGAGAATTACTAGTACCCGAGCAGGTTCCTAGAAACCTTAGAGTGACTAGGGCAAATCCTATCCAAAGGACACCGAGACAAGTCGATCAGATCTCGCAACAAGCGGACAGCCCTGCAAGCGAGCAACGATCACTGCACAGTCCGCAAAAGAGCAATTCGAAACCCTCCGATGAACATGTCCGAAGAAAAACGGGTCGGACGAGGCCGCAACCCGTCGGCCCCGGATCAAAGGAACATACCATAATTCCCATCGAAGATGATATAGTTGACGCAATTCCTAATCGACCACGAACCATGCGATTCTCGGAAAGAGAAATTGAAAATATGGTACAAGAGCGTCTGGAACAACGCCTACGAACTGTTCAAAATCCATAGGCCAGAAGTACGGAGATCCAAGAGAGCCTAGCTGCGTGCTCCACCTTCTGCAAGGAAATAAAAGAAGCACAATCCTCGGGACAGGTTCCGGGACGACTACCCAGATATGACGGAACCACCGACCCAGATGATTATATATTCAGCTTTACGAACATAATAAACTTATATGCTCACTCGGCTGAATTCACTGCAAAACTAAGAAGCATGCTGCTCAGGATGATCGACTTCTTTAGTTCGATGGCCAGGCTCTGAAGATCAAATGTTCTTCCAGACGAAATGACCATTACCAGCCAGATGACCGGCAATACTCATTCACCCACAACAAGATACTGCTTCTACATTAGGAGTTGATATTTTACTCTGAAGCAGCATCTCGCGAGGACCGTTGCGGTGAGAACATTTACCAGCACACTCCGATGGCCTATCACTCCGGAGGTAACATCGAGGAGCGGGAGTGACTGGTAAATATGAACCCTCCATGTGCAAACACTATCGCCACTGCCTAACATTCCAGTCTACACTATCGCCACTGCCTAACATTCCTGCTTATTTACAGAAGTTATACTTATTCACAGCGATAAGATGTACATAACAAAATATATCTACTGACTAAAATTGACCAAGGCATGAATCTGGTCGTAAAAGATCATCATTGTCCTTAATTCATACTTCCCATACAAAAATTCCGCCCAAACAACCGCACAAAGGTTGGGGCCCGCAAAAAAAAGAGAGAAAGAGAAATAAACAGCTGAATTAGAACAGGTCATTGAGATAGGCTGCTATCGCCGGGCCGACTAGCAGAAGCACCCCTGCGAGGAGTCGCGTCACCATCTGATTGACTACTGTTCTGATGACATAGTTGTTATCAGAGAATGCCAATAGCTGATAACCTTCCTCAGCTGTTTGTCAATCCAGCCAGATAATATAACTTTATTCTTCGATAGTTGAGTCTTCTGTTGAAAACATAACTTCAACTAACTGACATTAACAAATTTCATCTTTAATTCAGAAGTACCGCTAGTCTTACACGTTCCCCCTGAGTTTAAGAATTCATAAGTTAACTAGTCTGTTGAAAGTTAATCCTTGAAGATAATAGTGATGATTAAGCTGTTGAACTTAAGTCTTCTGATAAGTTCCCCCTCAGCTTATGCATCCAATTTAAGTAGTCCTAGCTCAGCTCTTAGAGTTGAAAACCTTACTTCACTTAAAGGTTTAGTGAAGATATCAGCAATCTGATTGTCAGTATGAACATACTCTATCATAACATTGCCTTTTTCCACATGATCTCTAATGAAGTGATGCTTGATCTCTATATGTTTAGTCCTTGAATGACTTGTAGTGTTCTGAGTAAGAGAGATTGCACTTGTGTTGTCACAGTAGATTGGAATTCCACTGATTTTGATGTTGTAGTCTTCTAGTTGATGTTTCAACCAAAGTATTTGTGCACAGCAAACTCCAGCAGCTATATATTCAGCTTCAGCAGTAGATATAGAAACTGAAGTTTGTTTCTTACTCATCCATGAGATCAGACGATTACCTAAGAACTGACAGGCACCTGTTGTGCTCTTTCTGTCAATCTTACAGCCAGCAAGGTCTGAATCTGAATAACCAATAAGCTCAAATCCAGATTCTCTAGGATACCATAATCCCAATTCTTGAGTGCCTTTAATGTATTTCAATATCCTCTTGGCAGCTAAGAGATGAGATTCTTTGGGATTTGATTGAAATCTTGCACAGACTCCAACTGAGTACATTATGTCAGGTCTACTTGCTGTTAAATACAACAATGAACCAATAATGCCTCTATATTTGGTTATGTCCACTGATTTGCCATCTTCATCTTTATCCAAACGAAGATTTGTAGACATAGGAATAGTAGCAGTAGAGCTAGTTTCCATACCAAACTTCTTGAACAGATCTCTTGTGTACTTTGCTTGGCTGATGAATATTCCATCAGGCAACTGTCTAACTTGCAGACCAAGAAAATAATTAAGTTCACCCATCATGCTCATTTCAAACTTATTCTGCATCAGCTTGGAGAACTTATCACACATTTGTTGGTTGGTTGAACCAAAAATAATATCGTCCACATATATTTGCACAATTAATATATGATTTTCCCATTCAATTGTAAACAAGGTTTTATCTACCTTACCTTTATGAAATCCTTTAATTAAAAGAAAATCAGATAAGGTATCATACCAAGCTCTTGGAGCCTGTTTCAGTCCATAGAGGGCTTTCTTCAGACGATATACCTTGTCCTCTTCTTGATAGACTTCAAATCCAGGAGGTTGTTCAACATATACTTCTTCTTGCAGTTCTCCATTGAGAAAAGCAGACTTCACATCCATCTTATAGACAGTGAAGTTCTTATAAGTAGCATAGGCAAGAAACAGTCTGATTGCTTCAAGTCTTGCTACTGGTGCAAAAGTTTCATCAAAGTCTATTCCTTCTTCTTGACAATAACCCTTGGCCACTAATCTTGCTTTGTTTCTGGTAACAATACCATCTTCATTCATCTTATTTCTGAAAACCCATTTAGTGCCAATTACTCTTTGATGACTTGGTCTTGGAACTAAGTACCAGACTTCATTCCTTTCAAATTGATTCAACTCTTCTTGCATAGCTTCTATCCAGAAGGAATCATTTAGAGCTTCTTCAATTTGCTTAGGCTCTATTTGAGATAGAAAGGTGACAAACATAGCATTTTGTGCAGCAGCTCTTCTTGTTTTCACTCTATCTAATGGATCACCAATCACTAACTCTGGTGGGTGATTTCTGAGCCATCTAAGATCAGGTTGCAGGTCTGAATGTTGTCCTCTGTTTTGATCTTGCAACACTATTGTTGGAGTTCCAGTAGTAGTCTGTTGAACATTTGCAGTCTGTTGAACAGTCTCTGGTCTGTCAGCTGTTTGCAACTCGTCTGTTAGACAATCAGCACAGTGATTTTGAACAGCACTTGAGCTAGCAGCTGAGTTTAAATTAGGTAGTATGATGGGAACATATTCTTCATTTCTTCCAATGTCTAATTTCTGTAAATCAGTAGACAGATCTTGATTAACATTTTGATTCTTTTCAGAAGATTGACTTGGCTCATCAAATACTACATGGATAGATTCTTCTATTAGTAATGTTCTTTTATTGAAAACTCTATAGGCCTTACTAACAGTTGAGTATCCTACAAAGACAGCTTCATCAGCCTTTTCTGCAAATGCAGTAAGGTGATTTTTCCCATTATTCAATACAAAACATTTACAACAAAAAATCTTAAAGTAATGAATGTTTGGTTTTCTGTTGTTCCAAACTTCATATGGAGTCTTGTTCTGATTTTTGTTGATCATACATCTGTTTTGGGTAAAGCATGCTGTATTTGTTGCTTCTGCCCAAAATCTTTGCTGCAGCTTAGCTTCATCTATCATGGTCCTGACAGCTTCTTTTAGTGTTCTGTTTCTCCTTTCAGCAACACCATTCTGTTGAGGGGTTCTAGCAGCTGAATACTCATGATGTATTCCCTTGATATTACAATACTCTTCAACAGTAGAGTTTGTAAACTATGTCCCTCTATCTGATCTGATCTTCAATATTTTGATACTCTTCTCATTCTGGATCAGTTCCATCAGATTGGTAAGATGTTCCTTGGTTTCACTTTTCTTCTTCATGAAAATCACCCAAGTATATCTTGAATAATCATCCACAACAGCTAGGCAGTATTTCTTTCCACCATTGCTGACTGGATCAATGGGTCTAAATAAGTCCATGTGTAGCAGCTCCAAGATTCTTTCAGAAGATTGGTGCTTCTTGCTTTTGAACGATGACTTGATTTGTTTACCCTTCTGACAGGCGTCACAGAGCTTGTCTTTGCTCATGACTGTTTTTGGAATCCCTTCTACCAAATCATTCTTGATTAATCTGTTTATGGTCTTGAAGTTTAAATGATTCATTCTCTTGTGCCATAGCCAACTAACTTCACTTGGTGTAGAAGCCACCAAACAAACACTTGAATTCTTGTCAGCAGAATTCCAGTCGACTATGTAGACATTCCCTTGTCTCTTTCTAGATAAGATTACCTTCTTTGTACCAATCTGTTCAACGTAGCACTTATCTGTTGAGAAGATGACTGAATATCCTTTGTCACAAAATTGACTTATGCTCAGCAGATTATATTTGAGGCCTTTAACATATGAGACGTCAGATATCTCTATGTTTCCTTTGATAACTCTTCCTTTAGCTACAATCTTGCCTTCTTTACTGTCTCCAAAAGTAACTTTTGGACCATCCACAGCAACTGCATCAGTCAGCTCATGTATGTTTCCACACATGTGTCTTGAACATCCACTGTCCAAGTACCAAATCTTCTCTACTTTACTCCTACTCCTAATCCTAACCTACAAAACAAAATAAAATTGTTGTAGGTACCCTTATTGAGAGGGTCCTGAAGGATTAGTTTCACCTTTGACAACCCAAGATGTTGATGTCTTAGGCTTCTTAGGTTTCTGAGCTTTGACAGGAGCATGAACAGCTTCATTTTTATCATAGTTATCAGATAAGTCATGTTGATGATCAGTATGATAAGGAAAATGTTCATAAGCAGGGTAAGGTGCATGATAAGCATGGTATGCATGCATTGGATGAGCAGGGTAAGGTGCATAGTAACTAGGAAATTGAGGTGCATGATACATAGGATGATATGCAGCAGGTTGCACATAATATGACTCATTTCCATACCAAGCATTTTGATTTTTCTTATTTTTATGCTTCTTTGGTTTACTAGATGCTTGCTCAATTGGTTTTGACTTAGTTTTTCCAACAGATTGATTCATTTTAGCTTTATCAGCAGACTTCTTAGGACTCTGCTGTTTGGTCTTACTAGTCTGATTTCCTGTACTAGGCTCTTTGCTCTTTTTAGCCTTAGGAGATTTCTTCTCCTTTAATTCTTTCTCAGTTGAGGCAGGTCTAGCAGTTTGAACATACAGATCGACCTTACTATTGTCAGCAGATATAAATTTCTCAGTATGATTCAATTCGTGCTTATCCTGTTTTAAAGGTATCTTCTGTTTACTAGACGTATGAATGGATGAAACAGATGATTTTTCATGAGACTCAATAACTTTTTCAAGTTCCATGATTTTTCCTTTATAAACCTCACATTCAGCTTTCAGAGATTCATGTTCTTGCTCGAGCTGTTTATATTCAGCTGATTCCTTTGGCTTTTCAGCTAAAAGTTTCGGTGAATTGTTTTGCTCTTTCAGCAATATCATCTCTTCCTTAAGCTTTTTGTATGCTTCAGCAATACCAGTATTGTTAAGCATCATTTGTTCAAATGAATTAAATAATTCATTGTTAAGAGGAGTTACCTCATCCTCAGAGTCATCAGATTCCTTTGCCATCAGGCACAGGAGAGCAGGTTTTCTTCATCAGACGATTCTTCATCAGACGTGTCTGAATCTGAATCAGATGAGTAGACAGCAGTCAGCTTTTCTGCTTCAGCCATCATTGCCTTGCCTCTCTGATGCTTTCTTTCTTTTCTCATTTTCTTCTCTTCTTCAGTGTATTTTTCTGCTTTTGGATATGGGCAGTCTTTGATGAAGTGTCCCAATTTCCTGCAGTTGTAACACATTAGTTTTGCTTTATAATCATCTTTATCTTGAGAAGAAAAGTTAGGTTTAGAAGTAGAAGCATTGTTGTATTTGTTCTTCATTTTTCTTTTGTAGAACTTCTTGAAATTATTTATCAACAGTGCAACATCTCCAGCAGTGTACTCCTTTTTGTTGAGTAGAGTGGCTTCATCAGATGAGTCCACTTCTTTGCTTTTCTGTGCTGGTCTTCTGGTGTTTTCAGCAGCAACCAGTGCAGCTGTGGGTCCTGAAGTTGAGGTTTCTTCAATTCCCATTCTAGGCAGTTTATACTCGAATGCCTTGAGTACAGAGAACAGCTCAGTAAGAGAGATTTTTCCCAAATCCCTTGATTCTTCCATTGCTGTCACTTTCATGTTGAATTTTGGGGGTAGTGCCTTTAGAACTCTGACAGTGATCTCTTTGTCAGTGAAGGTCTTTCCCAACTTTAAAACTTCATTCAGAGTTCTGGTGAATCTGGTATCCATCTGATCTATGGTTTCTCCAGACTTCATCTTGAAGTTGTCAAGCTTCTCCAAAGCAACAGTGAGCTGATGCTCCTTTATTGCATCATTGCCTTCGCTCATGTCTCTGACTTTGTCCCACATTTCCTTTGCAGTCTTGCAATGTTTGACCTTGTCAAACCGATCATTGTCCAGGGCTTTAGTCATGATGAATCTCCCAACTTTGTCTAGATTGTAAAGCTTTATTTCTTTTGGAGTCATCTCATGAAGGTCTTTTTCCACAACCGTATCAACTTCATTGATTTTTATGGTCTTTGTGAATCTGAATGGACCTTTAATGATACATATGTACATGTTGTCATTATAAGCTGCTAGAAAGATTTCCATTCTAATCTTCCAGTCTTCAAAAGACATACCAGCAATGTGGGGAACATGGCTGATACAATCCATTTTTCAAAAAGTTTAGATTTTTCAAAAAGATGCTCTTTTGAAAAAGTTTTGAAAACCTTTGAAAAACACTTGGATCAAGCTCGTTGATCAGGCAGCTGATTCTAATGAACCACCTGCTCTGATACCACTTGTTGGTCCCAAGTGGTCAGAAGAGGTTTAGAGGGGGGGGGGGGTGAATAAACCTCTTCTTCGATTTTAACTTTAAGACTTTTACTCTAACTGAACAGACTAAGCTGATCAGATTAGTTAGTTACAATCCTGTTCGCGAACAAATCTTTGAACAGCCAGCCTTGTTGACCACTCGTCTGATTGTTACTTAGCTGATTTTGTTAAAATCAGTTTTAATGCTTAGAATACTTGCAGCGGATTTTCAAAGTGTTTTTCACAAGTAAACTTTAGCAGTTTGAAAAATGTTTCCCCAGATTTGTGAAATCTATTTTTAGATCCTTTTTCAAACAGTTAACTCAATGTGTTTTATGCAACTGAAAATATGCAGGTAAGATGCAAATAAAAACACAAACAATTTTTATAGTGGTTATATGGATTTGAATATCCTTTAGTCCACTCTTCCAAGTCACAAAGATCTTGGGTTATACTAAAAACACACAGTAATCAGTATACTCTGCTTACGCCTTACAACAAATGAACAGGCCGTAAGTTCGCAGTAAGAAATCACAAAGAGATCCTACTTCTCTGAAGTAATATCACTCACTAAGACGGATATCTACTTCTCACAACACTCAATGTTTACAAATTCACTCAGAAGATGTATTTGGCTTGATTCTTCAACTCTGCTTTTGTCAACAAATGACTCAACTGATGAGTGAGCTGTTCTTGAGACTTAAAGAATTCTGCTTCGAAAATTTCTCAGAGATTGTGTTGCTTTATTCTTCTTCGTCTCTTTCAGCTATTTATACTTGAGGATTGAAAAGTGTCCGTTGAAGATAGACAAGATTCAAATTCCTCGAGTACTGGTCCTTAAAATCCGCGAACGGCTCTTTTGCAGTCTGTCCGTACTGTGAACAGTACTATTCTGCAGGCAGCATTAAATGCACCCAGCTGATGCGAAGCATTTCTTCAATCATTTGTCCTTAATAACCTTGTACTTCAGCATTTATTACTCCAAGGGGCATTTATTACCGTTGGGAATACTTAATGATCTTCTTCACTTGGCTGATAAAAGTACGCGTCTGATGGCGAACAAAGCTGATCTCAAACTTGAACAAATCTGATTTGAGTCGGCTGATCTTCACCAGTCTGATAACTTTTCTTCAGCAGATCAGAAGTCTTGGACCTTGAAACTTTGACTCTTCTGATGTCTTCTTTACTTAGTCAAAATTTCTTGATAAGTTTATCAGCTAAGTTACTCCATACTTAGCCAAATATAAAGTTTTGGAATGCATCAAAACCTCCCTTATCAAACTTCCTTTAGTGCCTTCATCTTCATCCTTATCCAACAACCAATTTTATAATAATTATTCACAATACATATTATATGTCTCAAATGTAGTAGTATATACTCACATAACATAGTACTGACTCCACATATTTAGTACGGTCTCATATTAGTAGTAATTAACTACATTATGGACTATTATCATTAGTACTAATCATTGTATATAATTCCTCACATTACATAGTATAATGTCTCACATGTAATAGTATTGACTTCACATACACTGTATGGTCTCATATTATTAGTAATTAGTCACATTATATAGTATAACATTAGTACTGACCAATTTTCTGATAATTTTTCACTTTACATGGTATATGTCTCACATGTAGTAGTATAGACTCACATAACATGGTACTGACTCCACATACTTAGTACGGTCTCATATTAGTAGTAATTAGCCATATTATGGAGTATTATCATTAATAGTAATCATTTTATATAATTATTCACATGTATAGTATAATGTCTCACATGTAATGGTATTGACTCCACATACTTAGTACGGTCTCATATTAGTAGTAAATAGTCACATTATATAGTATTAGCATTAGTACTGACCAATTTTCTGATAATTTTTCACATTGCATGATATATGTCTCACATGTGGTAGTATAGACTCACATAACTTAATACTGACTCCACATACTTAGTACGATCCCATATTAGTAGCAATTAGCCACATTATGTAGTATCATCATTAGTACTAATTATTGTATATAATTATTCACATTACATAGTATAATGTCTCACATGTAATAAGACTCCACATACTTAATACGATCTCATATTAGAAGTAATTAGTCACATTATATAGTATTAGCATTAGTACTGACCAATTTTTTGATAATTTGTCACATTATATGGTATATATCTCACATGCAGTAGTACAAACTCACATAGCAAGTATTGATTCCACAAACTTAGTACGGTCTCATATTAGTTGTAATTAGCCACATTGTGAAGTATTATCATTAGTTCTGATCCATGCATATAATTTTTCACATTACATAGTATAATGCCTCACATGTAATAGTATTGACTCTCCATACTTAGTACGTTCATCTAGTATTAGTATTAGTAGTGACCAATTTTATGATAATTATTCACAATACATGGTATATGTCTCACATGTAGTAGTATATACTCACATAACATAGTACTGACTCCACATATTTAGTACGGTCTCATATTAGTAGTAATTAGCTACATTATGGACTATTATCATTAGTACTAATCATTGTATATAATTCCTCACATTACATAGTATAATATCTCACATGTAAGGGGCTGTTTGGTAGGACTTAATAGGGGGTATTATGTCATATTACATGAGTTAATATGGGCTAATATAACGTTTGGTGGCATTGCTCTAATACCGGGTCAAATGGATTAAATCCTTACGACCCGGTATTAAGACTAGATTATAATCCACCCAGGCATGGGTGGATTAGTTAATCCAGGTTAATATGGATTAGATAAATATCACTAATAACATCAAATTTACATATTTCCTTTTAAACATATCATTAAATATCATAAATTATTTTCAAATATCTGAAAATGGAAAAACATTATACATAAATAAATCACAAATTAAAATCTCTATCAATTTACAATTAATATGGAAGTATTCAATCAAATCTACCAAACATGTTTTTAATATGGCCTTCAATCCGACTCCAATCTAATCTACCTTAATCCCATACACCCTACCAAACGGCCCCTAATTGTATTGACTTCACATACACAGTACGATCTCATATTAATAGTAATTAGTCACATTATATAGTATTAGCATTAGTACATACCAATTTTTTGATAATTTTTCACATTACATGATATATGTCTTACATGTCGTAGTATAGACTCACATAACATAGTACTGACTCCACATATTTAGTACGGTTCCGTACTAGTAGTAATTAACCACATTATGGAGTATTATCATCAGTACTAACCATTATGTATAATTCTTCACATTACATAGTATAATGTCTCACATGTAATAGTATTGACTCCACATACTTAATATGGTCCATAGTATTAGCATTGGTACTAACCAATTTTTTTATAATTCTTCATAATACATAGTATATGTCTCACATGTAGTAATATAGACTCAAATAATATAGTACTGACTGCACATACTTAGTACGGTTTCATATCGTTTATTATAAAATATTATTTACAGAATTATTTATTTATTTTATAATAATTTATTAATTTATAATTTACTATTGATGTGATTCAATATTATAATGAATGTGGTCAAATAATAGTATAATACAACTACTTATGGTAATAGTATTATGACCTGTTAGTAACCTGATAAGTAGGTAACTTATTAATGATGTGTCATAATTCTATTGGTTATAACTTACGTCATGTGACGTGACGTCACCCTAGAATTTTCCTCAAATTACACATGAAGTCTTATTATAGTTATTTCCTACATTAACTCCAATAATTAAGAAATTAACTCTTACATCACTTTTACAATTTCATTATTGTTCTCCTTTAACACATAAAAATAAAAAAACACTATTATTTTGAATAGTTGCTAAAATATATATTTAAAATTATTATAGCACTTTAAACTGATAAAAAATATGTGAAATCGTAAATACATGTAAAATCGATAAAGAAAAAAATGGGGTAAAATTTGAGAAAAATGGATGAAAAAGGTTACAATCGGTTAAAATACAGGTAAAATTGGTGAAAATATGTTAAATTGATGAAAATTAATTCGAATGAAATTTCTAAGAAAAATGGTGAAACCAATGAAATCCAGTTAAATTGGGTAGAGCCGGTGAAAAATGGGTAAAATTGGTCAAAAATATAATGCTGGTAATAACATATTTAATCAATAAAAAATTTAGGTGAATAACATGTGAAATTAGTGAAAAAAATGAAAAATAGGTCAAAATGGGTTAAAATGGTAAAAACGAGTGAAATCAGTTAAAAAAGAGTTTTAACTGGTGAAATCGGTAGAAAAATAGTTTAATTTGAAGAAAAAAACAAAAGAAATCGACCAAAAATGAGAAAACAATGAAAAATATTATAACCGATAAAAAAAAGGGATAAATCGTTAAAAAAAAATAAACCAGTAAAAAAAATTTAAACAGTGAGAACATATGAATCGATGAAAGTTTGGGTGAAATTTATAAAGAAACGGATAAAATCAGTCAAAAAAGCTTGAAATCGACGATAACATGTTTAATCAATGAAAAGTTTAGGTGAATAACATGTGAAATCAGTGAAATAAGTGAAAACGAGTTAAACTTTAACCGGCAACAGCAAGGTGAAATCGGAAGAAAATGGTTTAAATTGAAAAAAAAATCGATGAAAAAGGGGAAAACAATGAAAAATGTTATAATCGATAAAAAAAGCGGAAAAATCAATAAAAAAATAAACAGTGAAAACATATGAATCGATGAAATTTCGGGTGAAATTGGTAAACACTGGTGAAGTTCGTGAAAAAACTGGTGAAACCGGTAAGAAAAAATAATCGTGACATCGATGAAAGTTCGGGTGAAATCTATGAAAAAACGGATGAAACTTGTGTCATCGGTGAATAACTGAAAAAATTGACATGAAAACTAATATGATGGAATGAACTAAATAATCTTATTTTAGGACCAATTTTATAAAATGTAATGAATAAATCAGTCATCATTTTATATGTTATTACAACTATTCAAAGCCATCATTTTCTCTATAAACAAATAATAATTAATAAAAATAAATTTCATAAAAAGTAAATTGATCAGTCATAAATATATGATATTCAATGATATAAAAATGGCTAATATTACTCTAATTTATGAAAAATAACCATGAAATTAAAACTGGACATGTACAACGTACTTGCACTTTCCTAGTACAATAAGAAATAAGTAAAGAAGTAAGAATTTACATTATGCAAATATATTCACATGAATATGATTGAATACCTGATTGAGAGAGAGAGAGAGAGAGAGAGAAGAGTCTGTAAATCTTCGGAGAGTTATAGCCGCTACTTCAAGACATTTTCGCAAATATGAATGTTGGAGAAGAAAGAATGGAGTCTGCGTACGCCGTTAGGGTTTGAAATGAGTCCTTTGAAACTCGCAGTTGGCAACCTCGAGTTTATTCTGAACTCGCATTTGCCAACCTCGAGTTCAATGTAAACTCGCAGTTACCAACTGCGAGTTTTATTTATTAATTGGCATCCCCGCTAATTAATTAATCTTTATTCGTTTTTTTTTTTTTTTAATTCTAAGTAAACTCGCAGTTTGCAGCTGCGAGTTTATCTTAAACTCGATGTTGCCAATTGTGAGTTTAGTCAAAAGGCACATTCTGGGAATTAATTTGGCAACAAAGACATTTTCAGAAATAAATTGGCCATGAAACCTATTTCGGAAAAAAATTCAGAAATAAATGGATGGAAACTCTAATTTTTTTGCCCTAATAATCAGTAGGTAGGGGGAAGAAATGAAGGGGAATATAGTGTTATTTCCCCTCAATTTAGGCTTACTCGATAATGTGACATGGTGGATTTATGACCGCGTGATACCAACGAGACAAAATCTCAATTTATTTATTTGCATGGCAATTTCTAGGTACTAATTTTAAGAGTTTATGATTAAAATTAAGGGTAAGATGACTAAAATTACTTAAATTTAAAACATAAATAATGTAAATTACTTACCGAAACTATATGTATCCTGTTTTCGCGTCCCAATAAAAGTTAAAAGACCAATATTGCTTTTTTGCCAATTTATTCAGCTGTGTTTCTTAAAAAAAGTGCTTTCATTGTTTACAACTAAAAACTAACGACTAATTTTTTACCAATTTTTTCCTTTTTGATAATGACCAAACTCTTCAATAGAATTTCAGATTTTTCAACAAGCACGACTTTAGTAAAAAAAACATTATTTTCTGATATTAAAAACACGAATTTAATGAAATTTTTTTAAAAATAAGATATTAGAACATGCTTTCAAAAATAAAACATTTCAAATGATTTGGGCAGAACAAGTCAAAGACCACAAGTTTGCCACTTGAATGACTTTTCACCTATTGATCAGAGGGGAAGAAGTAAAGGATGTCAGTGTCCGATTTGGCTTCTTTTCTACAAGACTTTAATTTTTGGGGCTACAGGGAATGGGACTCCTCCTTTATAGAAATTTCAGTGTCGTCGAGGACAGTCGGTAAAAGACCTAATAGAAACAAAGAACTAGTAGTGGGGAACTAAAGTGGGAAAAAAACATATGGATAAAATTAAAAAAAAAAATGATTTACACTCCGACTACCCGGAGGTTTACCGTAATTATAGAAAAACCCCTATTGTTTCAAATATTACAAGGAATCCCCTTATGGGGGTTCTTGTAAATATTTTCGAGGGATTCTTGTAAAGATTGTTAAAGTTATAAGGGGTATTTGTTATATAGTCTAAATTAGAGGAGGTCTCCTAGTAATTTTTGAAACGTCAAATTTTTTTTTTTTTTTTTTGTAAAACGACTAATCCTCGGAATGTCCGATCGTAAATCACCCAGAAAAATTATAAATAAAAAGGAACAAAAGTGATATTTACCATATCAAAGTTTATATCCTTCAAACTCAAACAGAATGGATTCGATAAATTGCTGCTAAAATATCTGTCATTGCTCACTTGCCAAAGCTAGTTTTATTCATAGATTCCAAGTCCAGTTTCACCAGGCCACTTGATGGATAATTTGTGCATCTTCATTACTGCTCTACTTTTATCATTAACCAACACTACAACATTAATCTCAGCCTCCACAATTACAGATCAAGAAGCACTTGTTGCTTTTCGAGCCAGAATCACTTCCGACCCTTATCGAATCTTGGCTCGAAACTGGTCTACAAACACTTCAGTTTGTAACTGGATTGGTGTTTCTTGCAGCATCAATAATAATCAAAGAGTCACAGCTCTAGACTTTTCAGATTTCAGTTTTGATGGCACCATTGCTCCAAATCTTGGAAACTTGACATTTCTCACTTCTTTAGTACTCAAATCCAACAATTTCACAGGCGTCATACCTCGAGAGCTCTCTAATTTATGTCGTTTACAAGTTATCGACGTGGGATTCAACTCCTTTACCGGAGATATCCCATCTTGGTTTGGAACTTTACCCTAACTCGAGCTTGTTCTTCTGAACAATAACAATTTCTATGGAAATATTCCACCGTCAATAGGGGGTAACAACAACAACTCAAGAATGAGAGTCTTGAACGCGAGCTATAATTTTCTCGATGGAAGTATCCCGGAAGAGATTAGTTATCTTGATTCACTGGAAACATTAGACCTGAAGCATAACCAGATTACAGGTTCCATACCACGTCGTATTTTCAACATATCCTCGATCGAAGAAATTGTTCTTACGGATAATAACCTCTCGGGTGAGCTCCCAGTTGATATGTGTGACCATATCCCTAAACTCATTGGAAAGCTAATTAATCTCGTGGAATTTTATGTCAGTGCAAATGGCTTATCTGGCTTGATCCCAGTTTCCATTTTCAACATATCTACAATGAAAAAGATGGTGCTTACATCCAATCACTTCTCGGGACCGCTACCTTCTACTATGGGACTTTCACTTCCCAATCTTGAATTGCTTAATTTGAAAGACAACAAACTTTCTGGAGTGATTCCGAGCTCTATAAGCAATGCTTCTGAGCTTACCATCTTACGCATGAGTTATAATTCTTTTCGTGGACCAATTCCTAACCTTGGTAACTTAAGACTTTTATGGAAACTTATAATCGGAGGTAACAACTTAACTGGAGAGTCTTGGAATCGAGAACTGAGGTTTATATCTTCTTTAACAAATTGTCGTAATTTGGATCTCATACAAGTATCACAGAATCAGTTAAACGGTATCCTCCCAGCTTCAGTTGGTAATTTTTCCACTTCTTTACAAACTTTCAGTGCATTTGATTGTAGGGTTCCATTCCTCGTGAGATTGGGAATTTAACGAACTTGAGAGATTTATATTTAGATAGCAACGAGCTCACGGGTTTCATCCCGAGCACGATAGGGAGATTAAATAAACTTATACGTATATATCTTGAACATAATAAGCTTCAAGGATATATCCCTAATGATCTTTGCCAACTTAGCCATTTGGGAGATTTGTATTTAAGTGACAATAATCTCCATGGATCTATTCCTTCTTGCTTTGGTGATCAACTAAAATCTCTGACTCGACTTTACTTAGATTCCAACAAGTTAGATTCTAATGTACCCTCTAATTTCTGGAACCTTTATGGTATCTTGTTTCTCAACTTGTCCACAAATAGTTTGACTGGCTCTATCCCATCTGAGATTACAAAAAACTTCAAGGCTATTACAGAGCTAGATTTATCGTGGAATCGATTCTCGGTTACTGTCTCGAGTACTATTGACAATGCAGAGTCTTTAGTTTACTTATCTCTGGCACATAATGCGTTTCAAGGTTCTATTCCCGCGTCTCTTGGGAACTTAAAAGGCTTGGTAACCTTGGATCTCTCCTTTAATAATTTCACTGGATTTATACCAAAGTCGTTAGAGGGGCTCAACTACTTGCAATATTTTGATGTGTCTAACAATCGATTAACCGGACAAATACCCACACGAGGAAATTTCGCAAACTTTACAGCTGAATCGTTTTTCAAAAACTCCGGTCTTTGTGGTGCCGCCTCTCTACAAGTTCCACCTTGTGAAGAAACTCATAAGAAGACAAGATTGGAACTTTTTATCTCAGTTTTGAATTATGTTATACCTTGTTTTATAATATTAGCTGCAGTTGTGCTCATTATTATTCTTATGCTATTGAGAAGACGACGAGAACTAATAAGTTCAAAACTACCACCCAATAGTGAGACTAATTCTTTACTTCATAAATGGAGAGGAAGTTCTTATTTAGAACTTTTACGAGCAAAGGGTAACTTCGACGAAAGCAACATTCTTGGAAGTGGGAGTTTTGGTTCGGTATACAAAGGAACACTGCCTGATGATGGAGTGACTATTGCAGTTAAGGTTTTCAACACAGAAGAATCAGAAAGAGTAACCACGAGTTTCGAAACAGAAGTTGAAATATTAGGTGCCATAAGACACAAAATTTGGTTAAAATCATTGGATGTTGTATCAATGAAGATTTCAAAGCTTTGGTTTTGGAGTACATGCCTAATGGAAGCCTGGATAAATGGTTGTACTCCCATAACTATTGTTTGGATATATTACAAAGATTAAATATAGCAATAGATGTAGCTTCAGCCGTAGAATATCTTCATTTTGGCCACACGTTCCCAATTGTTCATTGCGATTTGAAGCCAAGTAATGTACTTGTTGGACGAAGATATGACTGCAAAAGTTGGGGATTTTGGTGTTTCTAAACTCCTTTTTGGTGAGGGAGACGACTTAAAGGCTCTAACCAAAACAATGGCAACAATAGGATACATGGCGCCAGGTGATCGATCATGATACAATTTTCCATATATACTTTTAGCTAGTCGAATACTATTAAATTTTTGTTAACTATGTTGATTTGTGTAGAATATGGAAATCAAGGCATGGTATCTACAAGTAGTGATGTATACAGTTTTGGGATAATGCTTTTGGAGATGTACACGAGAAAGAGGCCAACAGACGAAGTTTTTGGTGAGGAAACGAGCTTGAAGAGTTGGGTGAGCCTCTCGTTACACCAAAATATGATTCTTGAAGTTGTCGATGCCAATTTATTCAGTCAAGAAGACCATAATAATTTGTCTGTAAAGGTGAAATGTGTGTCGTCGGTTCTTGTTTTGGCAATGGAATGTTTAACCATTTCTCCATTAGAGAGAATTAACTTCAGGGAAATTGTAACAAAACTAGAAAACATAAGAACCTTGTTTCTTGCAGCTAGCCTTTGATAAGTTAGCAGACAACAAAGTTTCATCTTTTTGGTTTATATGCATTTGTATTATACAAAGAGATGCAGTTATTTGAGACTTTATATGCATTACTTGAGTGAATTAGTGTGTGATATGTAATTTATATGACTTAACAGGTTAGGTTTGCAACTTGTGGGCCCAGTTAGAACTCTTCTGAGAAAAATGGCACTACCGCTGCGGCGGCAGGCACGACGGCTTGCTGCAAGCACTGCCAACTTAACTGGATTTGGCTGCTTTGCCACAACGATTGGCATGGCAGCGGAGTGGCATCACTGCTTGGAAGCTTTGCTGCTGTGGTAGTCACGGTAGCAGCGAGCTCATTTCCTTTCTTCGCTCGATTCACTCCTTCAGGGTACCTTTTGATCCTCGATTCTTGTGCCTTCGGAATATATATGTCTTAACCTGCACACTAGAGTAAAAACATCAAAACACTTCATGCACAAACTCGAATCACTAAGATATGAAATGATTCTAAACCAAAACTCTCTTAAAGACATTATTAGGTTCAAGTATAGTTGTTTATTACTCCTTCCGTCCCAAAAATCTTACTCCTATTTCTATTTTGGATTGTTCCAAAATCAACACTCCATTTTTATGATTGGTTAACCATTTTCACAAATACTATTAATAAAAGGTCTCACAATGAATAAACAATAAGATAGAAAAAAAGACATCCCGGATAAGAAAATGAACCCTACACTAAGCACTTTGTACCTTATTTCTTAAAAATAAATTGAAGGGCAAAAGTGGAAAAAATAAACAGAACTCATCCTAACGTTAACTTTTAAACAGTTTGCACCGTTATGTTGCCGCAATTACATCGTATGTGTCTAAGAGTGTCCATTTGGACACAACGGACACAAACAATTAAGAAAATTTTTTTTATGGGAGAAGAAATTGGCGGAAGTTTTACGAATTAAGAACATAATTTTGGTACAAGCAATTTAAATATAAAAACATAATTTTGACATTAATATTTTGAACAATAAAATAAAATCTAGATTCTATGCTCGACGTATATGCTTTTGTATAATTTTTTTAATAATAAAAGTAAATCGTGGGATAACATGTAAAGAGTATAGTTTAGGATGAAATTTACAATTTTGTCGACCAGTTATCCCTAGTACGTTAAATTTCATAAAAAAAAATTGTATTTCAAATATACTTACATGTGATATCTAGAAAATCACAAACATCAAAAGTAACAAACCAATTTCACCTATTATATTTTTCTCCCAGTTTCATATATTTTTCGCCAATTTCAACCATTTTTCAACAATTTAACCCAATTTCGCACTTTTTTTTCACCAATTCCATCCATTTTTACATCAAAATTTAATTTTAATGACATCGATATGCACAATCAGAAATTTAACTCCGAAAAAGAGTAATTGTAATTCCATATCTCAATAGTAACTTCTCAAGCATAGAGGTGGTCAGTATAACTACATTGAAACCTCATCAATAGCTCAAGTAATTATATTTAGAGAGTGAGTTACACTTTCCGTCCTCCTTATGAGCCTATTTTTGCACATTTGTCCATCTTAAATTTTTCATAGCAGATGCATAAATCTTATTAATATAGTGTAGCACATTTGTCTCTCTTAATTTTTGTAGCAGAGACGTCCCTCTTATCAATACAAAGTAACACATTCTTCCCTATTAAATCCAAAATCCATCAATTTTTGTTTTAGACAAATGTAGATATTATAACTGTGTTTTATGTATTTTAGTGTGGATGTATTTTGGAGTTTTAAGTATGTTTTTATATATTTTGTATTTAATTAGATGAATTGATGAAAATGTCCTTCAAGTAATCAATATAAGGCTGTCTCCGCCGTGTAATAGTCGAAAAAATTTAAGGGACAAATGTGTTACATTATATTGATAAGATAAACTCTTGGATGAAGATGGAGATTAAAGGACAATGAAGTTAGAAGTTAAAAGGAGGTTTTGATGATTTCCAAAACATCATAATTAGCTAAGTAAGGAATACATAGTAAAATCCCTTAGAAGAATTTTGATCAACCTAAAGACAAATTAGACAAGTCAAAATTCTACTTGGCCCAGAAGACTACTGATCTGCTGCTGAAAGAAGAAACCAGTTTGATGAAAATCAGCCGACTCAAATCAGATTAGTTCAAGTTTGAGACCAGCTCAGTACATCATCAGACGAGAGATCTTAATCAGCTGAGTAAAGAAGATCAGGAAGTCTCCTCAACGGTAATAAATGCACTTGGAGTAATAAATGTTGAAGAAGGAGGGTATTTATGGCAAATGATTGAAGAAATCCTTGTATCAGCTGGGTGCATTAAATGCATCTGACAGAAAGTACTGTAGACAGTACTGTAGCAGTTGCAGAGAGCCATTTTGCAGAGTTTAAGGACCAGTACTCGAGGTGTTTGAATCCTGTCTTTCTTCAACGGACACTTTTCAAACCAGGAGTATAAATAGTTCGTGAGTTTGAGAGAGAAGATAACAACACAAAACTGAGATCAATCATGCGAAGCAAAATCTTCTAAGTCTCAAAAACTCAAGACAGCTCACAAGCCTGCTGAAGTTATTTGTTAACTGAAGCTGAGTTGAAGTTCAAAAATAAATCATTTACTTAGTGAATCTGTTAAGAGAGTGTTGTGAGAAGCTGTTATCCATCTGTGTGAAGTGATAAAACTTTGTAGTATAGGATTTCTGAGTGATCTCCTGTAACGAACTTGTGGCCTTTTCATTTGTTAATTGGCGCAAGCAGAGTATATTGTAATCTAAGTTATTATAGTATAACACAAGATCTAAGAGTCCAGCTAAATCAATGAAAGTATATCCGCTACCCTAATATCCCGTTACTGTACGGGAGTGGAAGCGAGAAAAGTGACTTGGAAGAGTGGACTAAAGGATTTTTATCCATATAATTGCATAAGTTTTCTTGCATATCTCAAAACTGCATATCTTTACACTTTGAATTGTTGCCCAAAGATTTTAAATGAAGTTTCAAACACTGGGGATAAAATCTTTAAGAAGACTAAGTCTACTTGTGAAAAACACTTTAAATTATCCGCTACAAGTATTCTGTTTTAAAACTGATTTTGCTGAAATCAGCTAAGTAGTTATTAGAAGAGTGGTCAACTCTGTTGTTCAAGATTTGTTCACGATCAGCGTAGTCAGCTTACTGTTCTATATAAGCTTAGTCTGCTGACAGACAACTTGAAAGTTTTTAAAGTCTAAAATTTTCAGAGGTCTATTCACCCTCCACCCCCCACCCCCCCTCTAGACATCATCTGACCACTTGGGACCAACATAAACGAATCTGCTACTAAAATTTAAGAGGAACGAATATGCAAAAATTAAAATAAAAAGAGGACGAAAAATGTCTCCGTATATCTTAACTACAAAGCAAGAACATCATCAAATCTAGGCCATGATAAAAATGTTGGATTTTACAATTTATATGTGAATAAAATTAGTTGAGAGTAATTAAGGGGTTGCGTCTGTTCGATTTGAAGAGGTACCCTTTGGACCGAAATAGTGCAATCCAAACGATGTGTCTCTTGCGAATAGACATTTATATGCCTATACATAAGAGACTTAATCTGGCCAATTAAGAATCCTTTTTTGTAAAAGACAATAATAAGAAATTACTCTCTTCTCTACTTTAATTTATGTCGAATTTTTTGTTTGTTCAAGTTCGCCGTGGGTTCATTATTTGTGCAAATAATGAATAACAGACTGTTGTATCTTGGGAGACTACCAGGAATCAAACTGTATGCACCGTGGCAGGCCCGGAAATATTGTCTTAAGGAAATTTGTTTCGACAAGCCTCAATTTAATTTCCTTGTTTTTTACGTAAAGATTGAAGTGATCTTTGGTTTCGATATAAGTAAGTATTTCTCACTATTTTTTGTGTTAGATCGAAATATTTAAGTACACAGATTGTTAGACACCAACAATCTTAAGACAATAAAGATTTGTTTAACTAATCCGTGTGAATGCGTAATTACTTATTAAGAACAAATAGTGTTTGCCAATTGAAATAAATGAATAGGTGATTACGATCCTTATTAGTAAATAAAATATTAAAATCTTCAAGATTTATAGATTCATGTTTGTATGCTTGTACGAAAAACAATGTGATATTAGTTTCATTTGAATAGCCTTCAGAATTTATTTTCTGTAATTTTGAAAACCAAGGTTTTTATTATCGGCGAGAGAAATATTGAATTAATTAATAATGGGCTTAGATTTCCATCAATTTGGAGTATTCTGTGTATCAACTTAAAAATCGGCATACCTACAACTAGACCTGGGCCATTCGTGTTCACACTCCCTTCTGGTCGTGGATTTTGGTCATTTCGGGTCACATTCCCTTCTGGTGGTACATTCCCCCCACTTTCTTCTGGAGGTGGATCATGAGCAACTGCCAAATAAGATTCAAAGAAACATAAGGACTCGAGATTAATTAGTCAAAAATATAAAAACTGAAATACCTTAACAAGACCTGGGGCATTCGTGTTCACACTCCCTTCCGATCGTGTATTTTGGTCATTCCGGGTTCCAATCCCTTCCGGTGGTACATTCCCTCCTCTTCCTTCTAGTGGTGGATCACGAGCAACTGCCAAATAAGATTAAAAGAAACATAAGGACTCAAGATTAGTCAAAAACTTAAAAACTGACATACCTTAAAAACTTAAAAATCGACATACCTACAACAAGACCTGGGGCATTCGTGTTCACACTCTCTTCTGGTCGTGGATTTTGGTCATTCCAGGTCACATTCCCTTCTGGTGGTACATTCCTTCCTCTTCCTTCTGGAAGTGGATCACGGGCAACTGCCAAATAAGATTAAGAGAAACATAAGGACTCAAGATTAGTCAAAAACTTAAAAATCGACATACCTACAACAAGAACTGGGACATTCGGGTTCACACGCCCTTCTGGTCGGAGATTTTGGTTATTCCGGGTCACATTCCCTTCTTTTCCTTCTGGAGGTTGTGATGCCAAGTAAGATTAAAAGAAACATAAGGACTCAAGAATAGTCAAAAACTTAAAACCGACATACCTTAATAACTTTAAAATCGACATACCTACAACAAGTACTGGGGCATTCAGGCTCACATGCCCTTCTTGTCGTATATTTTGGGCATTCAGGTTTACATTCCCTTCTATTTTTTGTGGAAGGGAAGGTAGATTAGGACCATCTGCCAAATAAGGATAAAAGAAAAATAAGGAATTAAGACTAGTAAAAAACTTAAAAACCGACATACTTTAAAAACTTAAAAATCGACATACCTTAAAAACTTCAAAATCGACAAACCTACACCAAGACCTCCTGCATTCGGATTCACATTCCTTCCAAGATTCTGTAATTCTTGCTGACCACATGCCAAATTGGATTAAAAGAAAAATAAGGAATCAAGATCATTCAAAGTGTATTTTATAACTTAATATGGAATTTAAAGAATAGTTGACTCAACATGATGGTTTTGAAACAAATATCATGCATACACCAGCTTCAAAAGGCCAACAATTATATAATACAGTACAACAATATTCAATGTTAAAAAAATCCTACATACCTTGTGCAGGCTCCTCGACTCCACCACCTACAAAATAAGATAAAAAAAACAAAAATCAGGCAAGAATCAACATCATTCAAATGTCGTATATAACTTATTATACCTTGTGCAGGCCCAAAATAAGATAAATAAACAAAAATCAGGAATCAACATCATTCAAATGTATTATATAACTTTAAGAGTAGAAATAAAATAACTTGATCTTGGTTACAGGGAAATGTCCGCAAAAATTTCCAAGATGAACCTCACAACATAACGGTTGCGGTCTGTCAGCTTCCTCATATGTTTGATTGAAATGATTTATCAACTTGAAGTGATAATAAATTATCACAAACCACAATATACCGATTAGAAAAAGCAAAATCCAATCCCACCAATGTGTCACGGCCCGGCATTTTGCGGGGGCAAAATGATGCGACATAGAGACCCGGGGGACAGGAGCGTGGCTCAGAGAGCTCGGGATGGGACATACCGAGGACTTTGCAGGAACACGGAGCCAAGCAGGGGCGAGGCTTCGCACGTACAGAGACACTGCTCTAGAGAGCAAAGACGGGACAGGCGCAGCAGGCGCGCGGCATGGGCAGCCGACAGGGCAGCCCAGCCTTTCGAGCATGATACCGGACAATAGAGTGGTCGGGGTGGCTCAACTCATGGGGCTGGTCCTTGGGGCGAAATTGCATTGGAATGGAGGTTCTGTGAAGTCTCCAGAAGATTCTACGTTGTATTTGATGGGTCCATAGGGTTCTACACATGTGCGGAACATTCTCGAATAAAAGAAAAATAAGGAATCAGGACTTGTCAAAAACTTAAAAACCGACATACCTTAAAAACTTAAAAATCGACATACTTACAGCAAGACCTTCGTCATTCGGGTTCACGTTCCTTCCCTGATTCTGTAATTCTTGCTGACCACCTGCCAAATAGGATTAAAAGAAAAATAAGGAATCAAGATCATTCAAAGTGTATTTTATAACTTAATATGGACATTAACGAATAATTGACTCAACATGATGATTTTGAAACAAATATCAAGCATACACCAGCTTCAAAAGGCAAACAATTACAGAATACAGTGCAACAATATTCATTGTTCTAAAAATCCTACATACCTTGTGCAGGCTCATCGACTCCACCACCTGCAAAATAAGATAAAAAACAAAAATCAGGCAGAAATCAACATCATTCAAATGTCTTATATAACTTATTATACCTTTTGCAGGCCTTTCGACTGCAAAATAAGATAAATAAACAAAAACCGGGAATCAACATCATTCAAATGTATTATATAATAGTAGAAATAAAATAACTTGACCTTGGTTACGGGGAAAATATCCGCAAAAATTTCCAAGATGAACTTCACAACATAACGGTTGCGGTCTGTCAGCTTCCTCATATGTTTGATTGAAATGATTTATCAACTTGAAGTGATAATAAATTATCACAAACCACAATATACCGATTAAAAAAAGCAAAATCCAATCCAACCAATGTGTCACAACCTGGCATTTTACGCGAGTTATAGACAAAGAAGGACTTTTATAGATAGAATAAGGCACTCATACATTAAAAAGAGGTTTCGATTGATCCTTTCCAAAGAATTAGATGGCCTTCCAGAACAGGCCTTTTAATTTGGTACGTAATATTGATGAAGCTACCGCGGGGACAAAATAATGCAACATAAAGACCAGGGGGACGGGAGCGTGGCTCAGAGAGCTCGGAATGGGACATACCGAGGACTTTGTAGGAACACAGAGCCAAGCAGGGACAAGGCTTCGCACGTACGGGACACTGCTCGAGAGAGAAAAGACGGGAATGGAGGTTCTGTGAAGTCTCCAGAAGATTCTACGTTGTATTAGATGGGTCCAGAGGGTTCTACACATGTGCGGAACATTCTCGAATAAAAGAAAAATAAGGAATCAGGACTTGTCAAAAACTTAAAAACCGACATACCTTAAAAACTTAAAAATCGACTTAAAACTTAAAAATCGACATACTTACAGCAAGACCTTCGTCATTCAGGTTCACGTTCCTTCCCAGATTCTGTAATTCTTGCTGACCACCTGCCAAATAGGATTAAAAGAAAAATAAGGAATCAAGATCATTCAAAGTGTATTTTATAACTTAATATGGACATTAAAGAATAATTTACTCAACATGATGGTTTTGAAACAAATATCATGCATACACCAGCTTTAAAAGGCCAATAATTACATAATACAGTGCAACAATATTCATTGTTCAAAAAATCCTACATACCTTGTGCAGGCTCATCGACTCCACCACCTGCAAAATCAGATAAAAGAACAAAAATCAGGCAGAAATCAACATCATTCAAATGTCTTATATAACTTATTATACCTTGTGCAGGCCTTTCGACTGCAAAATAAGATAAATAAACAAAAACCGGGAATCAACATCATTCAAATGTATTATATAACTTTAATAGTAGAAATAAAATAACTTGACCTTGGTCACAGGGAAAATATCCGCAAAAATTTCCAAGATGAACTTCACAACATAACGGTTGCGGTCTGTCAGCTTCCTCATATGTTTGATTGAAATGATTTATCAACTTGAAGTGATAATAAATTATCACAAACCACAATATACCGATTAAAAAAAGCAAAATCCAATCCAACCAATGTGTCACGGCCTGGCATTTTACGCGAGCTATAGACAAAGAAGGACTTTTATAGATAGAATAAGGCACTCAGACATTAAAAAGAGGTTTCGATTGATCCTTTCTGAAGAATTAGATGGTCTTCCAGAACATGCCTTTCATTTGGTACGTAATATTGATGAAGCTACCGCGGGGGCAAAATATTGCGACATAGAGACCAGGGGGACGAGAGCGTGGCTCAGAGAGCTCGGAATGGGACATACCGAGGACTTTGTAGGAACACAGAGCCAAGCAGGGACAAGGCTTCGCACGTACAGGACACTGCTCGAGAGATAGAAAAGACGGGACGGGCGCGGCAGGCGCGCGGCATGGGCAGCAGGGTGGGCAGCCCAACCTTTCGAGCATGATACGGTACAATAGAGTGGCTGGGATGGCTCAACCCATGGGGCTGGTCCTTGGAGCGAAATTGCAAAGAAATGGATGTTCTGTGAAGTCTCCAGAAGATTCTACGTTGTATCGGATGGGTCCAGAGGGTTCTACACATGTGCGGAACATTCTAGAATAAATGAAAAATAAGGAATCAAGACTAGTCAAAACATAAAAACCGACATATCTTAAAAACTTAAAAATCGACATACCTTAAAAACTTAAAAATCGACATACTTACAACAAGACCTTCGGCATTCGGGTTCAAATTCCTTCCCAGATTCTGTAATTCTTGCTGACCACCTGCAAAATAGGATTAAAAGAAAAATAAGGAATCAAGATCATTCAAAGTGTACTTTATAACTTAATATTGAATTTAAAGAATAGTTGACTCAACATGATGGATTTGAAATAAATATCATGCATACACCTGCTTCAAAAGGCCAACAATTACATAATACAGTACAACAATATTCAATATTCAAAAAATCCTACATAACTTGTGCAGGCTCCTCGACTCCACCACCTGCAAAATAAGATATAAAAACAAAAATCAAGCAGGAATCAATATAATTCGAATGTCTTATATGACTTATTATACCTTGTGCAGGCCCCTCGACTGGAAACTAAGATAAATTAAAAAAAATTAGAAATCAACATCATTTAAATGTATTATATAACTAATTGCTGCTGGGACGTCAAGACCTACTAGGAAATAGATTTTTCTCGAAACTAGAAGGGGTTATTGTTTCGATAAAAATAGTGGGAGAACTTTTTCGATAAAAAGTCCAAATTTCGTTATTTATAAGTATTAATATTAAACCTGTCTGCTTATTCTTGTCTGTTTTATTGTTAGCCATTTACCATCCACTATTCCGTTCAAACGATGCTTAGTGCGTGTTACAAACGAACCAACTTTGGGGTCCATTATGCGCAATCACCTTCACAAGACGAGCATGGCTGAGTTTGACAATGTTAGAAAATATTGTTATTACTTAACCAAAATGTTCAAACGAATCAAAAAGTTTGGAGCTCAATTGTCTTTAGAAGATGAGATAGAAATTACTCTCAATGGCTTGTTTGACATCTTCACTCATTTCATGCAACATTGTATTATTCCGCCTGATGGAATTAAAACAAAACACTTGCATGAGTTATTAGATAAATATGAGGAAGTTCATCTGCAAGGATGGGGTCTATACGAAAGGGATTGCCACATGTGTAAGTACGAAAAGAAATTAAGGAGGCTTGCTGAAAAGAAATTCCTGAACAGACTTAACAACGGTATGACTTAAAGTTATACACCTGTTAATTCTTTTGATGTAAGACATCTAATAAACCTTCATTTCTGTAAAAGTGTTTGCAGGTAATGATGGCATTCCCTCTCCACCTAAAAGGAGGAAATTCCTTAAAAGGAAGATGCAAGAAGTGCGAAGACACACGAGGGGATGTTGCTTCAGGGATTTGGTCAAGGGCTATCTGGACCTAGACATTACTTTTTAGCAAATGAAGAAGTTTTTCGTATTAGCAAAAGTTTTTAGTTTTAGTTTATTTTGAGTATTATTTCAAATTTTGTACAAGACCTTATTGCTTTACCAATGAGAATGGAATTTATTTAATTAGAGCGATTTAACTTTGTACAAATGTTGATGTTTTGAAACATAGAAATAAACAATGATAAACAAATCAAAACTTCGAAGACTATATGCTGAATCGAAAAACCTGGATAATCGTTCACTGAAATGTTTATTTTGGACATTCTTCCAAAAGAAAGATTCGAAAGGAAGGTCTTTGTCTACTGTTCTTGAAATAAGGAACTTGGATAAAACTCCGAACTTTCAAATCTTGTCTTAAAGGAATAATAACCGAAATAAAGGATTGCTAGGCATTCCAAACATTTCAAGTCAATTAGAACTAAAAGCACTAGTTCAAAAGGAAGTACAATTCTGAAACTATTTAAGTAATTCAATAGACGTTTTGGAAATGAAGTAATTAGATGCATTATGTCAAAGCAATTTGATCTTATCAAACTTGCTGAAACATAAGCAACTAAATCCTCGATTATCTAAAAGAGAATAGAATTCTAAACAAAGCAAATCAAAGAAGAAGATCGAGCTTTGATAAAACTTAGTTCGACTCTCGACTGTGATCTTGCTAAATTCCTATATTCACATTAGGGGATAGCCTCCCCTGACTCTTCAAAAGTACTTGGTCTAGTATTTTTCGAAGTAAGTTCTTACACCGCCATGTCATTTAAGACATAGCAACACACCCTTATATGAGAAATTAGATGGTAGATCTGATTCATATAAAGTTTGTGGGGTATCTGACGAAATCCATTGGATACCTGTTCTACGACAGAGAGAAACGAAAGTATCTCGTAAGAAGCTTGTTCCTCTATTGACAAAACTCTTGTCAAAGGAAATAAGTAATGTCATAGAACTTGATGAAGTCCGAGAACTGAACCCATCCCCACAAACAGTGGGAGTAAACCCCGAAACCTACTGAACCGATCCATACACAAATTAGTAATCTAATCAAATTCGTAAGGAACTCAAAATTCCATTTTACGAAATTGAGAAACTGGATTCTAATCCTAGATTACAAAAGAACTAAGGGATATGGCATGAAGCCATAAGATTCAAAGTGGAAACTTTGACTCACCTAATGGCGATAGGTCACTCCTCAAAAGTCCTTCTAGGACCAATGAAAGTACCTTCTCCATTTGCTACGTCAAAATCCATTTCGAAACTATTAGCCATAGAAATGTGGTTTTAACTACCGAAGAATGACTGTTGGATATGAATCCTGCATCTCACAATTGAAAATTGATGAGAAGATCTCTATTCAAATCCAAAGGTCAATCTATGACTTTTTCCCGAACTTGGAACATGCAACTTGATAATTCAATCAAGAATGTTGAAGTTGTCAAAAGGCATATGGATTCCAAATATGCAAAAGGATCAGTGGGAGCATAGTTAAATTCGCAACACAACGAGATGTTGATCTACACATCAAGTACGATATAAGAATATCAGAGAAGCACAGACGAAAGCATGTTATTCACGCAATTTTCCATGATAAGATTTGGGAACTACATCTCACGTACTGGCAATACGTATTTATGGAGATAAAAGAGAAGTAGATGTTGCAATTCACCAAATCAAAGTACAAAGACTATATATTGATTAAAATTCAATATGGAAGAATCCAAGAAAGGATTAGTTCCAAAGAGACAAAATTTCTCTTACTTATTTAATGAGCCCTAAATTTAATAAGTAAAGAAGTAACTGTCTCAAGAAGCCTTATGCTTTAGCATTTGGATTGCATGTAGCATGCAAAGTCTTGTACTAGACCTGACTCATCAAAATGCTCTGATCATTCAAGAGCTACTGATAGTCGAACACCAGTAAAGGACACTGGACTACCATTAAAGCAATCCTCGAAGATAATTAAAGGATATAATGCTGGTCTGTGGTAGTAGTGGAAATTGAAAACTCGAAGGATTTAAAGTTCCGAGATTTCCAGTCTGAAGTGGATGATTTATTCTGTCTCGATGAAGCTAAGGTAAATTGGAAGAAATTCCAATAGTATACCATTGCCGACTCAATCAGAATAATAGCACCATTATGATGCTGCACAAGAGAAAGTGTTTAGATGAGAAACATTCGTCCAATAATTGGATGAATTACCTAGCATGGCAAAAGCCTGTCATAATCTTAATCGATTTAAACAAGGCAATTGCTCAATGAAAGGGAAACGAGATCTCACCGATAATCTGAACACAATATCATATGATTGAACAAGTCATAGATAACTGAGACGCGTAAAAGTACTACGTTATCTCAAAAGGACAAACTTAGCAGATCCACTAACTAAGCTCTTTCACAAATGGGTTCGAGGGAAATCTTGGTATAAATGGGTCTTAGAAATGTTGTGATTGGCTTTATGGCAAGTGGAAGATTGATAGAGTAGTGCCCAGCAAGCCAATATTAATTAGCTTGTTGAAGTACTATTTTCTTATGGTTTATAATTAATACGCCCGTTCATTCATAGTACGTGAAACTGAACAATGGCCAACTTCATCTCTCGCGAACTTATCTAAGCGATTGGATGAAATCCTAAGGTCACAATAGACTATGGGACGATTCACTTCAGTACTGAGTGCAATCATGAAACAGTCTCAAAGGTCGTGATCTTAAAACCGTTCCAAGTCATAGATTCCGAACGAGACGGGGTATCGTAGGAATCGCTAAGACTTGTACAAGTATGCATGATTCACATGGAGTGAATTTGTAGCGTTTCATGAGCAAGGCATTTGAGGCCAGTGCATATGAGTAGGTGGTTCAATGGAGGATTTAATGCATCGAACGACCCGAACAGAGAAACCCATTGTGGAAGCGCATGACGCATATCGGTGATGGGATGTTTCTCAAGGCTTATAATAGTGTACGATTTAGTCCTTGGACTTGAGGTGCTAGGGCGAATTCGGTGCACAAGTGTGCGTACTTAGATTTAGGTACTGGTCACGTAGCCTGGCCACAAAGTGCCTAAGTTGGGTGCGTACATGACTGTACGCGAGTGGTTAGTACTAAGAAAGGATCTACCGACTCATCCTGATAAGGTGAGAGTATTTCCTGTACGTTCTTCGATAATATGTTCCTAGAAATCCATGGCCATAGTTGGTGACGAATTTGGAAGGTATTTCCAAATTTAGCAGTCACACCAGAATTATTATCCAGAATTAGAAAGTACAGTATCGAGATAATTAGAGGTGCCGATCAATTCACATACCCTAGGGCTCGATCGGGAAATCATCGTGGAAGGACCGTATGTACATGGCAATTATAAGAGGTGAGGTTCACAATAATCAATTCACCTTTGATTGGGCTTCATGGGCTTGTGGCTAGACATCGACCATGAAGTGTAGGTACTCCTAAATTAATAGGGAAATTAATTCTAGGAGTGGTCAATTAAAAGTTGTTTAATTGATCGGAGCATTTAATTGCTCGTTAATTAAATCACGAAAGTCGTGGGCCTGCTGCAGTTGATGGTGAACCCAGAGGGTCACACACAATACAATTGGACGGTGACTGTCTTAAAGGAAAGCAAATGATTTAAAGTTGTTAAATCAAGGTAATTGAATTATGGTATTAATTCAATTGGAGATTATTAATTAGACGTCTAATTGATTAATGTTTAATTAATTAATTAGAGTTATCTGATTAATTATGGAATTAATTAAAGTAGTTAATTAATTGGAAGAAGAAATAAATAATTAACCAATTTTAGGATTGGATAATTATGTCGGTTGATTTTGCAATTATATTGAAATAAGGGGTAGGGGCGATTTTTGTTAAAAGAAGAAAAGGAGTTTTTACTTGGAGAACAAGTTAAAAGAGATCTATCAAATCTCACATTCCTAAGTTGATAAGGAATGAAAGATTTGGAGATTTGATAGATGCGGATAGAAGATATCTATCAAGAGAAGGATTCTTCTCTTATAAATACTCTTCCCTCTTCTCTTCATAAACAAGTTTTTACATTGCACAAGTTTCATAACCCAAAAACACTTTTGAGAGAAACAAATACTTTGCTGAAAATAAAGAGAGAAAAATCGATTTACATAGTGAGGAAAATCAGATTTCTCGAACAAGAATTTTTAATAGCAAATCGCCCCCTTTACTTTCGCCCCAAACCCTAGTCGCCCAAATTGATCTTGGCCGAACCCAAACTCGACCAGATCTGCCCTGGCCGAACCCTGCTCGATCACACAAGCCCTGTGATTCGATTCTTCCATCTGTATCTCCTAATCTCGATCAAGATCTTAAGTCCAGATCTGAAATCCTTTGCTGACAAACCTGCGAGATCCAGTTCTGAGCCTAAGACTTGTAGGCGTCACTATAATCCAGTTGGTGTGGACTAAACTTTGGAGGTGAGACACATGGATCACTCAAGCTGTGGATCGAACCAAACACCTGGAGGAAACCACCACAAATCCGTGGTGAGGTAAATTGCGATTAACCCCCTATGTTTAATTAAGTGTTTGATTCAACCTTTTCGTATAATAAACTGTGGAGAAAGATTCATGGGACTATTAGGGACTTCGAAAAATTTTAAATTCTGCACTTTGTTGTATTGACAATCGAACCCTATGACAAAATACCCCAACAGTGGTATCAGAACCAACTCCATACGTTTTTATACGAAAAGGCCTGAACATAATGTGTTTTCACTGTATATGCTTGATTGTATGTATGAGAACGCGTGATAATTATGTTCTGTTGATTGATTCTTGCTTCTTATGACTGGATCTATGATTGGGTAAAATTGCCTTTTAAGATCTGTGGCGAATTTATAGTTTTTCGAAAAATCAGGACTTTTATGTAAAAATCGCAAATCGCAAAAATTAGGGCTGAAAATTGAATTTTCTGTTTCTGGAAATTTTTGAAAAATCTGGGCTGTTTGTGAAAATATGATCGCACGGGTTTTTGGGGCTATTTTGCAATTTTCGAAAATTCAAGGACTTTTTTGCAATTTCCAAAAATTCAAGGACTGTTTTATAATTTTTTAAAGTTCAGGGGTCAGTTTGCAAATTCAAAAATTTTCTGGATTTCAAAATTTTATTTTCTAGTCCTTCTGTCCGAAAACTGTTTTTGGGGGTAATTTGTAACTTTTCAAAAGTTTTGGGGTCAAAAGTGCAATTTTCGAAAGTATAGGGGCCGAAATGCAATTTTCAAAAGTTGAAAAAATCAGAATCTTAACATGAGGCAGAAAACTTGTTTTAATTTATCCGAGAATTTATTTGTCATAATTAGTAGTGACTAAAAAGCAAGAATTATAGTAAGTTAGTTTTAAAATTAAGAAAGAAATACGTAAAAGTTGTTTGCATGTTTCTTGCTCTACGTGAACTGCTTGCATGGTTTTCGATCGAGCCGAGCCTTGACCTTAGGTTAGATGTGATTGGTTTAATTTAATGCATGGTTTTTATTGGGCCTGCGAGCCTGTTATTATTTTTGTGCCACTTTGAGCCTTTGTAATAGAATAGGGCTTTACTGCTTTTCTAGTCTAGGATGGAGGCCCGTTTACAAACAAGGTGGGAGCCCAAGAAGAATTGAAGGCCATGTATGCATGGTACATTGTGTAATAGCATAGGCCTATTTACAAACCCTTTAGATTAACCAATAGGGCCAACATCATTGGCTCGATGATGGCCTGCATAGGAGGCTCCCGATCGAAAACATATTGTGGTAGTATGCATGCTAGGCTTGTAAGGCTTTTATTTATTAGTCGATTTATGATTGCTTGTGTGTTTGCGCGCTAGAATCTAGATCGTAAATAAAAGATAAAGCATAATTGAAGCGGTGAGATCTCGAGGAGAGTTTCCTTAAACTTTCAAAACCGAAATTTCCCTCTCGAATAAATATTAAGTCATATTGGGTTAAATATAAAATGAGGTTTTATAAAATCCAAGCCTTCCATTAATAGGGACTAGTGCATGTTGTTTACTTATCAATAGAGGTGATCCAGAGTCTGGCACCCGAGTCGAAGAAAGGGGCAATGCACGAAATTCCTTGATTCTAGTTTTAATAAAACTTGACAAGGGTAGGGACTGGTCGGGACGTGAAGATCGACCGATAACTAGTTACGGAGAACTCATGACCGGGCACGTTGCTTATCATGATTAATGGGTTAGACTTAACGCGTAGTAACATTTATGATGTAGCAGTGCTAGATAAATGCGAAAAACGAGGCAAAATAGCTTGAAGGTTGTGTGGTAGACACAATTGGCAGTAAGTATGCCTACCTAGGGAATTAATTGTATGGCCACGAGTCGTGGGTGCAACTAATTGCTGCTGGGACGTCAAGACCTACTAGGAAATAGATTTTTCCCGAAACTAGAAGGGGTTATTGTTTCGATAAAAATAGTGGGAGAACTTTTTCGATAAAAAGTCCAAATTTCGTTAATTATAAGTATTAATATTAAACATGTCTGCTTATAGTTGTCTGTTTTATTGTTAGCCATTTACCATCCACTATTCCGTTCAAACGATGGTAAGTGCGTGTTACAAACGAACCAACTTTGGGGTCCATTATGCGCAATCACCTTCAGAAGACGAGCATGGCTGAGTTTGACAATGTTAGAGAATATTGTTATTACTTAACCAAAATGTTCAAACGAATCAAAAAGTTTGGAGCTCAATTGTCTTTAGAAGATGAGATAGAAATTACTCTCAATGTCTTGTCTGACATCTTCACTCATTTCATGCAACATTGTATTATTCCGCCTGATGGAATTAAAACAAAACACTTGCATGAGTTATTAGATAAATATGAGGAAGTTCATCTGCAAGGATGGGGTCTATACGAAAGGGATTGCCACATGTGTAAGTACGAAAAGAAATTAAGGAGGCTTGCTGAAAAGAAATTCCTGAACAGACTTAACAACGGTACGACTTAAAGTTATACACCTGTTAATTCTTTTGATGTAAGACATCTTATAAACCTTCATTTCTGTAAAAGTGTTTGCAGGTAATGATGGCATTCCCTCTCCACCTAAAAGAAGGAAATTCCTTAAAAGGAAGATGCAAGAAGTGCGAAGACACATGAGGGGATGTTGCTTCAGGGATTTGGTCAAGGGCTATCTGGACCTAGACATTACTTTTTAGCAAATGAAGAAGTTTTTCGTATTAGCAAAAGTTTTTAGTTTTAGTTTATTTTGAGTATTATTTCAAATTTTGTACAAGACCTTATTGCTTTACCATTGAGAATGGAATTTATTTAATTAGAGCGATTTAACTTTGTACAAATGTTGATGTTTTGAAACATAGAAATAAACAATGATAAACAAATCAAAACTTCGAAGACTATATGCTGAATCGAAAAACCTGGATAATCGTTCACTGAAATGTTTATTTTGGACATTCTTCCAAAAGAAAGATTCGAAAGGAAGGTTTTTGTCTACTGTTCTTCAAATAAGGAACTTGGAAATTAACTCCGAACTTTCAAATCTTGTCTTAAAGGAATAATAACCGAAATAAAGGATTGCTAGGCATTCCAAACATTTCAAGTCAATTAGAACTAAAAGCACTAGTTCAAAAGGAAGTACAATTCTGAAACTATTGAAGTAATTCAATACACGTTTTGGAAATGAAGTAATTAGATGCATTATGTCAAAGCAATTTGATCTAATCAAACTTGCTGAAACATAAACAACTAAATCCTCGATTATCTAAAAGAGAATAGAATTCTAAACAAAGCAAATCAAAGAATAAGATCGAGCTTTGATAAAACTTAGTTCGACTCTCGACTGTGATCTTGCTAAATTCCTATATTCACATTAGGGGATAGCCTCCCCTGACTCTTCAAAAGTACTTGGTCTAGTATTTTTCGAAGTAAGTTCTTACACCGCCATGTCATTTAAGACATAGCAACACACCCTTATGAGAAATTAGATGGTAGATCTGATTCATCTAAAGTTTGTGGGGTATCCGACGAAATTCATTGGATACCTGTTCTACGGCAAAGAGAAACGAAAGTATCTCGTAAGAAGCTTGTTCCTCTGTTGACAAAACTCTTGTCAAAGGAAACAAGTAATGTCATAGAACTTGATGAAGTCCGAGAACTGAACCCATCCCCACAAACAGTGGGAGTAAACCCCGAAACCTACTGAACCGATCCATACACAAATTAGTAATCTAATCAAATTCGTAAGGAACTCAAAATTCCATTTTACGAAATTGAGAAACTGGATTCTAATCCTAGATTACAAAAGAACTAAGGGATATGGCATGAAGCCATAATATTCAAAGTGGAAACTTTGACTCACCTAATGGCGATAGGTCACTCCTCAAAAGTCCTTCTAGGACCAATGAAAGTACCTTCTCCGTTTGCTACGTCAAAATCCATTTCGAAACTATTAGCCATAGAAAGGTGGTTTTAACTACCGAAGAATGACTGTTTGATATGAATCCTGCATCTCACAATTGAAAATTGATGAAGATCTCTATTCAAATCCAAAGGTCAATCTATGACTTTTTCCCGAACTTGGAACATGCAACTTGATAATTCAATCAAGAATGTTGAAGTTGTCAAAAGGCATATGGATTCCAAATATGCAAAAGGATCAGTGGGAGCATAGTTAAATTCGCAACACAACGAGATGTTGATCTACACATCAAGTACGATATAAGAATATCAGAGAAGCACAGACGAAAGCGTGTTATTCACGCAATTTTCCATGATAAGATTTGGGAACTACATCTCACGTACTGGCAATACGTATTTATGGAGATAAAAGAGAAGTAGATGTTGCAATTCACCAAATCAAAGTACAAAGACTATATATTGATTAAAATTCAATATGGAAGAATCCAAGAAAGGATTAGTTCCAAAGAGACAAAATTTCTCTTACTTATTTAATGAGCCCTAAATTTAATAAGTAAAGAAGTAACTGTCTCAAGAAGCCTTATGCTTTAGCATTTGGATTGCATGTAGCATGCAAAGTCTTGTACTAGACCTGACTCATCAAAATGCTCTGATCATTCAAGAGCTACTGATAGTCGAACACCAGTAAAGGACACTGGACTACCATTAAAGCAATCCTCGAAGATAATTAAAGGATATAATGCTGGTCTGTGGTAGTAGTGGAAATTGAAAACTCGAAGGATTTAAAGTTCCGAGATTTCCAGTCTGAAGTGGATGATTTATTCTGTCTCGATGAAGCTAAGGTAAATTGGAAGAAATTCCAATAGTATACCATTGCCGACTCAATCAGAATAATAGCACCATTATGATGCTGCACAAGAGAAAGTGTTTAGATGAGAAACATTCGTCCAATGATTGGATGAATTACCTAGCATGGCAAAAGCCTGTCATAATCTTAATCGATTTAAACAAGGCAATTGCTCAATGAAAGGGAAACGAGATCTCACCGATAATCTGAACACAATATCATATGATTGAACAAGTCATAGATAACTGAGACGCGTAAAAGTACTACGTTATCTCAAAAGGACAAACTTAGCAGATCCACTAACTAAGCTCTTTCACAAATGGGTTCGAGGGACATCTTGGTATAGATGGGTCTTAGAAATGTTGTGATTGGCTTTAGGGCAAGTGGGAGATTGATAGAGTAGTGCCCAGCAAGCCAATATTAATTAGCTTGTTGAAGTACTATTTTCTTATGGTTTATAATTAATACGCCCGTTCATTCATAGTAAGTGAAACTGAACAATGGCCAACTTCATCTCTCGCGAACTTATCTAAGCGATTGGATGAAATCCTAAGGTCACAATAGACTATGGGACGATTCACTTCAGTACTGAGTGCAATCATGAAACAGTCTCAAAGGTCGTGATCTTAAAACCGTTCCAAGTCATAGATTCCGAACGAGACGGGGTATCGTAGGAATCGCTAAGACTTGTACAAGTATGCATGATTCACATGGAGTGAATTTGTAGCGTTTCACGAGCAAGGCATTTGAGGCCAGTGCATATGAGTAGGTGGTTCAATGGAGGATTGAATGCATCGAACGACCCGAACAGAGAAACCCATTGTGGAAGCGCATGACGCATATCGGTGATGGGATGTTTCTCAAGGCTTATAATAGTGTACGATTTAGTCCTTGGACTTGAGGTGCTAGGGCGAATTCGGTGCACAAGTGTGCGTACTTAGATTTAGGTACTGGTCACGTAGCCTGGCCACAAAGTGCCTAAGTTGGGTGCGTACACGACTGTACGCGAGTGGTTAGTACTAAGAAAGGATCTATCGACTCATCCTGATAAGGTGAGAGTATTTCCTGTACGTTCTTCGATAATATGTTCCTAGAAATCCATGGCCATGGTTGGTGACGAATTTGGAAGGTATTTCCAAATTTAGCAGTCACACCGGAATTATTATCCAGAATTAGAAAGTACAGTATCGAGATAATTAGAGGTGCCGATCAATTCACACACCCTAGGTCTCGATCGGGAAATCATCGTGGAAGGACCGTATGTACATGGCAATTATAAGAGGTGAGGTTCACAATAATCAATTCACCTTTGATTGGGCTTCATGGGCTTGTGGCTAGACATCGACCATGAAGTGTAGGTACTCCTAAATTAATAGGGAAATTAATTCTAGGAGTGGTCAATTAAAAGTTGTTTAATTGATCGGAGCATTTAATTGCTCGTTAATTAAATCACGAAAGTCGTGGGCCTGCTGCCAGTTGATGGTGAACCCAGAGGGTCACACACAATACAATTGGACGGTGACTGTCTTAAAGGAAAGCAAATGATTTAAAGTTGTTAAATCAAGGTAGTTGAATTATGGTATTAATTCAATTGGAGATTATTAATTAGACGTCTAATTGATTAATGTTTAATTAATTAATTAGAGTTATCTGATTAATTATGGAATTAATTAAAGTAGTTAATTAATTGGAAGAAGAAATAAATAATTAACCAATTTTAGGATTGGATAATTATGTGGGTTGATTTTGCAATTATCTTGAAATAAGGGGTAGGGGCGATTTTTGTTAAAAGAAGAAAAGGAGTTTTTACTTGGAGAACAAGTTAAAAGAGATCTATCAAATCTCACATTCCTAAGTTGATAAGGAATGAAAGATTTGGAGATTTGATAGATGAGGAAAGAAGATATCCATCAAGAGAAGGATTCTTCTCTTATAAATACTCTTCCCTCTTCTCTTCATAAACAAGTTTTTACTTTGCACAAGTTTCTTAACCCAAAAACACTTTTCAGAGAAACAAATACTTTGCTGAAAATAAAGAGAGAAAAATCGATTTACATAGTGAGGAAAATCAGATTTTTCGAACAAGAATTTTTAATAGCAAATCGCCCCCTTTACTTTCGCCCCAAACCCTAGTCGCCCAAATTGATCTTGGCCGAACCCAAACTCGACCAGATCTGCCCTGGCCGAACCCTGCTCGATCACACAAGCCCTGTGATTCGATTCTTCCATCTGTATCTCCTAATCTCGATCAAGATCTTAAGTCCGGATCTAAAATCCTTTGCTGACAAACCTGCGAGATCCAGTTCTGAGCCTAAGACTTGTAAGCGTCACTATAATCCAGTTGGTGTGGACTAAACTTTGGAGGTGAGACATATGGATCACTCAAGCTATGGATCGAACCAAACAACTGGAGGAAACCACCACAAATCCGTGGTGAGGTAAATTGCGATTAAACCCCCTATGTTTAATTAAGTGTTTGATTCAACCTTTTCGTATAATAAACTGTGGAGAAAGATTCATGGGACTATTAGGGACTTCGAAAAATTTTAAATTCCGCACTTTGTTGTATTGACAATCGAACCCTATGACAAAATATCCCAACAGTGGTATCAGAGCCAACTCCATACGTTTTTATACGAAAAGGCTTGAACATAATGTGTTTTCACTGTATATGCTTGATTGTATGTATGAGAACGCGTGATAATTATGTTCTGTTGATTGATTCTTGCTTGTTATGACTGGATCTATGATTGGGTAAAATTGCCTTTTAAGATCTGTGGCGAATTTATAGTTTTTCGAAAAATCAGGACTTTTATGTAAAAATCGCAAATCGCAAAAATTAAGGCTGAAAATTGAATTTTCTGTTTCTGGAAATTTTTGAAAAATCTGGGCTGTTTGTGAAAATATGATCGCACGTGTTTTTGGGGCTGTTTTGCAATTTCCAAAAATTCAAGGACTGTTTTGCAATTTCCAAAAATTCAAGGACTGTTTTGTAATTTTTTAAAGTTCAGGGGTCAGTTTGCAAATTCGAAAATTTTCTGGATTTCAAAATTTTATTTTCTGGTCCTTCTGTCCGAAAACTGTTTTGGGGGTAATTTGTAACTTTTCAATAGTTTTGGGGTCAAAAGTGCAATTTCCGAAAGTATAGGGGCCGAAATGCAATTTTCAAAAGTTGAAAAAATCAGAATCTTAACATGAGGCAGAAAACTTTTTTTAATTTATCCGAGAATTTATTTGTCATAATTAGTAGTGACTAAAAAGCAAGAATCATAGGAAGTTAGTTTTAAAAGGTAGTTTTAAAATTAAGAAAGAAATACGTAAAAGTTGTTTGCATGTTTCTTGCTCTACGTGAACTGCTTGCGTGGTTTTCGATCGAGCCGAGCCTTGACCTTAGGTTAGACGTGATTGGTTTAATTTAATGCATGGTTTTTATTGGGCCTGCGAGCCTGTTATTATTTTTGGGTCACTTTGAGCCTTTGTAATAGAATAGGGCTTTACTGCTTTCCTAGTCTAGGATGGAGGCCCGTTTACAAACAAGGTGGGAGCCCAAGAAGAATTGAAGGCCATGTATGCATGGTACATTGTGTAATAGCATAGGCCTATTTACAAACCCTTTAGATTGACCAGTAGGGCCAACATCATTGGCTCGATGATGGCCTGCATAGGAGGCTCCCGATCGAAAACATATTGTGGTAGTATGTATGCTAGGCTTGTATGGCTTTTATTTATTAGTCGATTTATGATTGCTTGTGTGTTTGCGCGCTAGAATCTAGATCGTAAATAAAAGATAAAGCATAATTGAAGTGGTGAGATCTCGAGGAGAGTTTCCTTAAACTTTCAAAACCGAAATTCCCCTCTCGAATAAATATTAAGTCATATTGGGTTAAATATAAAATGAGGTTTTATAAAATCCAAGCCTTCCATTAATAGGGACTAGTGCATGTTGTTTACTTATCGATAGAGGTGATCCAGAGTCTGGCACCCGAGTCGAAGAAAGGGGCAATGCACGAAATTCCTTGATTCTAGTTTTAATAAAACTTGACAAGGGTAGGGACTGGTCGGGACGTGAAGATCGACCGATAACTAGTTACGGAGAACTCATGACCGGGCCCGTTGCTTATCATGATTAATGGGTTAGACTTAACGCGTAGTAACATTTATGATGTAGCAGTGCTAGATAAATGCGAAAAACGAGGCAAAATAGCTTGAAGGTTGTGTGGTAGACATAATTGGCAATAAGTATGCCTACCTGGGGAATTAATTGTATGGCCACGAGTCGTGGGTGCAACTAATCGCTGCTGGGACGTCAAGACCTACTAGGAAATAGATTTTTCCCGAAACTAGAAGGGGTTATTGTTTCGATAAAAATAGTGGGAGAACTTTTTCGATAAAAAGTCCAAATTTCGTTAATTATAAGTATTAATATTAAACCTGTCTGCTTATAGTTGTCTGTTTTATTGTTAGCCATTTACCATCCACTATTCCGTTCAAACGATGCTTAGTGCGTGTTACAAACGAACCAACTTTGGGGTCCATTATGCGCAATCACCTTCACAAGACGAGCATGGCTGAGTTTGACAATGTTAGAGAATATTGTTATTACTTAACCAAAATGTTCAAACGAATCAAAAAGTTTGGAGCTCAATTATCTTTAGAAGATGAGATAGAAATTACTCTCAATGGCTTGTCTGACATCTTCACTCATTTCATGCAACATTGTATTATTCCGCCTGATGGAATTAAAACAAAACACTTGCATGAGTTATTAGATAAATATGAGGAAGTTCATCTGCAAGGATGGGGTCTATACGAAAGGGATTGCCACATGTGTAAGTACGAAAAGAAATTAAGGAGGCTTGCTGAAAAGAAATTCCTGAAAAGACTTAACAACGGTATGACTTAAAGTTATACACCTGTTAATTTTTTTTTATGTAAGACATCTGATAAACCTTCATTTCTGTAAAAGTGTTTGCAGGTAATGATGGCATTCCCTCTCCACCTAAAAGGAGGAAATTCCTTAAAAGGAAGATGCAAGAAGTGCGAAGACACATGAGGGGATGTTGCTTCGGGGATTGGGTCAAGGGCTATCTGGACCTAGACATTACTTTTTAGCAAAAGAAGAAGTTTTTCGTATTAGCAAAAGTTTTTAGTTTTAGTTTATTTTGAGTATTATTTCAAATTTTGTACAAGACCTTATTGCTTTACCAATGAGAATGGAATTTATTTAATTAGAGCGATTTAACTTTGTACAAATGTTGATGTTTTGAAACATAGAAATAAACAATGATAAACAAATCAAAACTTCGAAGACTATATGCTGAATCGAAAAACCTGGATAATCGTTCACTGAAATGTTTATTTTGGACATTCTTCCAAAAGAAAGATTCGAAAGGAAGGTTTTTGTCTACTGTTCTTGAAATAAGGAACTTGGATAAAACTCCGAACTTTCAAATCTTGTCTTAAAGGAATAATAACCAAAATAAAGGATTGCTAGGCATTCCAAACATTTCAAGTCAATTAGAACTAAAAGCACTAGTTCAAAAGGAAGTATAATTCTGAAACTATTGAAGTAATTCAATAGACGTTTTGGACCAATGAAAGTACCTTCTCCGTTTGCTACGTCAAAATCCATTTCGAAACTATTAGCCATAGAAAGGTGGTTTTAACTACCGAAGAATGATGATAGGATAGTGCCCAGCAAGCCAACAAATATAAGCTTGTTTAGGAACTACCTTTAGAAGCAATCTTATGATTCATAAGATAATACGCCCGTTTATTCATAGTACGTGAATTAAACAATGGCCATCTTCATCTCTCGCGAACTTATCTAAGTGATTGGTTGAAACCCTGAGATCACTCATGACTTCGGGATTATTCACTTCAGTATTGGGTGCGATTAATCATGAAACAATCTCAAAGGTCGTGATCTCAAAAACGTTCCAAGTCATAGATTCATATCGAGACGGGGTATCGAATGAATCGTCAAGACTTGTAGGATTATGCATGATTCACATGAAGTGAATTTGTTGTCGTTTCATGAACAAGGCATTGAATGCTAGTGCATATGACTAGGTAGTTCGATAGGGGATCGAACGCATCGAACGACCCGAACAGAGAGACCCATCGTGGAAGTAATGGGATGTCTCTCAAGACTTATAATAGTGTACGATTTAGTCCTTTGAATTGAGGTACTAGGGCGGATTCGGTACACGGGAATACGTACTTTGATTTAGGAGCCGACCACATAGCTTGGTCATTGTGCGACTACTTTGGGTGCGTATGAACGTGTGCGCGGATAGTTAGTACTAATATAGGATCTATTGACTCATCCTGATAAGATGAGAGAATTTCCTGTACGTTCTTAGATAATAAATCCGAGGAATCTACGGCCGTAGTCGGTGACGGATTTGGAAAGGGGTTTCCAAATTTAGCAGTCACACTGGAATTATTATCCTGAATTAGAAAGTACATAATTGAGATAATTAGAGGTGCCGACCAATTCACACACCCTAGGTCTCAATCGGGAAATTAGTCGCTAGAAGGACCGTATGTACATGGCATTTATAAGAGGTGAAGGTTCACGAAATCAATTCACCTGAAGTTGGGCCTCATGGGCTTGTGGCTAGACATCGACCATGAGGTGTGGGTACTCCTGAATTAATAAGGAAATTAATTCTAGAGTGGTCAATTAAAGTGGTTAATTGATCGGAGCAATTAATTGCTCACTAATTAAATCACGAAAGTCGTGGGCCTGCTGCCAATTGATGGTGAACCTAGAGGGTCACACACAATACAGTTGGACAGTGACAGTCTGTAAGGAATCAATTGATTTAAGGAATTAAATCAATATATGAATTAAAGTATTAATTCATGAAGAAGAATAATTAATTAGAAGTAACTAATTAATTAATCGAGAATTAAAGTGTTAATTCAAAGTGGAGAATCATTAATTAGAGGTAACTAATTAATGAATCAATTGGAATTTCTAATTGATTAAATCCTCAATTAAAGTGTTAATTGGAAAGGATTAATTAATTAATAGTGGATTAATTAATTAAAACACATGGGCCGATCCATATGTAAGTTAATTGATCTTTGATTAATTAATTTAAGCATATGGGCCAATTATTGTAAGGATAAATTAATTTAGGATTAATTAATCTTGCATGGGCCAATTTTGGGAACAATGATCAAATTAAGTTTAGGATTAATTAAAAAGCATGTGGGCCGATTTTAGTTAATCAAAGTGGCCGATTTTTGCTTATATTAATTAGTCTTGAATTTATGTTGATTGTGTTTGATTATGATAGGGATTAAGAGTTTGTGTTATCTTGTGTAACTAGGAAAGAGATTGAAAGAGATCTTGTTTCCTAAAGTGATAAAGATTGTGTATATCTTGTTTCTTGAAAAGAAGATATTCTTTCAAGAAATAGATGTCTATTAGGAGAAGGAGTCTTCTAATAGAGATGTCTATAAATACTAGATATACATAATCTAAGAAGAAGGTTGAAAAATCTAAAAGAGTTGAAAAACAAAAGAAAGAAAAATCACAACACAAGAAAACACATAGAGGCCGAAAATTTCAGCCCCCTCTCGCCCCTAATTGCATAATCGAACCCTGTAAAATCGCCCTCCCTGTGTAGGATTTTTCTCCAAGTCTTCTTCCCGGATCTGCATCCAATTCCTGACGAGACGATTCCTTAATCCTAGTTCTGAGCCTGGGGATTTCGCGAAGTCACTCAAAATCCAACTGGTGTGGACTTTCTCTAGAGGCACAACACTTGGGGTGCTCTAGTGAACAATCGAAGACCGGAGGAAACCACCACCTTGCCTGTGGTAAGGTAAAATGGCTTTTACCATCTATTTAATTTTAGTATATGCATGCTTTAATTAAATTCAACCTTTATTCATATGTGCTAATAAGAAACCCTGGGATTTGGTGTATAATAAAATTTTTAAATTCCGCACTGTTGTAGTTGACAATTATACCCATAAAACCCAACAGTGGTATCAGAGCCAGGTTATTATGCACATATGAAAAAGGCTTGAACACTTCGAATTTTCATGAATATGTTTATTTGTCGTGTTCTATGCATGGATCTTGCTGATTATGATTAATTATGTGTTCGGATAAATAGCATAATTCTTATTTGGGCCAGATCTGCAATTTGCGATTATTACAGGACTAAAACTGCAATTTACGATTTTTATAAAATCTGGACAGAATCTGAAATTTTACTTTTCTGGAAATTTTGGGCTGAAATTGAAATTCTGTTTTTTCTAAGCGATAGGGGTCTGTTTTGCAATTTCCGTAAGTTGTGGGGCTATTTTGCAATTTATGAAAACTTCAGGGGCTGTTTTGCGATTTTTAAAAGTTTCTGGAAATAAAAATAATAATTTCTGTTTTCTGGGCCAATTTGCAAGTTCTGGAATTTTTGGGGTTAATTTATTATTTCCAAAAGTTTTGGGGTCAAAACGTAATTTTCGAAAATTGAGGGACCAAACTGTAATTTTCAAAATTTGAAATTTCCAGAACCTGAATTATGTTTTAAAAGGTGTTTTATTATCTGAAGGATTAATTTTTTATAATTAGTAGTGGACTAAAGTAAGAACCATGAGATATTTTAAAGGGGGTTTTAAAATAGAAGTTGTGATTTAATTTTAAAAGGGGTTTTAAAATAAAATCAAAGGGTCGTTTTAAAAGGAGTTTTAAAATAAAATCAAAGGGTCGTTTTAAAAGGGGTTTTAAAATGATAAGTAAGAGATTGTTTTAGAAAGGGGTTTTTAAAACTATAATCTAAAGTTATTTTAAAAGGTAGTTTTAAAATAATATAAGAAATAAGAAAATTATAATTTTGCTTGTTTCTTGCTCAACGTGAAATTGTTTACGTGGTTTTCGATCGCGCCGAGCCTTGACCCTTAGGTTAGATGTGATTGGTTGATTTTAATCTTATTGGTTTTATTGGGCCTGCGAGCCTTAAGTTTTGGGCCACTTTGAGCCAGATAGGGCTTTACTGTTTTATTAGTTTAGGATGGAGGCCCGTTACAAGCAAGGTGGGAGCCCAAGAAGACTAAAGGCCATGTATGCATGGTAAAATGTGTAATAGAGTAGGTCTATATGAAACCCAATAGATTGACCAATAAGACCATCGTCTTTGGCTCGATGGTGGTCCGCATAGGAGGCTCCCGATCGAAAACATACTATGGTAGCATGCATGCTAGGTGTGAATGTTTTATTTTTATTTGTTGATTTATTTTGGCTTGCGCGCTAGAATATAGATCACTAAATAAACTATAAAGCATAATTAAACGCGGTGAGATCTCGAGGAGAGTTACCTCAAACTTCCTAAAACCGAAAATCCCCTCTCGAATTAAAATATTAAGTCATATTGGGTAAACTATAAAATGATGTTTTATAGATCCAAGCCTTCCATCAATAGGGACTAGTGTATGTTGTCTACTTATCGATAGAGGTGATCCAGAGTCTGGCACCCGAGTCGAAGAAAGGGACAATACACGAAATTCCTTGAGTCTTGTTTTTAACTAAACTCGACAAGGGTGGAGACTGGTCGGGATGTGAAAATCGGCCGATAACCAGTTACGGGGATTTCATGACCGGGCCTGTTGCTCATCAAGATTGACTGGGTTAGACTTAAACGAGTAGTAACATTTATGATGTAGCAGTTCTAGATAAATGCGAAAATCGAGGCAAAATAGCTTGAAGGTTGTGGAGTAACACAATTGGTAAAAGTATACCAACCTAGGGAGTTAATTGTATGACCGCGATTCGTGGGTGCAATTAATGTCTACTGGGACGTCAAGACCTACTAGGAAATAGAATTTCCCGAACAATGCAAGGGGTTATTGTTTCGATAAAATAGTGGGAGAACTTTTTCGATAGAAAGACCAATCTTCGTTAATTATAAGTATTATCTTAAATCTGTCTGCTTATTGTTGTCTTTTATTTATATTTAGCCATGCCAAAATTCACTGCCGATTGCGAACAAACTATATTGCAAATCTGGATATCCTCACTCCACGATATGGGCACGACTGGGTTTAACAATATTAATGAATATTGCACATACCTGATCAAAAGGCTAAAACGAATCAATGAGCTTAAAGCTATATTGACTTTAGATGATAAGATGGTAATCATCAAAAATGGCCTGCCTGAATCATTCTCTCATTTTATCGATCATTGTGAAGTTCCACATAAAGGAATTAAGACCGATGATTTGCATAAGTTGTTAGACAAATATGAGGAAGCCCTCAAAAGAGGACAAGGATTGATCGAAGGAAAGAATTGTCCCTTATGTAAGAAAGATGAGGAACTGAGTAACATGACTGATGAGGAATTCCGAAACATACTTGACCAAGGTATAACCTAAGTTATTTCCTTTTGATGAAAAACATCTTAAGATTTTCTTTTGATGTAAATCATCTAACATTTCTGGTTTCTGTAAAAGTGTTTACAGAGGATGACTGGAACGTGCTGCAAGTGACCAAGTCTGGGTTTCAATTGCACATGAGGGAAACATACTTCAAGGAATGGGTCAAGGAGCATCTGGATTTTTCTTATTAGCATATGTCTTTCTTTAATTCTGGATTTAGGCATTAGTTAGAGTTTTGTCTATTTATTTCGAACTTTGTACGAAACTTCTTAGCTTTACCATTATGAATGGAGTTATTTTAATTAAAGCTTTTAATTCGTACATAATTGCTTTACCGTTGCAAATAAAGCAAAGAAATAAGCATTGATAAAACTTAAACAATTATGTTAAATCAAGAAAAGAAAGACAAATTAGATAATTATCCACATTCGATCATAATTCCTAAAAGAAGGAATCGATGAATTGTTTTCAATCATGACTCTTGAAAAATAGAAGATTGATGAATTCAAAACATGCGAATCCTGTCTGAATAGGAAATCAATCGATTGAATAAAGGTATTTTGAAATACCAAGTGTTTAATGAATAAAATTCGTTAACACACATGTGGATCACTAAAGTAATAGTGCGAGTAATTAATTGCTTCATAAAGTATCTTGATAGCATTTAAGATACAAGTACTTTGGAAAGTACAAGTTTTTGGAAAGGTTGAAAGGTTCAAAGTGTTTCATAAAGGCACTAAGTAAAGTGCAAGTATGAAAATGTTGAAAGGATTCAAAGGATTCCAAAATCGAAGCAATTAAGGGCATTAAAGTATGATCATTCGATTTAATCGAAGTGATTAATACATAAGCCCTAAATTACTCAAATTATCTAAATCGAGAATATAATTCTTGAATAGCAAGTTAAATCTAATAAAGGAATCGAACTATGAAAGACTAGATTCATTCCTTAAATTAGTATTGCTAAAACTCCTCAATCAATTCTGGGGGTCAACCCCATGACTCTAGAAGGATACTTTGACTGGTAACCTTTTTAAGTCAATTCCTACGAAAAACCGTACTAACTAAGTATGGTATATCATCCATGAATGATGAAACTGGATAGTGGATTCAATTGAGAAAATTTGTAGGGTATTCAACGAAATCCATTGAATACCTGTTCCATGATCCTAAAGAACGAAAGTAGTCCGTTCCTGAGGATTCCCGATTCTTAGAAGGTTGTTCCCTCGCTAAAAGAAATGGGATTTTATCATGGAACTTGATGAAGTCCTAGACTTGGACACATCCCTACAAATAGTGGGAGTATATTTTCAAACCTACTGAACCAAAATTTTGTACACCAAATTTCGAAGATTCGATCGAATTCGAAAAGAACTAGTACGTTCACGAATATGATCGATCGGATAGTGATCCAAGAACTTTCGAAATATCTATGTATAACATAGATTCGGGCACATAGCTTAAATGCCATGTGATCTAAGTGGATTGTGAATAATCTATTTGGAGACAACGAATCATAGAAGCTTCGTGTCACTGCGAAGAATATCCATTGGATTTAAATCCAAAGGAAAAATCTATGACTCTGGACCAGTATCCCGAAGCTGGAACATGCAACTAGATGAGATAGTCAAAGTAGTTGACTTTATCAAAATTGCATGTAAATATCAATGTACAAAAGAATCAGTGGGAGTTTTTGCATTGTTCGTAATATAAACACTAAGGTTGACATAGATGTTGTATGAGTGTTGAAGGCAGACGAAAGCGTGTTTATTCACGCAATTCTTCATTAAAAGATTTAAGGGATACATCTCACGTATTGGCAGTACGTATCTACTGTGATAGATTAGAGAAGATGTTTGAAATCCCAAATCTTAGTACATGGACGAAAACTGAATAAAATCAGTATGGAAAGTCATAGAGAGGACAGTTTCCATAGAGATATAAAATCTCTCTCAAAGTCAATGAGCCCTACATTTGATGAGTAAAGAGGATAATATCTCTGAACACCTTCCATATAAAAGGTGGCATAGTATATGCAACGTCATGTACAAGACCAGACTAAACATTTGCTATGAGTATCACAAGCTGATGTTGGTCGAACACCAATAGGGAGTATTGGTATACCGAAAAAGGAGCACTCCTTAAAGAACTCTAGGAGTTCTGAGGATATATTGCTGGTCAACGGTAATAATGAAGAATTGGAACTCGAAGGATTTGAGTGATTCGAGTTTCCCATCTGAAGTGAATTTAATATTCTAGTTTTATGGGGCAACGATGATTTGAAAGGGTTCAAAAGGACAATCGATGCCGGGATAACCACTAAAACAGAATATTTCGCAGTATTAAATACAGCGAAAGAAAGTGTTTGGACGAAAACTTCTTCCACTAAATTGGAACTAGTACCTAGCATTGCGAGGCCTATAGTTATCTTCAATGATAACTTAAGGCAATTGTTTTAGCAAAGGAATCGAGATCTCACCCATGATCTAAACACAAATATGCCATATGATCTAGAAAATCATAGGTAGAATAAGACGTGGGGCACGTCAAGAGACAACATAGCAGATCCACTAATTAAGTCATAATCACAAAAGGACATCTGGAGTGAGATGGGCCTTAGAAACGTATGTGGTTGGCTTTAGGGCAAGTGGGAGATTGATAGGATAGTGCCCAGCAAGCCAACAAATATAAGCTTGTTTAGGAACTACCTTTAGAAGCAATCTTATGATTCATAAGATAATACGCCCGTTTATTCATAGTACGTGAATTAAACAATGGCCATCTTCATCTCTCGCGAACTTATCTAAGCGATTGGTTGAAACCCTGAGATCACTCATGACTTCGGGATTATTCACTTCAGTATTGGGTGCGATTAATCATGAAACAATCTCAAAGGTCGTGATCTCAAAAACGTTCCAAGTCATAGATTCATATCGAGACGGGGTATCGAATGAATCGTCCAGACTTGTAGGATTATGCATGATACATGAAGTGAATTTGTTGTCGTTTCATGAACAAGGCATTGAATGCTAGTGCATATGACTAGGTAGTTCGATAGGGGATCGAACGCATCGAACGACCCGAACAGAGAGACCCATCGTGGAAGTGCGTTAAGCATATCGGTAATGGGATGTCTCTCAAGACTTATAATAGTGTACGATTTAGTCCTTTGACTTGAGGTACTAGGGCGGATTCGGTACACGGGAATACGTGCTTTGATTTAGGAGCCGACCACATAGCTTGGTCATTGTGCGACTACTTTGGGTGCGTATGAACGTGTGCGCGGATAGTTAGTACTAATATAGGATCTATCGACTCATCCTGATAAGATGAGAGAATTTCCTGTACGTTCTTAGATAATAAATCCGAGGAATCTACGGCCTTAGTCGGTGACGGATTTGGAAAGGGGTTTCCAAATTTAGCAGTCACACTGGAATTATTATCCTGAATTAGAAAGTACATAATTGAGATAATTAGAGGTGCCGACCAATTCACACACCCTAGGTCTCAATCGGGAAATTAGTCGCTAGAAGGACCGTATGTACATGGCATTTATAAGAGGTGAAGGTTCACGAAATCAATTCACCTGAAGTTGGGCCTCATGGGCTTGTGGCTAGACATCGACCATGAGGTGTGGGTACTACTGAATTAATAAGGAAATTAATTCTAGAGTGGTCAATTAAAGTGGTTAATTGATCGGAGCAATTAATTGCTCACTAATTAAATCACGAAAGTCGTGGGCCTGCTGTCAATTGATGGTGAACCTAGAGGGTCACACACAATACAGTTGGACAGTGACAGTCTGTAAAGAATCAATTGATTTAAGGAATTAAATCAATATATGAATTAAAGTATTAATTCATGAAGAAGAATAATTAATTAGAAGTAACTAATTAATTAATCGAGAATTAAAGTGTTAATTCAAAGTGGAGAATCATTAATTAGAGGTAACTAATTAATGAATCAATTTGAATTTCTAATTGATTAAATCCTCAATTAAAGTGTTAATTGGAAAGGATTAATTAATTAATAGTGGATTAATTAATTAAAACACATGGGCCGATCCATATGTAAGTTAATTGATCTTTGATTAATTAATTTAAGCATATGGGCCAATTATTGTAAGGATAAATTAATCTAGGATTAATTAATCTTGCATGGGCCAATTTTGGGAACAATGATCAAATTAAGTTTAGGATTAATTAAAAAGCATGTGGGCCGATTTTAGTTAATCAAAGTGGCCGATTTTTGCTTATATTAATTAGTCTTGAATTTATGTTGATTGTGTTTGATTATGATAGGGATTAAGAGTTTGTTTTATCTTGTGTAACTAGGAAAGAGATTGAAAGAGATCTTGTTTCCTAAAGTGATAAAGATTGTGTATATCTTGTTTCTTGAAAAGAAGATATTCTTTCAAGAAATAGATGTCTATTAGGAGAAGGAGTCTTCTAATAGAGATGTCTATAAATACTAGATATACATAATCTAAGAAGAAGGTTGAAAATCTAAAAGAGTTGAAAAACAAAAGAAAGAAAAATCACAACACAAGAAAACACATAGAGGCCGAAAATTTCAGCCCCCTCTCGCCCCTAATTGCATAATCGAACCCTGTAAAATTGCCCTCCCTGTGTAGGATTTTTCTCCAAGTCTTCTTCCCGGATCTGCATCCAATTCCTGACGAGACGATTCCTTAATCCTAGTTCTGAGCCTGGGGATTTCGCGAAGTCACTCAAAATCCAACTGGTGTGGACTTTCTCTAGAGGCACAACACTTGGGGTGCTCTAGTGAACAATCGAAGACCGGAGGAAACCACCACCTTGCCTGTGGTGAGGTAAAATGGCTTTTACCATCTATTTAATTTTAGTATATGCATGCTTTAATTAAATTCAACCTTTATTCATATGTGCTAATAAGAAACCCTGGGATTTGGTGTATAATAAAAATTTTAAATTCCGCACTGTTGTAGTTGACAATTATACCCATAAAACCCAACAAATGACTGTTGGATATGAATCCTGCATCTCACAATTGAAAATTGATGAGAAGATCTCTATTCAAATCCAAAGGTCAATCTATGACTTTTTCCCGAACATGGAACATGCAACTTGATAATTCAATCAAGACTATATATTGATTAAAATTCAATATGGAAGAATCCAAGAAAGGATTAGTTCCAAAGAGACAAAATTTCTCTTACTTATTTAATGAGCCCTAAATTTAATAAGTAAAGAAGTAACTGTCTCAAAAAGCCTTATGCTTTAGCATTTGGATTGCATGTAGCATGCAAAGTCTTGTACTAGACCTGACTCATCAAAATGCTCTGATCATTCAAGAGCTACTGATAGTCGAACACCAGTAAAGGACACTGGACTACCATTAAAGCAATCCTCGAAGATAATTAAAGGATATAATGCTGGTCTGTGGTAGTAGTGGAAATTGAAAACTCGAAGGATTTAAAGTTCCGAGATTTCCAGTCTGAAGTGGATGATTTATTCTGTCTCGATGAAGCTAAGGTAAATTGGAAGAAATTCCAATAGTATACCATTGCCGACTCAATCAGAATAATAGCACCATTATGATGCTGCACAAGAGAAAGTGTTTAGATGAGAAACATTCGTCCAATGATTGGATGAATTACCTAGCATGGCAAAAGCCTGTCATAATCTTAATCGATTTAAACAAGGCAGTTGCTCAATGAAAGGGAAACGAGATCTCACCGATAATCTGAACACAATATCATATGATTGAACAAGTCATAGATAACTGAGACGCGTAAAAGTACTACGTTATCTCAAAAGGACAAACTTAGCAGATCCACTAACTAAGCTCTTTCACAAATGGGTTCGAGGGACATCTTGGTATAGATGGGTCTTAGAAATGTTGTGATTGGCTTTAGGGCAAGTGGGAGATTGATAGAGTAGTGCCCAGCAAGCCAATATTAATTAGCTTGTTGAAGTACTATTTTCTTATGGTTTATAATTAATACGCCCGTTCATTCATAGTACGTGAAACTGAACAATGGCCAACTTCATCTCTCGCGAACTTATCTAAGCGATTGGATGAAATCCTAAGGTCACAATAGACTATGGGACTATTCACTTCAGTACTGAGTGCAATCATGAAACAGTCTCAAAGGTCGTGATCTTAAAACCGTTCCAAGTCTTAGATTCCGAACGAGACGGGGTATCGTAGGAATCGCTAAGACTTGTACAAGTATGCATGATTCACATGGAGTGAATTTGTAGCGTTTCATGAGCAAGGCATTTGAGGCCAGTGCATATGAGTATGTGGTTCAATGGAGGATTGAATGCATCGAACGACCCGAACAGAGAAACCCATTGTGGAAGCGCATGACGCATATCGGTGTTGGGATGTTTCTCAAGGCTTATAATAGTGTACGATTTAGTCCTTGGACTTGAGGTGCTAGGGCGAATTCGGTGCACAAGTGTGCGTACTTAGATTTAGGTACTGGTCACGTAGCCTGGCCACAAAGTGCCTAAGTTGGGTGCGTACACGCCTGTACGCGAGTGGTTAGTACTAAGAAAGGATCTATCGACTCATCCTGATAAGGTGAGAGTATTTCCTGTACATTCTTCGATAATATGTTCCTAGAAATCCATGGCCATGGTTGGTGACGAATTTGGAAGGTATTTCCAAATTTAGCAGTCACACCGGAATTATTATCCAGAATTAGAAAGTACAGTATCGAGATAATTAGAGGTGCCGATCAATTCACACACCCTAGGTCTCGATCGGGAAATCATCGTGGAAGGACCGTATGTACATGGCAATTATAAGAGGTGAGGTTCACAATAATCAATTCACCTTTGATTGGGCTTCATGGGCTTGTGGCTAGACATCGACCATGAAGTGTAGGTACTCCTAAATTAATAGGGAAATTAATTCTAGGAGTGGTCAGTTAAAAGTTGTTTAATTGATCGGAGCATTTAATTGCTCGTTAATTAAATCACGAAAGTCGTGGGTCTGCTGCCAGTTGATGGTGAACCCAGAGGGTCACACACAATACAATTGGACGGTGACTGTCTTATAGGAAAGCAAATGATTTAAAGTTGTTAAATCAAGGTAATTGAATTATGTTATTAATTCAATTGGAGATTATTAATTAGACGTCAAATTGATTAATGTTTAATTAAATAATTAGAGTTATCTGATTAATTATGGAATTAATTAAAGTAGTTAATTAATTGGAAGAAGAAATAAATAATTAACCAATTTTAGGATTGGATAATTATGTGGGTTGATTTTGCAATTATCTTGAAATAAGGGTAGGGGCGATTTTTGTTAAAAGAAGAAAAGGAGTTTTTACTTGGAGAACAAGTTAAAAGAGATCTATCAAATCTCACATTCCTAAGTTGATAAGGAATGAAAGATTTGGAGATTTGATAGATGCGGAAAGAAGATATCTATCAAGAGAAGGATTCTTCTCTTATAAATACTCTTCCCTCTTCTCTTCATAAACAAGTTTTTACTTTGCCCAAGTTTCATAACCCAAAAACACTTTTGAGAGAAACAAATACTTTGCTGAAAATAAAGAGAGAAAAATCGATTTACATAGTGAGGAAAATCAGATTTTTCGAACAAGAATTTTTAATAGCAAATCGCCCCCTTTACTTTCGCCCCAAACCCTAGTCGCCCAAATTGATCTTGGCCGAACCCAAACTCGACCAGATCTGCCCTGGCCGACCCCTGCTCGATCACACAAGCCCTGTGATTCGATTCTTCCATCTGTATCTCCTAATCTCGATCAAGATCTTAAGTCCAGATCTGAAATCCTTTGCTGAAAAACCTGCGAAATCCAGTTCTGAGCCTAAGACTTGTAGGCGTCACCATAATCCAGTTGGTGTGGACTAAACTTTGGAGGTGAGACACATGGATCACTCAAGCTGTGGATCGAACCAAACACCTGGAGGAAACCACCACAAATCCGTGGTGAGGTAAATTGCGATTAACCCCCTTTTTTTAATTAAGTGTTTGATTCAACCTTTTCGTATAATAAACTGTGGAGAAAGATTCATGGGACTATTAGGGACTTCGAAAAATTTTAAATTCCGCACTTTGTTGTATTGACAATCGAACCTTATGACAAAATATCCCAACATAATTACATAATACAGTGCAACAATATTCAATGTTCAAAAAATCCTACATACCTTGTGCATGCTCCTCGACTCCACCACCTGCAAAATAAGATAAAAAAACAAAAATTAGGCAGTAATCAACATCATTCAAACGTCTTATATAACTTATTCTACCTTGTGCAGGCCCCTCGACTGCAAAATAAGATAAATAAACAAAATCCAAGAATCAACATCATTCAAATGTATTATATAACTTTAAGAGTACAAATAAAATAACTTGATCTTGGTTACAGGGAAAATATCCGCAAAAATTTCCAAGATGAACTGCACAACATAACGATTGCGTTATGTCAGCTTCCTCATATGTTTGATTGAAATGATTTATCAACTTGAAGTGATAATACATTATCACAAACCACAATATACCGATTAAAAAAAGCAAAATCCAATCCCACCAATGTGTCACGGCCCGGCATTTTGCGGGGGCAAAATGATGCGACATAGAGACCCGGGGGATGGAAGCGTGGCTCAGAGAGCTTGGGATGGGACATACCGAGGACTTTGTAGGAACACGGAGCCAAGCGATAGCGAGGCATCGCACGTACGAGACAATGCTCGAGAGAGCAAAGACGGGACAGGCGCGACAGCCGCGTGACATGGGCAGTCGGGTGGGCAGCCCAACCTTTCGATCATGATACGGGACAATAGAGTGGCCGGGATGGCTCAACCCATGGGGCTGGCCCTTGGGGCGAAATTGTATGGGAATGGAGGTTCTGTGAAGTCTTCAGAAGATTCTAAGTTGTATCAGATGGGTCTAGAGGGTTCTATACATGTGCGAACATTCTAGAATAAAAGAAAAATAAGGAATCAAGACTAGTAAAAAACTTAAAAACCGACATACCTTAAAAACTTAAAAATCGACATACCTTAAAAACTTAAAAATCGACATACCTACAACAAGACCTTCGGCATTCGGATTCACATTCCTTTTCAGATTCTGTAATTCTTGATGACCACCTGCCGAATAGGATTAAAAGAAAAATAAGGAATCAAGATCATTCAAACTGTATTTTATAACTTAATATGGACATTAAAGAATAATTGACTCAACATGATGGTTTTGAAACAAATATCATGCATACACCAGCTTCAAAAGGCAAACAATTACATAATACAGTGCAACAATATTCAATGTCCAAAAAATCCTACATAACTTGTGCAGGCTCCTCGACTCCACCACATGCAAAATAAGATAAAAAAAACAAAAATCAGGCAGTAATCAACATCATTCAGATGTCTTATATAACTTATTATACCTTGTGCATGCCCAAAATAAGATAAATAAACAAAAATTAGGAATCAACATTATTCAAATGTATTATATAACTTTAAGAGGAGAAATAAAATAACTTGACCTTGGTTACAGGGAAAATATCCGCAAAAATTTCCAAGATGAACTTTACAACATAACGGTTGCGATTTGTTAGCTTCCTCATATGTTTGATTGAAATGATTTATCAACTTGAAGTGATAATAACTTATCTCAAACCACAATATACCGATTAAAAAAAGCAAAATAAAATCACACCAATGTGTCACGGCCCGGCATTTTGCGGGGGCAAAGTGATGCGACATAGAGACCCGGGGGACTGGAGCGTGGCTCGGAGAGCTGGGGATTGGACATACCGAGGACTTTGCATGAAAACGGAGCCAAGCAGGGGTGAGGCTTCGCATGTACGGGACGCTGCTCGAGAGAACAGAGACGGGACGGGCACAGCAGGTGCGCGGTATGGGCAGCCGGGTGGGCAGCCCAACCTTCGAGCATGATACAGGACAATAGAGTGGTCGTGATGGCTCTACCCATTGGGCTGGTCCTTGGGCGAAATTGCATGGGAATGGATGTTCTATGAAGTCTCCAGAAGATTCTACGTTGTATCGGATGGGTCCAGAGGGTTCTACACATGTGCGGAACATTCTAGAATAAAAGAAAAATGAGGAATCAAGACTAGTTAAAAACTTAAAAACCGACATACCTTAAAAACTTAAAAATCGACATACCTACAACAAGACCTTCGGGATTCAGGTTCACAATTTTTCCCAGATTCTGTAATTCTTGCTGACCATCTGCCAAATAGGATTAAAAGAAAAATAAAGAATCAAGATCATTCAAAGTTTATTTTATAACTTAATATGGAAATTAAAGAATAATTGACTCAACATGATGGTTTTGAAACAAATATCATGCATACACCACCTTCAAAAGGCCAACAATTACATAATACAGTGCAACAATATTCAATGTTCAAAAAATCCTATATACCTTTTGCAGGCTCCTCGACTCCACCACCTGGAAAATAAGATAAAAAACAAAAATCAGGCAGGAATCAACATCATTCAAATGTCTTATATAACTTATTATACCTTGTGCAGGCCCCTCGACTGCAAAATAAGATAAATAAACAAAAATCAGGAATCAACATCATTCAAATGTATTATATAACTTTAAGAGTACAAATAAAATAACTTGACCATGGTTACAGCGAAAATATCCACAAAAATTTCCAAGATGAATTTCACAACATAACGGTTGCGGTCTATCAGCTTCCTCATATTTTTGATTGAAATGATTTATCAACTTGAAGTGATAATAAATTATCACAAACCACAATATACCGATTAAAAAAAGCAAAATCCAATCCCACCAATGTGTCACGGCCCGGCATTTTGCGGGGGCAAAATGATGCGACATAGAGACCCGGGGGATGAGAGCGTGGCTCGTAGAGCTCGGGATGGGACATACCGAGGACTTTGTAGGAACACGGAGCCAAGTAGGGGCAAGGATTCGCACGTACGGGACACTGCTCGAGAGAGCAAAGATGGGACGGGCGCGACAGGCTCCCGACATGGGCAGCTCAACCTTTGGAGCATGATACCGGACAATAGAGTGGCCGGGATGGTTCAACCCATGGGGCTGGTCCTTGGGGCGAAATTGCATGGGAATGGAGGTTCTGTGAAGTCTCCAGAAGATTCTACATTGTATTGGATGAGTCCAAAGGGTTCTACACATGTGCGGAACATTCTAGAAGGCTCTACACACGAATGGAAGAATGTGAAAGATTCAAGGCTATCCTAGAATAACCTAGAAGTGTGTAGAAGATTCTAGAGGAGTGGGGAACCTTCTAGAAGAATGGAGAGCCTTTTAGAAAACTCTAGAATATTGGAGAATCTTCTAGAAGGCTCTAGAAGGTTGCGAAAGTTTATGGAAGGTAGTATAACCTTATAGAAGATTCAAGAAACATAGATGTAGTCTGTATTAGAACATTGTGGAATGTTCTAGAATAATTTGTACATAAGAATTTGGTAGAATAGTCTAGAAGTATGAACTTTCTAGATAGGCTAGCATCCTTGTATAAATAGGTGGAGAGGCATTCATTTGTAACCATCCAATCATTCAAAGTTATTGTGAATATAGAGCATTCCCATTAATGTACTCTTTTTATTTTCCCACTTACAAACTTTCTTAGCAACACGACTTATGGACGGTAGAGGCTGACTTAGCCGAATCTGATAGAGGGGCGGACGCAATCGCTGGGGGCATTTGTGGCTAAGTGCCGCAAGGTAAACTTAGAGAAAGTTTAAGTCCGTGACAAGTGTCTCACAAATTTTGAGACTAGAATGGTGAACATACATGATACGTAGATATCCATGGTTCCACCATCCTCTATTCTACTATCCCCAGGACTTTGTATGATCAATGAAACACACAAAAACTATAAATCAGAAGATTACAAATATGCATACCAGTGGAATCATTAAGATACATGGTCAAGATAGCAGGAACAACATAAGAGTTGATCATCCTCCAAAAACATTTTCTTTTCATAAGATTTAGGGCATTTGTACCATGTTCATTACTATAGGTATCCTCATAATGCCATACAAAAATAAAAGTAATGCTTTCTATATAGACACCAATTGCAATAAAAATTGCTTTAACCTGTCCGTGATGATGACCAAATTTCGGACCAAGATTAGGATGTTCGATAGCTACAAGAATCGCTCCTACATAGAAAAGGGAAGAAAGTATTAGTAATATGTAGTTTAAATGTCTTATTAACCACATCTTAAAGGGGGAGATGTTGGTGTTTTGGATATTCTGAGTATCATGCAGGCGGATGTTCGGGATTTGGAAAACTTGATCTCCATTGAAGAGAAATATGAAGTATTGAAGTAGAAAGAACTGTGAGATAGAGGGAGAGTGTGATGTACTGAGCAAGAAAGAGGGAGAGAGTGGAGTTGTTAAATGTTTTATTAAGTTAATAAAACATTTAACAACTCAAATCTCTCCCATTTGTAAATATTATAGTAGTAGACTGATATATGAACAAAAGAAGAAATTTGACACCATTAATGATTATGTTGTACAGTACAGGTATCTAGGTATTTGTTTCTTTGAAAGGTTTGGGGGTGTGAATGGAGGGGAATGGTGGAGAGATAGTATGTCTATGTAGAAAAAGAATGTATGAAGAAGACAAATGTAATGGCAATAAAAATGATTTAAATATGCGTGAAGTGAACAACAAGGCTACGCATGTTCCGAAAAAGGCTCTTTTGTGTTTTCAAGATTACTTTTATAACCTTCATATTTATTCCCAAATAACGACATAGGCGTGAAAGAGAGAGTATTTTCAAGTTTTCAAGAGTACAATGCGAGGCAACTTGATTTGTTTTATCTAAGATTTAAAATTTAACCAAGTTCCATGATATACTAATGAAATCTTCATATAAAAACTTATTTTAGCTTGGTGTGTTACTATACAAGACAAATTAATTTTTCCTTTCGTTTGAGAACTTTGATTAGGTTCGAAATCGATTTGATAAAATAAAAATTAACTAATGGTAAAATTGTAGAAAATATTTCAAATTAATTAATGATTTTGGATTTTGGTTCTGAATTATATGATTTCATCGAATTTTGTCTCGTAATTTAATATTTTTTGGAATATTTTCCTAAAGTAATTACTAATTTTGGTTTTCCGTCACAAACTATATCAACTCGCTGAATTTTGTCCCTTAATTAACCATTTTGCATGAATTTAGTCCCAATATTAAATTTTACTTTAATGGAAATGATGGTTCAATCTTGTAGTTAGTTTGGAACGAATTCTATAATATTGTGATATTGTTCATGCTAAAATTTGTCACGTAAGTAGCCATGTGGCAATTTAACAGACACGTGCGCAATTTTTCGTCTCATAATTAACGGTATGACGATATTAAAAAAATATAAAATTCTGGAACAAAATTTGTGAGGTAATATAGTTTAGGACGGCAACCCAAAATCACTGATTAGTTTGGATGTTTTATGCAATTTTGCATTAACAAATATATGTGAACATATCAAGCTGCTCAGCACTCCATTCAAATATGTTCAAGTTTGATTTGTTTAACAATCAAACCAAATCAAAATAATTTTAAGTTCAATACAAAATCAAACAAGCTTGAACAATATGAACCAGTGAACATTATTCTACTCGTTTACACCCTTAGTCTTGTATATATATGAATAAATTTCATCATGCCTATTATCAATATGAGTTGGATAAATCCATTGACATGATACCTCTTGAATGAGAGATTTTTCAGTTTAAAATGGAAAGGTCATGCGCAGTGTTTTTAAAATCGGACCGATCATTTAACCGGAAGCCTTACTGGTTACTGGTTCGATCGGTTACATCGGGTCAACCACTGGTTCCATCGGTATAACCGATGTGACTTTATTATTATGTAATATTTATATATAAATATATATATATATATATATATATATATATATATATATATATATATATATATATATATATATATATATATATATATATATATATATATATTTAGATTATCTAAAATACAATTTTAATTCAAGAAATTATCATTCTTTGTCAATATAAATTTTTATTGTTTCATGCAAATAATCAATGTCAAAAATATAAATCTCAAGTATTCCTCAAATATACATACTTTCAAAACAAGACAACACAATTAAAAGTTCATCTCATTTTCAAAGTTTTGGCTTGTTCATTTGGGTTCTATTGTTGTAAGTTGATGTTTATATGGTAATTGATTTGGATAATTTCATACACAAAATAATAGAGAGAATTTCACTTTTGATACCACAATTATACCTACTTTAGGGATTTGATACCATAACTATTTATGTCGACACATTTGATACCATATCGCAAATCAACTTTACACATTTAATACTTCCGTCAAATTAATGACGGAATTGTCACGAGATTGTCACGTGCCCGTTAGTTTTCGTGAAATCTGAATTGAGAATTTCACTTTTGATATCATAATTATACCTACTTTAGGGATTTGATACCACATCTATTTATGTCGACACATTTGATACCATATCTCAAATCAACTTTACACATTTAATACTTCCGTCAAATTAATGACGGAATTGTCACTAGATTGACATGTGTCCGTTAGTTCTCGTGAAATCTGAATATGGGGGGAGACCCATTCCAGGGGACATCGTTTTTGGGGGGGAAATTGCTATGTCAGATGCCCCAATTTCATTACATAAAAGACGGTCACATATGCAGAGCCCTAATTGTCTTTCTTTTCATTCACAATCACAAAAGCAAAAATGTATTCCTCTTCAACTGAAAACTCCAGGCGTTATTTCAGCACTAGAAGGGTGTTGAAGTGTTTTTGTCAAGAAATCACCATTCTTGTTTGTCCCAAGTGGTCAGATGAGGTCTAGAGGGGGGGGGGGGGGGGTGAATAGACCTCTTAACTTTTTACAATTTTTAACTTTAAAACCTTTTTGTTAACTTAAACAGACTAAGCTGTTATCAACAGTAGGTTCCTCGGCTGATCGCGAACAAATCTTTGAACAGCTTCGTAGACCACTAAACTGATAGTTACTTAGCTGATTTTGCCAAAATCCGTTTTAATACTTAGAGTACTTGCAGCGGATTTTCAAAGTGTTTTTCACAAGTATCCTCAGTAGTTTGAAAAATGCTTCCCCAGTTTTATAAACTCATTTTAAATCTTTTTCAAACAGTTAAGTGTTTTATGCAGTCTTGAAATATGCAAGTAAAAATGCAAGTAAAAACACAAGTAATTTTTATAGTGGTTATATGGATGTAAATATCCTTTAGTCCACTCTTCCAAGTCACAAAGATCTTGGGTTATACTAGAAACACAAAGTAACCAGTACACTCTGCTTACGCCTAACAACAAATGAACGGGCCGTAAGTGCGCAGTAAGAAATCACAAAGAAATCCTACTCTCTGAAGTAATATCACTCACTAAGATGGATATCTACTTCTCACAACACTCAGTTTTACAAATTCACTCAGAAGATGTGTTTAGCTTTGTTCTTCAACTTTGCTTTTCGTCAACAAATGACTAAGCTTATGAGTGAGCTGTTCTTGAGACTTAAAGAGTTCTGCTTCGAAAATTTCTCAGAGATTGTGTTGTTATGTTCTCTTCGTCTCTTTCAGCTATTTATACTTGAGGTTTGAAAAGTGTCCGTTGAAGAGAGACAGGATTCAAATTCCTCCAGTATTGGTCCTTAATTTCCGCGAACGGCTCTTTTGCAGTCTGTCCGTACTGTCAACAGTACTTTTCTGCAGGCAGCATTAAATGCACCTAGCTGATACGAATCATTTCTTCAATCATTTGTCTTTAATATCCTTGTACTTCAGCATCTATTACTTCCAGGGGCATTTATTACCGTTGGGAAGACTTTATGATCCTTTCCACTTGGCTGACGGAAGTGCAAGTCTGATGGCGAACAAAGCTGATCTCAAACTTGAACAAATCTGATTTGAGTCGGCTGATCTTCATCAGTCTGATAATTTTCCTTCAGCGGATCAGCAATCTTTGGACCTTGATTTTTGACTCTTCTGATGTCTTCTTTACTTAGTCAAAAATTCTTCATAAGGGACCATCAGCTAAGTTAATCCATACTTAGCAGATTTTAAAGTTTTGGAATGCATCAAAACCTCCCTTATCAAAATGTCTTCAGTGCCTTCATCTTCATCCTTATCCAACAATTCTCAAGACTTCTTGGACAAAGGAGAATTCAGGTAGGAGATTCCATTCTTTTCTCCCAATATGGGTTGGTATTTCATGTTCCTGAAGTGTCTCTTATAAGTTACCTTGCATTCATAGTAAAACTGATGCTCAAAGAGTTCACTCCCTAATTCATGATATTTCTGTTTATGTATCGTTATTGGAGTTCAAATTTCAAATTACTCAAATTGCATGCCTGGCATCATTTTCTGTCATGTCAACTTTGAGTGAGCCACTTATAGTTATATATCTTTAGCATTGTTAATACTAAGCAAATATAAAGCTAACTACAAAAGCCGAATTTGTGTATGTTTCCAATTTTAGCTAAAAGTTCAACAGATTATATATCCCTTTTGAATTAGCTATATATCAATCTTCTAGATGATTAATGTTCTATGTGGCAGGTGGATTGAGTACTGGTTGTTCTTCGAATGCCGGAGCTGCAGGTACTTACTTAGACGCGTCTGTTCTCAGTTTACGAGTCGGCAATGACAATATAACAACGGAAACAGAAACTCCTTTGTTGGATTTTTCTTTTAGCCCGCTATGGACAAATGTTTATGTGGAGAACAATGCTAAAGTTTTGGTGCCTCTCCTTTGGACAAGAGTTCAGGTACCCAATCATACTCTTTTTATCACAAACACACATGCATATATGTTTATGTTAAGAGTTGGGATGTGTGTATGATTGAGAAATTGGAAATGTATTCCCCGACAAATTCCTTTATCACACACAGAGATAGTACTATATATTTACATAAGCATATTATATTCCTCTTATCTGCTATTACTTTTATATTATTCCAATGTAGACAAAAGCAATTATGAAACCCAACCTCTCATTTTGTTACCTCGGTTCAAGTGTTGGTTCAATAGTTGTCAAATTGTGATATTATACTTATGTCAGGCATATGACTTTTATATTTTCGGAAACAATCAAATACATATAATTCATCCGTCTACAAGATGTAATAGGTAAAAAATCCTCCAGTATTAAATAACCAAAATCTTTTTTTGATCATATTTAAAGAATGTATTTACTTCAATAAATTCAACCAAATCTTGGTATTAGTGATCTCATTTATTCAGAACTAAACTCTAGTGGCAAACGAAACCTAAGTTACTGCCCATCAAAACCAGGTCCAGTGAGGTTTTTCAGATATAATTTCTATTCATTTGCTACCCTTTGCAATGTATTTGGTTTGATGTACTTTAGATGCCCTGGAGTCCCATTCGATTATAACTAGAGAAATTTTGTTTTGATATAGGAATTACGACTCATGAAATTCCTAATTGTAATCAAATTGTAAACGATTTAATACTGTTTTATCAATGCCCCGCTGCAAGCAATAATCCCACAAGTGCATATCCATGCCTTTTTGAATATATTAAAGTTAATGTATTCCCTAGATTAATAAATATCCACATACATGAACTTCTAGTTGCATTGTATGATAGGATACATGAATACTTATTTGCATGCTTTGACTACCTAGTATTCATATACTTAATTAAATTAGATACAAGTACTTCATATGCCTAGGCTAGTATAAATAGATATAGAGATTGTACTTGTAATTTATCAAGTCTTCAACAAGAGTAAAAGAAAAGGAAAGACATACTCCAAGTATTTCCTTGTTGATCTTGTTCACTAAATTCACAAAAATATCCAACAAGTGGTATCAGAGCACCTTCAATTTAGAAAAGGGGCTTTTAACACAATACTTCACTAATGTCAAATTCTGGAGTTTCACAAGCTCTTCCAATCTTTGACGGTGAAAACTATGAATTTTGGAGTATCAAAATGAAGATTATTCCTATCACTAGATCTATGGGATCTGGTAGAAAATGGATTAACTACACCAACGGAAGGAATCACTACTATTGTTGATAAAAAGGAACAACAAAAAGATGCTAAGGCATTATTTTTCCTTCAACAAGCAGTAAGTGATGCCATCTTTCCAAGAATAATGGGAGCCACCTCTTCCAAGCAGGCATGGGAGATCTTGCAGAAAGAATTCCAAGGGAGTTCTAAGATCAAAACCATCAAGCTTCAAAGTTTACGGAGAGAGATGGAAAATATCAAAATGATGCATTCTGAGAATGTTATGCAATATAGCACCAGACTGATTGATCTTGTAAATAAAATGAGATCATATGGGGAAACTATTCAAGAAGAAAGAATTGTTCAAAAATTCTTGATAAGCTTGACAGAAAAATACGACCACGTTGTCGCATCAATTGAAGAATCTAAGGATTTATCTACACTTACCCTCGTAGAACTCATGGGATCTTTGCAAGCACATGAACAAAGATTGAGCAGAAATAGTGGAGAATCACTAGAAAATGCCTTTCAATCAAAAGTCAACCTGAATAATCTAGAATCGGGTGATAACAAGAAGGGTAAAAGTCAAGGTGAAAACTCTCAAAACAAAGGGAAAGCCAAACATGTTGATTATCCCCCTTGTGGTGTTTGTCAAAGGACAAATCATTTGGAGAAGGATTGCTATCACAAAGGCAAACCCCAAATGATCTGTCCTTTGACAAACACCACAAGGGGGATAATCAACATGTTTGTCAAAGGACAGATCATTTGGAGAAGGATTGCTATCACAAAGGCAAACCCCGCTGCTCAAACTGTAAAAAGTTTTGTCACTTAGAAAAAGAATGCCGATTCAAGGAGAAAATTAAATCACCAAGCTAACTATTCAGAAGAAGATCAAGAGTATTTGTTCTTTGCTAGTCAAGTTGTTGAAGAAGAAACCAATGATACATGGTTCGCTGATAACAATTACATGACTACAAAAGAGAGCATTTTCACTCCTATAGATCATTCTATCAAGACTAAAGTCAAGATGGATAATGGTGACTTGGTAAAATTCAAAGACAAAGGCATGATGACTATTCAAACAAAGAAAAAAGCTTCTAAGATGGCAATATGGACTGAACCCATGGAGGAGAAACTGAAAGTGAACAAGGAGATCAATACTTGTGAGTTGATTCAACCTACCACCAAAGACGTATTTTGGGAGAAACGGATCTTCAAACCCAAGTTGGATCCAAACAAGACCATCAAGAACCAAAGCAAACCCGTCCAAAAGAAAAATTCCGAATTCTAAGAGAATAACTTGGAGTTATCGGGAAAAACATTAAGGAGGAGTATTAAAGTTAATGTATTCCCTAGATTAATAAATATCCACATACATGAACTTCTAGTTGCATTGTATAATAGGATACATGAATACTTAGATGCATGCTTTGACTACCTAGTATTCATAAACTTAATTAAATTTGATACATGTACTTCACATGCCTAGACTAGTATAAATAGGTGTAAAGTGTGTACTTGTAATTCATCAAGTCTTCAACAAGAGTAAAAGAAAAGGAGAGACATACTCCAAGTATTTCCTTGTCAAGTCTTCAACAAGAGTAAAAGAAAAGGAGAGACATACTCCAAGTATTTCCTTGTTGATCTTGTTCACTAAATTCACAAAATATCCAACAGAATATAATCAGGTTTTTGTTAGTTAATTCTCATCACGTTCTTGTCATCTTTGTCTAATCAATTTTTTTTAACTTTACCTCCAAATTTTAAAGATACATTTTATACACTATATCTATCCTGAAGTCGTAAATGAAATGGTTTATTAAATATACAAATTTTCCCTACATCTGAAAATCATTGAAATCAAGCTAAGACAGCTAGCTAGAGTTGAGTATGCACGCACCATAACTGTGATAAATTATATGAACCGACTTGCAACTAATGACACAATGCAAATTCAAATTGTTGTGTTTTAAGTAATAGAACCTGAACTATTTAATTATCAATGAAACAAATCATCAAACTTCTCTTCTAGGTTACTTGTTTCCCCAATTTGAGTTTATCACATTAATTGGATTCTTCTACAGAACCATTTCTTAATCATGTTTTCATATATTGAATAACTGGTATTTAAAATAATCAAGTGGTGCAGACAATCTGAGTTGTGAGCTTACTTTCTTCCCCATGGATTACCGTTTGATTATTTTTTGGAGCTTTCATGTCATAGGTGAGAGGCCAAACAAGCTTGTATTGTAAAGGCAGTATTATCTTTGGATTGTCTGACTTTCCAATCTCAGAATTTGGACTTGTTGCAGAAGAACTTCTAATGAGTGATTCGGTCATAAAGGTAAAATGATTTGATTATCATTTAACGTTGGCAATATGAGATCTATAATTGATGGTTTTGCATCTGAGAGCATACTTTGTTAAACTAAATAATGCATGTTCATCGTATACGAATGGCTAATTTAGAACAGAAGACTGACTTTTATCATTTATCTATTGTAGTTTCTAACTTTTATTTTAAACTACTTGAATGTAAATGATCATTTTGTTAGAGCAATGCATTTATTTAAAAATTTCTAAGTACTCAAATTCATATGTATAACAAACTTGTAAATATTGCTGCTTCACTTGTTAAAGAGGCATTTTGTCAAATCTATCCAGTTGCAACATGGCCTACCGTTATTTTGTGATCCTTTATGTTCAGAAATATCCTATGTTGTGAATGGAAGGAAGTTAAGGTGTAAATGGGAAAATATGTGCTTCTAATGCTCTATTATTACGTATGACCTCTCACAAAGGAGTTGATGTGACCGTTGCTTCAATTACCTTACCGTGATCTGAATACTCTGAAAGCCTTTCTCACTCTGCCCCCTGATCAACCTTTCTTAAGAAATAATCCCATATACCATCTCTAGCTTTCATAGATTTGATTAGATTCCATTTATTGTCACAAATGGTCATTGTGTTATATGTTATTGAAGGTGTTAGAGTTAGAGTTAGAGCATGAGTTAGAGTTATAGCGTGTTAGGAGTATTAGATTTAGGCTGGGTATTTTGGTATTTATGGAGTCTTATCTCTTTGTACCCCTTCCTGGGTTCATTATTAATAACAATTTCATACTTTCTCCCTACATCTTTTCTCTTATTGAGAAAAAAAAAGTACACACCGCCGCGGTGACCATCTAACTCATCGCCGCGGCGGCTGGCCATTCCAAGTAAGCCGCTGTCTTTACGTTATTGTCCCACCACCATTAAAAAAAAAATTCTACGATCTTCTTAAACAAATCCATTTTCTTTTACCCACCCACTCAACTCAGATTCACAACTAGCCCCGTCCACGCTAATTTTTCACAGCCATAACGTCTGCTTTAGAATCTGTCTAATAGATCTGCTCGTTTTCATCATTCTTTTGCAATTGTTTATGGTGCCACGGTTTCAGATTATTTCAACCCTCGCCCAATTCGGGGAGTAGTGCAAAGATGAGTAGTTGTCCTGAATTCTGGTGGTTATATTTTTGGATTGATGTGTTGAGCAACTCAATGGTTAGTTGCTCAGGGGGAGTAGTGAGTAATAATTATTTTTTGCTCTCTAGGTATTTTCGTTGTTTGGTTTGTTAGGTTTTGGTTGGTGATATTGTTGTTGTTGATGGAAGTTGTTGCAATTGAATTGTTGCTTGATAATTTTCGATAGTGTGGTCATCGTGCACTATTTGTTAGACATTTTGTTGGAATCAAATTACGGTCGAGGAAGCTACAGAGTGTTAGCAGATGTCATCCCCGGCGTCGGCATTGATCCCCAAGATTCTCGGTTGTGTGGATCAAGTGATCCATTTGTCATGTTTTGATTGGTGGTTTGCCAATCGTTGTCACCGCGGTGTTTGCGGGTGTCAGTTTCGACGTTAAAATTGTTTACCAAGAGTTCTCCAATTCAATGTAGTTCGTTATCAAGTTCATCATCAATTGTCAACTATTGCTACAACCTTTACTTAGTTATTCTTATTTATGGTGTTTTATGTTTAGTTGTTATCGAGTGATTATCGTATTTGTAACAAGCTTAGAGCTACTAGTTCTAGCTTGAGGGGGAGTGTTAGAGTTAGAGTTAGAGTTAGAGCATGAGCTAGAGTTATAGCGTGTTAGGAGTATTAGGTTTAGGCTTGGTATTTTGGTATTTATGGAGTCTTATCTCTTTGTGTCCCTTCCTGGGTTCATTATTAATAACAATTTCATACTTTTTCCCTACATCTTTTCTCTTATAACAGAAGGTTTATGGTGCTTTCAGAGTAGTTGTCAAAATGTTACTCATGTTGAACTCCAAAATCCAAGTTGATGGTGGGGGAAACACAGATGTTGCCACCTCCGTTCTTGAAGTCAGAAATCTTGTTGTTCTCAAGGTGACAAGTCATTTTTTTTTCATACAACTGGAAATATTGTCTGTTCTAGATGATTGTGAACTCTAGGGCTTTATTTTTTCTCTCAACTCCCTCCTTTTGTGGCAGGACAACTCTGTCATCTGTTCAAATGCAAATTTGGCTCTTTACGGGCAAGGACATTGAAAACTAACTGGTCAGGGTGATACAATCAAAGGCCAGAGATTTTCTTTATCACTATTTTATAACATAACCGTAAGATATTGACTAAAGAATCTAGTTATCATCTAACTTTCTGCTCTAGTTCTTTTATGCACGCGACACATGAGATCAAGACAATACTTTTCTGTTCATTGTCTTGCGACTAGAAAAACCATTGTTACTTTTTGCTTCATGTGATATATGTATGTCCTTTTAGCATTCGTGGTGCTGTAATTAGTTTGTATAACTTGGGTAGGAATCTGAATTGTGTACTGAGCTTTTATACTCTCCTCCCTGATACAATGGCTGATCTCAGCAATCTCCTTCCATAGAAATTGAGACTTAACTTTTTCTCCCGTAATATAAATGTGTTGGTCTCTAAAGGTTGTCCATTTCAAATCCTTAATCTCATTCTCCATATTCTATGTAATTCTTATTGATTATCCTTTTGTTTTATGTATAAATCTCACATCTTTCTTACTTCTCTTAACAAAATTCACTCTTTAGGTTGGACCAGATTCTTAAATTAACAAAATTATCCTTGGATGACGATGAAGTAGAAGCTTGTAAGGAATTTAAATTAATTTAATAGCTCAGCATGTGCTGTTATTTATTTATTTTTAATGGGGAAGATACTTTACTCATCTTAAACAGGGTGAGTAAATCTCTTTGTGAGAGTCCAACTTGCCCAATGGATCTGATAACTCCACCTGATGATTGTCATGTTAATTATATACTATACTTCTCCATGCAAGTAAGTGAAGTATCTTATAGTTAATTAACACCAATGCATTTTTGTATAACAACCAGCTCAAGTGCAAAATATTTTCACTAGTGAGTTCGATATCTTTTGGATTTATATTTAGTAGTTTAACCAAGATAACAGATAACTACTAAATGGAACGGGTACGAAACCCAGAGCCAGAGAGCAAGTGCATAAATATTAAAAAAAAGAGCATAGAACTTCCTTAATATAATTGGAAAAAACTCATATACCTTTAAACATAAAAATATTATGGAAAATTTATCCATAGCAGGCTTCTTAATTGGTCACAAAAGTAATTACTCTTACCATGAAGCATGAAGCCTGAAAACTTCTCAAGCAAGCTTGGTGCTAATTGAACTTCTCCGTCAACACTCCAGGCAAAACCTTCCACTAGTTTTATCAAATTCTTGATAATTCAACTGGTTAAGGGCTCCTTTTAACAAGTGTTTTAGGCAAACTCCTAGATGTAGCACTTCCAGTCGTATCACACTTGAAACTTTAGCCAAAATATCTTGAAATATCTCGTGATTAATTGACAAATTAATGGATGGTTCTTTGAAATATATGGAACCACAAGACTCTGGTCAGATACATCGGGGAGGCAATTTTGAGCTTAAGAATAAGTAAACTCAAGATATATTTCATTAGTGTGGAAATCAGCGATTCTCACCAGATTCTTAGGGATTTGCTGAGGTTTGTATCATTTACTAGATTAGAGTGATTTAGTTGTATATATATCGATGTAAATTCTTTTCAGAATATATGAAAAATCAATGAGTTTTATCTCATATTTCTACATGGTACCAGAGCCTATTATCTGAAATTACCATGTCCACCGAAAAAGACATGGAATCAGTCTCTACTCCATCCGAAGTTACTTTGGGTCTCACTAATATACACATCGGTACAGTCTCCTTGGCACGTAAAGGTAACTACATGAGTGCCCTCACTGTTAATTCAAAAAACAAGGGTACATGGATTGTAGACTCTGGTGCACCCGATCATATGACAAGTGATGCATCTCTTTTTCAAAGTTACAGTCCCTGTCGAGAAGGTCCTAGTGTAAAAATAGCGGATGGATCTCTTTCTAAAGTGGTTGGAACAGGTTCTGTTATTATTTCAAAGGACTTGACTTTAAATTCAGTTCTTCATGTTCCAAATTTGGATTGTAATCTTTTGTCTGTGAGCAAAATTTCACGAGAACTTAATTGTGTTACTAAATTCTTCTCGGGTTTATGTGAATTTCAGGTTTTGGACTCGGGGAGGATGGTTGGGAGTGCTAGGATGTGCTCAAGCCTTTATCTTCTCAAGGGTGATGAACCTTCTAGAAGACAAACTCACAATGTTGTTTGTGTTGAGCCCAAAAATGATTTCAGCATTAATAGTGCAGTCATGTTATGGCACTATCGTCTAGTCATCCCAGTTTCTTATATCTTCAAAAATTATTTCCATCCTTGTTTATGAATAAAAAATTTAATACGTTTTAGTGTGAGGTAGAGTCTTACCACATTAAACCATACAAAGCATCACATCATTTTTCTATGATACACAGTGATGTGTGGAGGCCTTCAAGAATAAAAAATATTACTAGTTCTAGATGGTTCGTGTCTTTCGTAGATGACCACACAAGGCTTACATGGCTATTTCTAATGAAAGAAAAATCTGAAGTCAGTCAAATATTTAGAAATTTCAACATTATGATTGAAACTTAATTTCAAACCAAAATACAAGTGTTGAAAACTGACAATGGAAAAGAGTATTTTGAGACACTTCTGGGAAACTACTTAAAAGTCAAGGCATTATTCACCAAAGTTCATGTGTCAATACACCTCAACAAAATGGCGTGGCAGAAAGAAAAAACCGACATATTTTAGAAGTTGTCCGTTCTCTCAGTTCACCACTCATGTTCCAAAATTTTTGTGAGGAGAGGCAATCTTAACAGCTAATTACTTAATAAACAGGATGCCCTCTCGAGTTTTGGAACTTCAAACACCGTACCAGACATTTCTTCAATCATCCCCTACTACCCATGTTCTATCCACCATTCCTTTCAAGATATTTGGGTGTTCAGCGTTCGTTTATATCCATAGCCGAGATCATAGTAAACTTGACCCTAAGGCTCTCAAATGTATATTTGTAGGGTACTCCTTAAATCATAAAGGATATAAATGTTATCACCCAAGCACTAGAAAATTCTACAATTCCATGGATGTCACATTCTTTGAACATCAACCTTTCTATTCCAAAACTGACATCCAGGGGGAGAACTTCACTCAAGAATATCAGCTTTGGAACACTAACTTATTAGACACAACCTATATTCATCCTACAACATCATTCCAAACACCTCAAGATCCTAGTCCACATTATGATTGCAATATGCCTCAATCTTGCCAAACTCCTCAAGAACCTAACCCAAGTTGTGATATTGATTCTAATCCAGACACTCCCTAGCGTCCCACTCCAAAACATCCTACAGACGCTAGTGATTTGCGTGTTTATACTAGGCGGAACAAAACTACAGAAGATAAAGAACTGCAGCCAACCGTTCACCATCATGAGTCCAACCAGAGTCTGGAATTGGAAAATTCACCAGGTAATACTAATCAAGATTATGTTTCCAATAATTTGCCTGATGAAGATCTTGATAAGCCTATTGCCTTGAGAAAAGGCGCTCGAACTTGCACTAATCATCCCATTTATAATTTCATCTCATATAGGAGATTTTCTCAGAATCACCATGCCTTTGTTAGTAATCTTGACAGAACACAGGTTCCAAGATCAATTCATGAGGCTTTGAGTATACCGGAATGGAAGGAGGCTGTATGGGAAGAAATTCGAGCTCTAGAAAAAAACGGGACTTGGGAGATATCCGAATTACCAACAGGAAAACTTCCTGTTGGTTGCAAGTGGATTTTCACCATCAAACTTAATTCAGATCGGAGTATCAACATATTTAAAGCTCGGTTAGTTGCCAAAGGGTTTACACAATCTTATGGGATTGATTACTAAGAAACGTTCGCACCGGTAGCTAAATTGAATACTGTTCGGGTATTGCTCTCACTTGCTTCTAACCTTGATTGGCCACTCTATCAGCTAGATGTCAAGAATGCGTTCCTTAATGGTGATCTTGAAGAGGAAGTGTACATGGAGATCCCTCCAGATTTTGAAACTCAAACAAACCACAACAAAGTTTGCAAGCTCAAGAAATCTTTGTACGGACTCAAACAATCACCGAGAGCATGGTTTGACAGGTTTACAAAAGCTGTAAAGAAGTTTGGTTATGAACAATGTCAAACAGACCATACTATGTTTGTCAAACATTCATCCTCGGAAAAGACATCGATACTCATGGTGTATGTAGACGATATTATTCTGACTGGAGATCATGAAGAGGAGATTATAAAGCTCAAACAGTTCCTAGCTCAAGATTTCGAGATAAAAGACTTGGGCAATCTAAAGTACTTCCTAGGAATGGAAGTAGCTCGGTCTAAGAAAGGTATTTCAGTTTCTCAACGAAAGTATGTGCTAGATCTTTTGAAAGAAACAGGAATGCTTGGATGTAAACCAGCAGACACTCCTATAGACTCTACTACTAGTAGTGCACCCATAGACAAAGGGGGATACCAAAGATTAGTTGGAAAGCTCATATATCTATCCCATACCCGACCAGATATCAACTTCGTTGTAAATTTGGTGAGCCAATTCATGAACAATCTAACAGAAAAACACATGGACGCGGTATACAGGATTCTGAGATACTTGAAGATGAGATCAGGTCAAGGATTGTTCTTTCAGAAAACAACAAACAAGGAAGTAAAAATATTCACTGATGCGGATTGGGCAGGATCTGCTAACAAGCGATCAACCATAGGTTACTGTACCTACGTTTGGGGTAACTTAGTTACTTGGCAAAGTAAAAAACATCAGTAGTCTCACGCGGCAGCACAGAAGCAGAACTCAGAGCCATTGCAAATGGCCTTTGTGAGGGAATATGGTTAAAAAGAATACTTCATGATCTAGGAATTCCTTTATCAGATTCCATGAAGTTGTTTTCTGATAATCAATCAGCAATCAAAATGACTAAGAACCCGGTTGAACATGATAGAACAAAACATGTTGAAATCGATCGACACTTTATCAAAGAAAAGATCGAAAACAACACCATATCACTTTTATATGTCCCAACCAGCCAACAAACAGCAGACATCTTAACTAAAGCCTTACGGAAGACATTTGAAGACTTTACTTCCAAGCTAGGTTTACTCAACATCTACAACCTAGCTTGAGGGGGAGTGTGGAAATTAGTGATTCTCACCAGATTCTTAGGGATTTACTGAGATTTGTATCATTTACTAGATTAAAGTGATTTAGTTTCTTTATGTACTGTTCATATTCTTGTATATATATAGATGTTAATTCTTTTCAGAATATATGAAAAATCAATGAGTTTTATCTCATATTTCTACAATTAGCAATAAATCTGTGAAGGTTATGGTATTCCTCGAACTAGCACAATAAGTAAATTGCAAACCTGATTATTTTCAGACAACTATTGCATATCCTTAAGCTTGAAACTTGCCGTGAAAATGTATCTAACTTTTTATTCTTCCCTTGTTCTTTCCTTTCTTCTTAACTCAAATATCAGATAGTTGAATTCTTGTGGATCTAATGTAGCATCTTGCAACTAATGCCAATCTGTTGTATCTTGGAAAGATTTGTCGTGTCGAGAATATTCTGGTGAATGGAGTGATCAAAGGGAGTATTGTTCACATCCAAAGGGCACGGACAGTCATCGTGGACACTGATGGCAAGATAACTTCATCAGAATTAGGTATGTGTCGTGGACAATGTCTTGTCATGCTAGCTCACCTGATTTTAATAGTAATATCTGCCTTTAAACTTTATAGCTTTATATGGCATTCAGTTATTCAGTTTTATGAGACTTCACTGATTATCTTTCCACCAATCCTTCTATGTTGCGAGAGGCTTTATAACTTTCTCAATAAATGGGCATACTTGGCAGGTTGTCGGACTGGTGTTGGCATGGGAAATTACTCAAATGGAGCGGGTGCTGGTGCTGGACATGGTGGGAGAGGGGGGTCTGGATTTTTCGTGGTATGCTGATTGAAGGTGGTCGCATATTCAGAAGTGTTGATCTTCCTTGTGAGTTGGGTAGTGGAACTGAGGATCCTAATCAGTCTGATGGATATGTTACTGGTGGTGGAATGATTGGTTAGCATTTTTAATCGCTCTGGCATTTTATTGTTCCATACAAGTAGTTGAGCCCCCGCTTTGTTTATTGCTTATTATGTATTCATGCATTGACCAAAAAAATTATTTGATGTTTGATAAATTGTTTGAATGTCGAATTGTGTTCCGAGAATTCTTTCTTTGTGAACTGGGACGAAGAATTATCGTTATCCTGTCACATTACTCTCTTTAACTTTTTCAATAAAAAGTTGAATTTCTCCATCATATATGTTAACCCTGAAACGATGTCTAGTAAGGGGAGTAGGCCAGAACCTCCCTAATTTTTGTGGACTCTTCTTGATTTAATTTAAGTGAATTTAATGTTTCTTCGCCCACAACATTCAAAATTATGAAGAGTTTCAAGATTTCTTCTGTGTTGGTTCCAAGTGGTCAGATGAGGTCTAGAGAGGGGGTGGAGGGGGATGAATAGACCTCTTCAACTTTAAACAAAATCTTAACTTTAAAACTTTTGTTTAACTGTAAGGAGACTAAGCTGTTACAGAACAGTAAGTTTACAAGGCTGATCGCGAACAAATCTTTGAACATCTTTGTTGACCACTAGTCTGATAGTCACTTAGCTGATTTTAGTCAAAATCAGTTTTAATGCCAGAATACTTGCAGCGGATTTATTGGTTCCAAGTGGTTAGATGAGGTCTAGAAGGGGGGGGGGGGGATGAATAGACCTCTTCAACTTTAAACAAAATCTTAACTTTAAAACTTTTGTTTAACTGTAAGCAGACTAAGCTGTTACAGAACAATAAGTTTACAAGGCTGATCGCGAACAAATCTTTGAACATCTTTGTTCACCACTAGTCTGATAGTCACTTAGCTGATTTTAGTCAAAATCAGTTTTAATACCAGAATACTTGCAGCGGATTTATAAAGTGTTTTTCACAAGTATACTTAGTAGTTTGAAAATTTTATCCCCAGTTTTATAAACTCCTTTTAAATCTTTTTCAAACAGTTTTATCAAGTGTTTTATGCAATCTGAAAATATGTAAGTAAAATGCGAGATAAAAACACAAGGATTTTTATAGTGGTTATATGGATGTAAATATCCTTTAATCCACTCTTCCAAGTCACAAAGATCTTGGGTTATACTAATAACACACAGTAATCAGTATACTCCACTTACGCCAAAACAACAAATGAATTTGGCCGTAAGCTCACAATAGAAAATCACAAAGAAGACCTATTCTACAGAGTTTTATCACTTCACATAGATAGATAAACACTCCTCACAACACTCTAACAGTTTTCACCCAGAAAAATGTATCTTTCTTTGATCTTCAACTTCAGCTTAAGTCAACAAATGACAAGGCTGATGAGTGAGCTGTTCTTTAGCTTTTGAGACTTAGAAAATGTTTTGCTTCGAATTCAATCTCTCAGTTGTTGTGTTGTAGCTTATTTTCTCTTCGTCTCTTCAGCTATTTATACTCACTCATTTGAATTATGTCCGTTGAAGAGGGACACAATTCAAATTTCTCGATTTCTGGTCCTTAATTTCCGCGAACGGCTCTCTGCACAGTGACAGTACTGCAGACTGTACTTTCTGTCAGACAGCATTAAATGCACTGAGCTGATACGAGTTATTTTTTCAATCATTTGTCATTAATAGCCTCGGACTTCAGCATTTATTACTCCAGTGGCATTTATTACCGTTGGGACGACTTCTTGATCCTTTCCACTTGGCTGATGAGAGTACAAGTTTGATGATGAACAAAGCTGATCTCAAACTTGAACAAATCTGATTTGAGTCGGCTGATTTACACCAGTCTGATTTCTTCCCTTCTGCAGATCAGTAGTCTTCTGGACCTTGAATATTTGACCCTTCTGATTTGTCTTCTTACTTGGTCAAAATTCCTTCAAGGGATTTTAAAACTAAGTTTTTCTTACTTAGTTGATCTTGATGAGTTTTGGAAATCATCAAAACCTCCCTTAATTCTTCTAACTTCAGTGCACTTTTATCTTCATCTTTATCAAACAATTTCCCCCTTTTTGATGATGACAAAACTTCAGTTAAGTACCTGTTACCTAAACTAAAGTTTTAATCCTCAAAATTTCTGAGATAGAAATGTATGTTGAAATAAAAACTTGAACTTTTATATATATTGAAAGGGATTACAAGTTACAAGTTTTTCATCAGATGAGATAACTGAGAAAAAAATAAAGAAAACTGATTACAAATGATTGATCTATTCTAGTCATCAGCTTCTTCACTTTCTCCTTCAACTTCCTCATAATACTCATAAGAAGATTCTTCATCATCATCTTCTTCATCTTCTTCATCAGCAGCATCATCTATGACTAGATTGGATTTAGCAGCTTCCATTTTCTATTTGATTTCTAGCTCTTTTTCTACCTCATCCATCATTCTCTTTACCCTCTCTTCATCCTTGTACTTGGTGAATGACTCTGATTTTTCTTCAGTAGGTTCCTTGGATGCAGCCATTTCTTTATCAAATTTGGCTTGTTCCTTGGATTCTACTTCAGACTTTTCATTGTCATCAACCTTTCCAGTTTCTTCAGCAGCAACCTCTTCATCTACTTTATCATCAGTCTCCTTGTCTTTGGCAGTATCAGCTTCCTCAGCATTTTCTTCAAGTGCTTGTTGTTCAGTAGCAGCAGCTTGAATAGTTGTCTCTTCCACTTTATCTTCCCCCTTTTTGTCATCATCAGGGTTGATAGGAGGATTGAGAGCAATAGGTTGGATCCTGACAGCAGCACATAAGGACTTGATGTTTTGATTGATCGGGTCATTGAGATGATTGAGAGTGGTAGTGATTTGATCAGTCTGATCATTGATGCAGTCAATGTTGAGTTGGAGAGTGGAATTTTTTTTATCAACTCTGGTGGCAGCTTTATGGACTTGTTCTACCAACAGGTGATTCTTTGATGTCTCTTCCTCAGCCACTTTGATGAATGTATCTGTGAGATGAGCAATTTGGTCTTCATTTCTCTTTAAGGCAGTATGAAGCTGATTCATGTCAGCTTTGACATCTTCAATATTCCTGTTCATATCCAAGACACTATGTGTCATTCTTAGAGTATTATCCTCAGGCAGAGGAAAGTTGTCAATGGCATCCTTCACCATTATCTCAGTATTCTTCTGCATTTGTTCCAACTGCAGCTGATGCTTTTCTTCCAGGTCTTTCTGCATTCTCTCTAGTTGCAGCTGGTTCCTCCCTTCCATTTCTCTTAAAGAATTCTCCAGCATCATTTGGAAGGCTTCCATTAGTGATGAGTGCATATCAGCTGTTGGAATTTGAGGTGATGCAGGTTGATCTTCTTCCTGTTGAACAGGAGTGTCTCTCAGATCAGATTCGTCCTTAGCCTTTTCTTTATCAGTCAACTCAATGGCCAAAGGCTCTTTAGCAGCATCAGACTGATCTGTGACATCTTCGAAGATCTTGTTAACAATCTTTCCATCATCAGTGAAGACTGTTGTTTGGCGAATCATCCTTACAATAGGCAGGTTATTTGGAGCAGTCTTCTTCACTTTAGGCATTTCTTGATAACTTTTCATCTCTTTTCCAAATGTAATCTGCTGGACACCAGGCATAGCAGGCAGATCACTTGGAGAGCCTTGTTCATATCTCGATCTGGCAGCCCAATTCTCCAAGGCTATCAGAACAGCAATTTGCACAGCTCTTTCCATTGGATCATCATGCTTTCGTTTCTTGGCTGGCAAAGAGTTAGAGATAATCTTTGCTTCTTCAGCAGCAAATTCTTGTGCATACTTATGAATTCTGTCTTTAACAAAGTCTGGATCCAGAGCTTTGGTGATGGAAGTAGTTTGCAGCCAATTAAGAACCCACTTCTCTTCATTTGCAAATTCTTCCCAGCTTTGGATCTCTTCAACAGATTTGTTCACTCTATACTCTCTCCATTTTATGTATCTTTTCTTTTCATGAGTGAACAAGGTTTTGAGCATCAGCTTCTTGTCAAAATAAGCCAGTGTCTTTTCAAACCTGTTGAAGACAGAAGAGTCAGAATTTATAATATCAAAGGCTCTTCTTACTTCAAACTTCTTCTTTGGTTGAACCATGCCAGTAGGCATCTTTTTCTTGGCATTTAAAGATTCACCAATCTTTATGCCTCCAGAAACAACAGGACCATGAGCATCAGTTTTGTTGATTTCAATAGCAAGAGCTAACTCAGCATCCTCAGCAGCTTTCCGTTCTGCCTCCGACATCTTCCTTCTCTGCTCTTCTTTTTCAGCTTCTTTCTTACTGAGCTCAAGAATCTTCTGTTCTTCTTGGTCATCCCTTTTTCTCTGCTCTGCCTCTTCCCTTTTTCTCTTGTCAGCAGCTGATACTTTCTTTCTTTTGATAAGTATCTTCCTCTTTCCTTTCTTTTTATCAGCTGGTTGGTCTTCTTGAGTACTGGTAGGTGCAGGGCCAGTAGATGCAAGTGGTGCAGTTGCAATAGGATGGATGATCTGCAGTTTAGGATCATCATGAGGTTGGGCAACCTCAGCTGTTGGTTCTGTTGAAGCAATATATGGGGCAGTTTGATCATTAACTTGTTTTTCCTTAACAGATTCTTCTTCAGTTCCAGCAGGCCTCTCTGCTGATGGAGGACTTTCTCTGACTAAGTCTGAAGGCTTAGCAGAAGATGGTTCAAAGACCACTTTCCTCTTAGCAGGCTTTCTTGTAGCAGGCTTCTCTTGAAAAGGTTTAGAAGCAGCAATATCTCTCAACTTGCTTCTAGTCCTCTTTGCCATTTTATCAGCAGGTGCTTCTTCTGACACTGTTCTTGATGGAGAATCAGCAGATATCTCCAGCACTTCATCAGTAACTGTTGGATGAAGATGAAGATGAAGTGCAAAGAAGTCAAAAATTAAGGGAAGGTTTTGATGATTTCCAAAACATCATAATCAGCTAAGTATGGAAAGCTTAGTTCCCTTGGAAGAATTTTTGAACAAGTAAAAGAAGACATCAGAAGAGTTCAAAGTTTAAAGCTCAGAAGACTAGTGATCTCTTGTTGAAACAGCGAACAGAAGGGTAGGTCATCAGCCGAGTCTAATCAGATGAGTTCAGTATTTGATCAGCAGAGTATCTATCAGCAGAGTCGTTTTGGTCAGCAGAGTGGAAGAGATCAAGAGATTAGTCCAACGGTAATAAATGCACCTGGCGTAATAAATGCTGAAAGAGAAGGGTAGTAATGGCAAATGATTGAAGATATCCTCGGATCAGCAGAGTGCATTAAATGCAGCATTAAATGCGATGGACAGAAAGGTACTGTACACTGTACTATTGCTGCAGGGAGCCGTTTCAAAAAGAGCTGAAGGATGGATTTGAAGATGTGATTTCCTTCAACGGTCATAAATTCAAATCCAACTATAAATAGAGCAAAGTTCGAAGAGAGACACACAACAACAATCAGAGATCGAAATTTTGAAGCAGAATTTCTCTAAGTCTCAAAAGCTCGAACAGCTCACTCGTCTGGTGGAAGTCATCTGTTGACAGAAACCAAGTTGAAGAAATCAGAAAAACATTATCTGAGTGATTTTGTAATAGCTGAGTGTTGTGCGAAGTTAGGATCCGTCTTTGTGAGTGATTCTACTTCAGAGGATAGGTTTTCTTTGTGAATTCCTATTGTGAGCTTACAGCCTTCTCATTAGTTGTTTAGGTGTAAGTGGAGAAATATTGTAATCTAAGTGATTATAGTATAACCCAGAATCTGTGTGATCTGGAAGAGTGGACTAAAGGATTTTTATCCATATAACCACTATAAAAATTCTTTGTGTTATCTTGCATTTAAAGTTTTCCTGCATATTTAAAGTTTGCATATTTAAACACTTCGAATTATTTGAAAAGATTTTAAAACAAAAGGAGTTTGTAAAAACTGGGGATAAAATCTTTCAAGAACTTAGTCTACTTGTGAAAAACACTTTGAAACAATCCGCTGCAAGTAAACTCTTTGAAAAACTGTTTTGCTGAAAAACAGCTAAGTCACTGTAAGAAGAGTGGTCAGTCGTCTGTTCAAGATTTGTTCACGATCAGACTAGTCTGCTTACTGTTCTTCATCAGCTTAGTCTGCTGACAGAAGACTGAAAAGTTTTTAAGTTACAAAATTTTCAGAGGTCTATTCACCCCCCCCCCCTCTAGACCTCATCTGACCACTTGGGACCAACAAGTGGTATCAGAGCAGGTGGTTCATTTGAATCAACTGCCTGATCAACGAGCTTGATCCGAGTGTTTTTCAAAGGTTTTTGAAAACTTTTCAAAAGAGCATTTTTTTTTAAAATCAAAACTTTTTGAAAATGGAATGCATAAACCATGTTCCCCACATTGCTGGCATGTCCTTCGAAGACTGGAAAATCAGGATGGAGATTTTCCTCGCTGCCTACAATGACAACATGTTCACTTGCATTACAAAAGGTCCATTCAAGTTCACCAAGACGATAAAAATCAATGAAGTTGATACCGTGGTGGAAAAAGACTTGAGCGAAATGACAGCTGAAGAAATCAAGCTGTTCAACCTGGACAAGATTGGAAGATTTATCATGACTAAAGCCCTGGATAATGATCGGTTTGACAAGATCAAACATTGCAAATCTGCAAAAGAGATGTGGGACAAAGTCAGAGATATGAGCGAAGGCAATGATGCTATCAAGGAGCATCAGCTGAGTGTTGCTCTAGAAAAGCTGGATAACTTCAAGATGAAGTCCTCTGAAACCATTGATCAGATGGACACAAGGTTTACAAGAATATTAAATGAAGTTCTAAAGCTTGGAAAAACCTTCACAGACAAGGAGATAACCATCAGAGTACTGAAGGCCTTACCTCCTAAGTTCAACATGAAGGTGACAGCAATGGAAGAATCAAGGGATCTGGGGAAGATCTCTCTGACAGAGCTGTTTTCTGTACTCAAGGCTTATGAGTATAAACTGCCTAGGATGGGTATTGAAGAAACCTCAACTTCAGGACCCACAGCTGCACTGGTTGCTGCTGAAAACACCAGAAGACCAGCACAGAAAAGCAAAGAAGCGGACTCATCTGATGAAGCCACTCTACTCAACAAGAAGGAGTACACTGCTGGAGACGTTGCACTGTTGATGAATAATTTCAAGAAGTTCTACAAGAGAAAAATGAAGAACAAATACAACAATGCTTCTACTTCTAAACCTAACTTTTCTTCTCAAGATAAAGATGATTATAAATCAAAACTAATGTGTTACAACTGCAAGAAATTGGGACACTTCATCAAAGACTGCCCATATCCAAAAGCAGAAAAGTACACTGAAGAGGAGAAGAAAGTGAGAAAAGAAAGAAAGTATCAGAGAGGGAAAGCAATGATGGCTGAAGCAGAAAAGCTTGCTGCTGTCTGCTCATCTGATTCAGATTCAGACTCGTCTGATGAAGAATCTTCTGATGAAGAAAAACCTGCTCTCCTGTGCCTGATGGCAAAGGACTCTGATGACTCTGAGGATGAGGTAACTCCTCAAAATAATGAACTATTTGATTCTCTAGAGCAAATGATGTTAAATAATACTACTATTGCTGGAGAAATTGTTAAGCTTAAGGAAGAGATGAGCTTGCTAAAAGAGCAAAATAACTCACTGAAACTTAAAGCTGAAAAGCCAAAAGAATCAGTCGAGTATAAACAGCTTGAGCAAGAGCATGAATCTCTGAAAGCTGAATGTGAAGTTTATAAAGGAAAAATCATGGAACTTGACAAGATTATCGAGTCTCATGAAAAATCATCTGTTGCATCCACGCATACATCTAGTAAACAGAAGATGCCTTTAGAACAGGATAAGCAAGAGTTGAACCATACTGAAAAATTTATACCAGCTGACAATAGCAAGGTCATTCTGTATGTTCAAACTGCTAGACCTACTTCACCTGAGAAAGAATTAAAGGAGAAGAAATCTCCTAAGGCTAAAAAGAGCAAAGAGCCTAGTGTAGGAAATAAGACTAGTAAGACCAAACAGCAGAGTCCTAAGAAGTCTGCTGATAAAGCTAAAGTCAATCAGACTAGTGGTAAAGCTAAGTCTAAACAAGTTGAGCAAGCACCTAGTAAGCCAAAGAAGCATAAGAACAAGAAAAATCAAAATGCTTGGTATGGAAATGAGTCATATTATGTGCAACCTGCTGCATATCATCCTATGTATCATGCACCTCAATTTCCTAGTTACTATGCACCTTACCCTGCTCATCCAATGCATGCATATCCTGCATATCATGCACCTTACCCTGCTTATGAACACTATTCTTATCATACTGATCATCAACATGACTTATCTGACAATTATGATGAAAATAAAACTGTTCATGCTCCTGTGAAAACTCAGAAACCTAAGAAGCCTAAGACTTCAACATCTTGGGTTGTCAAAGGTGGTACTAATCCTTCAGGACCCTCTCAATAAGGGTACCTAAAACAATTTTATTTCTGTTTTGTAGGTTAGGATTAGGAGTAGGAGTAAAGTAGAGAAGATCTGGTACTTGGACAGTGGATGTTCAAGACACATGTGTGGAAACATACATGAGCTGACTGATGCAATTGCTGTGGATGGTCCAAAGGTTACTTTTGGGGACAGCAAAGAAGGCAAGATTAAAGCTAAAGGAAGATTAATCAGAGGAAACATAGAGATATCTGACGTCTCATATGTCAAAGGCCTCAAATATAATCTGCTGAGCATAAGTCAATTTTGTGACAAGGGATATTCAGTCATCTTCTCAACAGATAAGTGTTTTGTCGAACAGATTGGTACAAAGAAGGTAATTTTATCTGGAAGACGACAAGGGAATGTCTACATAGTCGACTGGGATTCTGCTGACAAGAATTCAAGTGTTTGTTTGGTTGCATCTGCACCAAGTGAAGTTAGTTGGCTGTGGCACAAGAGAATGAATCACTTAAACTTCAAGACCTTAAACAGATTAATCAAGAATGATTTGGTAGAAGGGATTCCAAAAGCAGTCATGAGCAAAGACAAGCTCTGTGAAGCCTGTCAGAAGGGTAAACAAATCAAGTCATCTTTCAAAAGCAAGAAGCACCAATCTTCTGGAAGGATATTGGAGCTGCTACACATGGACTTATTTGGACCCATTGATCCAGTCAGCAATGGTGGAAAGAAATACTGCCTAGCTGTTGTGGATGATTTTTCAAGATATACTTGGGTGATTTTCATGAAGAAAAAGAGTGAAACCAAGGAACATCTTACTAATCTGATCGAACTGATCCAGAATGAGAAGACCATCAAAATATTGAAGATCAGATCAGATAGAGGGACAGAGTTTACAAACTCTACTGTTGAAGAGTATTGTAGTATCAAAGGAATACATCATGAGTACTCTGCTGCCAGAACCCCTCAACAGAATGGTGTTGCTGAAAGGAGAAACAGAACACTAAAGGAAGCTGTCAGAACCATGATAGCTGAAGCTAAACTGCCTCAAAGATTTTGGGCAGAAGCAACAAATACAGCATGCTATACCCAGAACAGATGTATGATCAACAAAAATCAGAACAAGACGCCATATGAAGTTTGGAACAACAGGAAACCAAACATTCATTACTTTAAGATTTTTGGTTGTAAATGTTTTGTATTGAATAATGGGAAAAATCACCTTACTGCATTTGCAGAAAAGGCTGATGAAGCTGTTTTTGTAGGATACTCATCTGTTAGTAAAGCTTATAGAGTTTTCAATAAAAGAACGTTACTAATAGAAGAATCTATCCATGTAGTATTTGATGAGCCAAGTCAATCTTCTGAAAAGAATCAAAGTACTAATCAAGATATGTCTGCTGATCTACAGAAGTTAGACATTGGAAGAAATGAAGAATATGTTCCCATCATACTACCTAATCTTAATTCAGCTGATAACTCAAGTGCTGTTCAAAATCACAGTGCTGATTGTCTAACAGACGAGTTGCAAACAGCTGACAGACCAGAGACTGTTCAACAGACGGCAAATGTTCAACAGACTACTACTGTATCTCCAACAGTAGTGTTGCAAGATCAAAACAGAGGACAACATTCAGACCTGCAACCTGATCTCAGATGGCTCAGAAACCACCCACCAGAGTTGGTGATTGGTGATCCATTAGATAGAGTGAAAACAAGAAGAGCTGCTGCACAAGATGCCATGTTTGTCACTTTCCTATCTCAAATAGAGCCTAAGGAAATTGAAGAAGCTCTAAATGACTCCTTCTGGATAGAAGCTATGCAAGAAGAGTTGAATCAATTTGAAAGGAATGAAGTCTGGTACTTAGTTCCTAGACCAAGTCATCAAAGGGTAATTGGCACTAAGTGGGTTTTCAGAAATAAGATGAATGAAGATGGTAATGTCACCAGAAACAAAGCAAGACTAGTGGCCAAGGGTTATTGTCAAGAAGAAGGAATTGACTTTGATGAAACTTTTGCACCAGTAGCAAGACTTGAAGCAATCAGACTGTTTCTTGCCTATGCTGCTTACAAGAACTTCACTGTCTATCAGATGGATGTGAAGTCTGCTTTTCTCAATGGAGAATTGCAAGAAGAAGTGTATGTTGAACAACCTCCTGGATTTGAAGTCTATCAAGAAGAGGACAAAGTATATCGTCTGAAGAAAGCCCTCTATGGACTGAAACAGGCTCCAAGAGCATGGTATGATACCCTATCTGATTTTCTTTTAATTAAAGGATTTCATAAAGGTAAGGTAGATAAAACCTTGTTCACAATTGAATGGGAGAATCATATATTGATTGTGCAAATATATGTGGACGATATTATTTTTGGTTCAACTAACCAACAGATGTGTGATAAGTTCTCCAAGCTGATGCAGAATAAGTTTGAAATGAGCATGATGGGTGAACTTAATTATTTTCTTGGTTTACAAGTCAAACAGCTGCCTGATGGAATCTTTATAAATCAAGCAAAATACACAAGAGATCTGTTCAAGAAATTTGGTATGGAAACTAGCTCTACTGCTACTATTCCTATGTCTACAAGTCTTCGTTTGGATAAAGATGAAGATGGCAAATCAGTGGACATAACCAAATATAGAGGCATTATAGGGTCACTGTTATATCTAACAGCAAGTAGACCTGACATAATGTACTCAGTTGGAGTCTGTGCAAGATTTCAATCAAACCCCAAGGAATCTCATCTCTTAGCTGCCAAGAGGATATTGAAATATGTTAAAGGCACTCAAGAATTGGGATTGTGGTATCCTAGAGAATCTGGATTTGAGCTTATTGGTTATTCAGATTCAGACCTTGCTGGCTGCAAGATTGACAGAAAGAGCACAACAGGTGCTTGTCAGTTCTTAGGTAGTCGTCTGATCTCATGGATGAGTAAGAAACAAACCTCAGTTTCTATATCTACTGCTGAAGCTGAATATATAGCTGCTGGAGCTTGTTGTGCACAGATACTTTGGTTGAAGCATCAACTAGAAGATTATAACATCAAGATCAGTGGAATTCCAATCTACTGTGACAATACAAGTGCAATCTCACTTACTCAGAATACTACAAGTCATTCAAGGACTAAACATATAGAGATCAAGCATCACTTCATTAGAGATCATGTGGAAAAAGGCAATGTTATGATAGAGTATGTTCATACTGACAATCAAATTGCTGATATCTTCACTAAACCTCTAAGTGAAGCAAGGTTCTCAACTCTAAGAGCTGAGTTAGGACTACTTAATTTGGATGCATAAGCTGAGGGGGAACTCATCAGAAGACTGGAGTTCAACAGCTTAGTTATCCGTTATTTTATTCAAGAATTAACTTTCAACAGACTAGTTAGCTTATGAATTCTTAAAGACAGGGGGAACGTGTAAGACTAGCGGTACTTCTGCTCTAAAGATGAAATCTGTTAATGTCAGTTAGTGAAAGTTATATTATCTGAAGATATGTTCTTAATTCTTGAAGACTGAAGATTATTTTATCTTGCTGGATTGACAAACAGCAGAGGAAGATTACTAGCTATTGGCATTCTCTAGTAATATCAGATAACAGATCACTCGTCTGTCAGATAAGTTAAACTCTACTCATCTGATATCTTATATAAGCATGGTCATAAATCGTATCATAAGAAAACACGCTTTTATAAGTAACAGATTAGTGTCGATAGAGTTTCCCGCCCATCTGACATTAAAATAATAAAATTGAAATCCGCTTCTCCTATCCATACGATTAAAAACTGTCAGATTAGATCAACGGTTCAGATAAATCACGGAAACCTAATCAAAAGGAAACCTATAAAATCCGATCTAAACAGTACAGTCGTCTTACGCACTCAAAAATTCTCAAACTCTCTAACTCTCAAACCCTATTGTTTCGAAAGTTCACTGCATCTTTGTAGATTTCTACTCACAAAATTTCAGATATGGAGAAGATTATCGAAGGAAGGTACTTCAACTACAGCAAATTCCATTTTTCGGGCACTGATCTGATGCGCTCGTTACTGGAAAAGATTAAGGAAGCTTCGTTAGTTCCTGTTTTGGAGGCTCACGAAGACAGAGTCTACTTAGAAGATGTTGAGCACTTCTATACAACCAGGAAATTCTCTAAGAATGACACGATCATGTCTGCTGAAATAGGTGGAAAGAAGATTGCGATCTCTGCTGCTGTTCTCAGTGAGATCTATAAACTATCAAACGAGGGAGGAGATGTGACCAGTTTAGGGTCAGCAAAGGAAGAAGAGTTCTGGGCTATTTGTGCTAAACCTGGAGAAGAGATGACTGGGTCCTTGATGAAGACTCAGCTGAAAGGTGAATATCAGAGGTTTGCTGATATCATTGCCAAAATACTGGATTGCAGCACAAGCTCTCTGGACGGTTTACCCAGAAGGAGGTATCTCACAATGGTGTGCATTTACTACGGCTTAAAGGTTAACTGGGCTGCTCACGTGTATGAGCTATTAAGTGATAAAAGGCATTCTCATGCTATTTTACTGAGTAATCTGTTTGCCTCACTAAATTGCCCTATGGGTGGTGGGAAGCAAACTCATGCCAGTAAAGAGTTCAAACTCTACGAGCCTGTCAGACAAATAGTGGAGAAACCTAAGAGAAAGGCCCCTGCAAAATCCAAAAAGACCCCTTCTAAGAAGAGCAAGAAGGTGGGTCAGACAAGTCAATCTGCTGAGCCAACAGCACAGTCTGCTGTTGTGGCTGAATCAGCACAACCTGAATTTGAAGTCCCTGAAAAGGTGATAGATGACTTCACAGCTGAAGTTGAGAACATGGAGATTGGCTCTTCATCTGAAAAGACAGAATCTGATGAAGAAGTTCCTATTCAAAGGTTGAAGAGATTGAGGACTAGGAGTGAGGCAAGGGGACCTCCTGTTGCAAACCCTCCTGCCAAGAGAATTCCTAAGTCCAAAGCAAAGAGAAAGGTAAATTTCTCTGAAGAACCTGTTGCAATTGTAAGAGAAACAACTACAGAAGCAGAAAGGCCATTAACAATTAAAGAACCTGCTGTTGAAACTGCTAAAGCTGCTGCTACTGAAGATAAAGTTATCTTGAAATTGGAGTACAAACAGAAGACTCATCTGCTGCACTATCTGCTGAAGTTCAAAATGTACAGCAGACTAGTTCAACACTTGAAGGAGATGCACCTTTGTTGCATCCTACTCCAGTTGCTGCAGTTCCTCTTCAAGCAGTTGAAAGCCCTGATCCAATCAGACAAAGGCCTGGGAAATTTTCAACTTATGTAACTGCTGCAGAAAAGAAAAAGTTAGATGATGCTGAGAAGCAAAGGATAGCTGCAGAGAAAGCAGAAGAGGATAGGCTGAAAAGCCTAGAATTAAAAAGGCTGGAGGAAGAAGCCAGCAAAATGACTCAAGAGCAGAGAGATGCTATTGAGGCATCAGAGTTGGCTGCTGTTATTGAAGCAAGCATCAAGGATGCTCATGGACATCAGCATAGTGGTGGGCTAGTTATTGGTGAACCAAGGGATCCAAACAAACCAATTCCAGCTATGCCTGCACCCAAGATAAAGTCAAAGAAAAGAGAAGAAATCAGACTATCTCTTGAAATTGTCAGGGAAGATCCTGCAATTTTTGAAGAATTTCTCAAAAGACTTGATGCTGAAAATGAAAGAGTCAACCGTCTGACACTCTTCAATTCTGAAAAGATTAGATACAACAGATGGAGAGAATTCAGACTCACAAAGAGTCCTGCTGAAATGGCAAAATGGAAAGAATTCAAGGCTACAGAAGACTGGATACTTAAATGGCTTGAGACAAATTCACTCATTCAAGCACTTGATTCAGAGTTCTTTCTGGACAGATTGAGGATGAGGATATGTCACATAGTCAAGGAAGAAGCCAAGAAGATCTTTGCATCCATTTCTGAGGATTTTGATGACTCAGTAGATCTGAAAGAAAGATCTATCAAGTTGGTTATTGCTCAAGCAATGGAGCTTTGGGCCAAGAAAGCAAGGAAGTTAAGGGGACAACCAAGCTCACTGGTCCCACTTCCAAACATCAAACACATTGTCTATGGTCCAAACATAAAACCTTATGAAGAGCTGCCTGAGGAACCAACATCTACTTTTATACCTCTTGATAACTTTACTTGGATTTCTAACAGGTCAGCAGTGGACAATGAAGGATTGATGAGGACAGTTGAAACTGTCAAGAAGATTATATCACCTGCTGAGAAAGAAGGAGCAGAGTCCTCTGATCAACCAAAGCAAATTGAGGGTACATCAGACCCATCTGATCAAGACAAAGTGCAGGATGATAAGTCTGATGCTGCTGATGAATCAAAGAAGGAAGAAGAAATTCCAGCAGATCAGTTAAAGGAAAAAGAAGTTGCTGCTGAAGGAGATGATCAAGCTAAGGAGAAGGAAAGCACTCCGAGCCATGCTGATGAACCAGCAGATCAATCTCTTGCGTTGACAACTCAACCATCAGAGCAACTCATGGAAGATACACCTGCTGCTACTTCAAATATGCCTTCAACTTCTCATGGTGTTCAGACAAATCTGTTGGACTCCATCCAGCAAATGTTCACCAATTCTTTGAAGGATATGAAGAAAGAATTAGCTGCAGAAGTGATAGCTGCTGTTAAACAACCAGTTCAGGAAGCTGCTTTTGTCCCAACAGATCTGATAGAAGACACTGCTCACAATGTTAAATCCATCTGTCAGGATATGGATATTCTTAGAAGAAGGACTCAGAGCACTACTGAAGGTTGGAAGCAGATTGAACAAACTGTTGAATTGGCTCTCCAAGCAGAAGATGAAGTCATGGGCAACATGATGAAAGACTTCACTGCTTCATCAAATTGGATTTTGGGATCTCAAATTCAATTGGGTGATCAAGGAGAAGATTTGCTAAAGGAAGTCAAAACTGTTAAAGCCAATCAACTTAAACAACAGGCTCAGATTAATGCTATGGAAGAGAACATCAAGCTTCTCTGTGATTCACTTCTAATTACTCCAATCTTACCAAACTATCAAATCAACCCTGCTGATGATGACAAAAAGGGGGAAGAGAGGATATTTGGACAGAAAAGAGTTGGGACTTCTATGGTATTGGAAGCTGAAAATGATGCTGAAGGAACAGAAGTCTTAGAAGAGTCTGCTGATGAAAATGATAGGAATGAAGCAGCAAATGAAGGCACAAGCAGATTAGCAGAAGAAAAGATCACAGAAAAAGAAGAAGATGATAAGGAGACAGCTGAAGAATATGAAGATACTGAAGCTGAAGCAAAAGCTAAATCAGATAAGGAAATAGCTGCTGCTAAGGATTCAGCTGAAGAACAGCTTGATCCTGATACTAAAAAGAAGAAATTAGAGCTGTTGAAGCAGAAATTGGAAGTTGGAACTTCCAAACCTGCTGAAGAAGAAAAAGAAGACAAGGAAGCTGAAGAAGAAAAGAAAGAAGAAGACTAGTTTAGACTAGACTTTATTTTATCTTAAAATCCTTGTAATTTCTTTTGCACGACTCATCTGAACAAACTTGTAATATGTAATCAGTTCACTATCTATAAAATTGCAAGTTTTAATCCAACAGATTATTTCTATCTCAGAAATTTTTGAGGATCAAAACTTTAGTTTAGGTACAGGTACTTAGCTGAAGTTTTGTCATCATCAAAAAGGGGGAAATTGTTGGATGAAGATGAAGATGAAGTGCAAAGAAGTCAGAAATTAAGGGAAGGTTTTGATGATTTCCAAAACATCATAATCAGCTAAGTATGGAAAGCTTAGTTCCCTTGGAAGAATTTTTGAACAAGTAAAAGAAGACATCAGAAGAGTTCAAAGTTTAAAGCTCAGAAGACTAGTGATCTCTTGTTGAAACAGCGAACAGAAGGGTAGGTCATCAGCCGAGTCTAATCAGATGAGTTCAGTATTTGATCAGCAGAGTATCTATCAGCAGAGTCGTTTTGGTCAGCAGAGTGGAAGAGATCAAGAGATTAGTCCAACGGTAATAAATGCACCTGGCGTAATAAATGCTGAAAGAGAAGGGTAGTAATGGCAAATGATTGAAGATATCCTCGGATCAGCAGAGTGCATTAAATGCAGCATTAAATGCGATGGACAGAAAGGTACTGTACACTGTACTATTGCTGCAGGGAGCCGTTTCAAAAAGAGCTGAAGGATGGATTTGAAGATGTGATTTCCTTCAACGGTCATAAATTCAAATCCAACTATAAATAGAGCAAAGTTCGAAGAGAGACACACAACAACAATCAGAGATCGAAATTTTGAAGCAGAATTTCTCTAAGTCTCAAAAGCTCGAACAGCTCACTCGTCTGGTGGAAGTCATCTGTTGACAGAAACCAAGTTGAAGAAATCAGAAAAACATTATCTGAGTGATTTTGTAATAGCTGAGTGTTGTGCGAAGTTAGGATCCGTCTTTGTGAGTGATTCTACTTCAGAGGATAGGTTTTCTTTGTGAATTCCTATTGTGAGCTTACAGCCTTCTCATTAGTTGTTTAGGTGTAAGTGGAGAAATATTGTAATCTAAGTGATTATAGTATAACCCAGAATCTGTGTGATCTGGAAGAGTGGACTAAAGGATTTTTATCCATATAACCACTATAAAAATTCTTTGTGTTATCTTGCATTTAAAGTTTTCCTGCATATTTAAAGTTTGCATATTTAAACACTTCGAATTATTTGAAAAGATTTTAAAACAAAAGGAGTTTATAAAAACTGGGGATAAAATCTTTCAAGAACTTAGTCTACTTGTGAAAAACACTTTGAAACAATCCGCTGCAAGTAAACTCTTTGAAAAACTGTTTTGCTGAAAAACAGCTAAGTCACTGTAAGAAGAGTGGTCAGTCGTCTGTTCAAGATTTGTTCACGATCAGACTAGTCTGCTTACTGTTCTTCATCAGCTTAGTCTGCTGACAGAAGACTGAAAAGTTTTTAAGTTAAAAAATTTTCAGAGGTCTATTCACCCCCCCCCCCTCTAGACCTCATCTGACCACTTGGGACCAACAGTAACTTTCTTGATGACAGCACTAGCAGCAGCTTGCTTTTTCTTGTCTGTTTTGGCTTGAACAGGAGGCTTTGCTGTTTGAACAGTCTTCTTTTGCCTTTTTGCAGGAACCTTGTCCTTAGGCTCCTCAGTTTCTTCTTCCTCCTCATTTTCATTCTTTCTTTTCTTTCCTCCTTTGACAGCCTAATAGTTGGTCATTGCCTTGGAACTGTGGATTTCCTTCCCATTTGTCATTCCACATCCCAAGTTGGTAAACAGGTAACTCAAGGTTATCCTGTGATTTGATTACTTCTTCAGGTGGAAATTGACCAAGATGTACCAAATCACCACTGACCAGTTTACTTCAATGCCATAGTAAACAGCGACCATTATACAGTACCTCTTCATGGTGATTGCATCCAGAGAAAAAATGCAGTTCTCTATCAGATTTGACACCATGTCAGCCATGCGCTGGAACTCGTCCTTCAACTGGTTCTTCTTCAAATTACTGGTCATCACCTCATTTTTCTTGGCACAGATTGCCCAGAACTCATGGAGTTTGTCTTTTGCCATAGTGGTGACATCTCGTCTCCCTTGATTTGAAAGCCCAAACTGCTCGTGCAAGAGAGCAGGGGTGATGACGATTGGGATTCCTCCAACAGTGGCCTTGATTTCCTTCTTGTCAAAATCAACAGCCTTCTCAGTGTTATAGAACTCCATCACCTGGTCCTTCCAAACTATCTCTTCATGCGATTCCATGAACTTAACCAGTTTAGCAGCTTTGAATTTTTCCAAAATCTCCTTCATGACGGGCGTGCTGGACTGATGATAAGCATCATACACTAGGTACATGCCTTCAGCCTTGGCTTCCTGTTGAGGATTCATCTTTGATTCTGAAGAGATTAGTAAAAACGAGAGGATTTTGCAGAAAATGAAGGCAAAAATTCTCAGAGTACTTTTGAAATTATTAGTGCGTAAAGAGTTACTGAGCTGATCAGATCTGATTTTATAGAGTTAGGGTTTTTCAGTTTTTGTGATACAAGCTAACCGTTAGATGCGTTTTGTGTCAGTTCTGATCTCGCGGGCGTCAGTTACGCGATTCAAAATTCAAAAAGCATCAAATGTCAGGAAGGAATGCGAACCGCCTTAGTATATTTGTAAAAGCGTGTTTTAAATAAAACATTTTTAACATACACAACTTTTAATCAACTGACCAGACGAGTAACTAAAGTACTTATCTGATGGACTAGTGTCCTGATGACGGGCTGTTATCAGTGAAAGCTAATAACTGATAACCTTCCTCGGCTGTTTGTCAATCCAGCTAGATAATTAATCGTCAGTCTTCAAGCTTTGATCTTCTGATGAGAACATAACTTCAACTAACTTTCATCAACAAATTTCATCTTTTAATCAGAAGTACCGCTAGTCTTACACGTTTCCCCTGACTTTAAGAATCCATAAGTTAACTAGTCCGTTGAGAGTTAACCTTTGAAGATAATAAGATGTGTAAGCTGATGAACTTCAGTTTTCTGTTAAGTTCCCCCTCAGCTTATGCATCCAACTTTAGTAGACCTAGTTCAGCTCTTAGAGTTGAAAACCTTGTCTCACTTAGAGGTTTTGTGAAGATCTCAGCAATCTGATTTTCAGTAAAAACATATTCTATCATGACATTTCCTTTCTCCACACGATCTCTAATGAAGTGATGTTTGATCTCAATATGTTTAGTCCTTGAATGACTTGTAGTATTTTGAGTAAGTGAGATTGCACTTGTATTGTCACAGTAGATAAGTATTCCACTGATTTTAATGTTGTAATCTTCTAGTTGATGTTTCAACCATAATATTTGTGCACAACAAGCTCCAGCAGCTATGTATTCAGCTTCAGCAGTAGATATGGATACTGAAGTCTGTTTCTTACTGATCCAAGAGATCAGCCGACTACCTAAGAATTGACAGGCACCTGTGGTGCTTTTTCTATCAATCTTGCAACCAGAAAGGTCAGAATCTGAATATCCAATAAGCTCAAATCCGGATTCACTGGGGCACCACAATCCCAATTCTTCAGTGCCTTTAAGATATTTGAGTATTCTTTTCGCCCTTGAGATTTGATTGATATCTCGCACAGACCCCAACAGAGTACATGATATCAGGTCTGCTAGCTGTTAAGTACAACAATGACCCAATAATTCCTCTATACTTGGATATGTCTACTGATTTGTCATCCTCATTTTTATCCAAACGAAGACTAGTAGATATTGGAACATTTGCAGTCGAGCTAGTTTCCATACCAAATTTCTTGAACAGATCTTTAGTGTATTTTGCTTGGCTGATGAATATTCCATCAGGCAACTGTCTTACTTGCAAGCCAAGAAAATAATTAAGTTCTCCCATCATGCTCATTTCAAACTTGTTCTGCATCAGCTTTGAGAACTTATCACACATCGGTTGATTTGTTGAACCAAAATGATATCGTCCACATATATTTGCACAAGCAATATATGATTTTCCCATTCAATAGTGAACAAGGTCTTGTCTACCTTACCTTTGCGAAATCCTTTAATTAAAAGAAAATCATATAGGGTATCATACCATGCTCTTGGAGCCTGTTTCAGTCTATAGAGGGCTTTCTTCAGACGATACACCTTGTCTTCTTCTTGATAAGCTTCAAATCCAGGTGGTTGTTCAACATAAACTTCTTCTTGCAATTCTCCATTGAGAAAAGCTGATTTCACATCCATTTGATAGACTGTGAAATTCTTATCAGCAGCATAGGCCAGAAAGAGTCTGATTGCCTCTAATCTTGCTACTGGTGCAAAAGTTTCATCAAAGTCAATACCTTCTTCTTGGCAATACCCCTTGGCAACTAATCTAGTTTTATTTCTGGTGACAACACCATCTTCATTCATTTTATTCCTGAATACCCATTTAGTGCCAATTACCCTTTGATGACTTGGTCTAGGAACTACGTATCAGACTTCATTCCTTTCAAATTGATTCAACTCTTCTTGCATAGCTTCAATCCAGTTTGAATCATTAAGAGCTTCTTCAATCTGTTTAGGCTCTATTTGAGATAGGAAGCTGACAAACATGGCATCATTTGCAACAGCTCTCCTTGTCTTTACTCTATCCAAATGATCCCCAATCACCAGTTCTGGTGGGTGATTCTTGAGCCATTTAAGATCAGGTTGCAAATTTGAATGTTGTCCTCTGTTTTGATCTTGCAACACTACTGTTGGAGTTCCAGTAGTAGTCTGTTGAACAGTTTCTGGTCTGTCAGCTGTTGGTAACTCTTCTGTTAGACAATCAGCATTGTGATTTTGAACAGCACTTGAGTTAGCAGCTGGGTTGAGATCAGGTAGTATGATGGGAACATATTCTTCATTTCTTTCAATACTCAATTTCTGAAAATCAGTAGACAGATTTTGATCAGTACTTTGATTCTTTTCAGAAGATTGATTAGGCTTATCAAATACTACATGAATGGATTCTTCTACAAGTAAAGTTCTTTTGTTAAAGACTCTATAAGCTTTACTAACAGTAGAGTATCCTACAAATACTGCTTCATCAGCCTTTTCTGCAAAAGTAGTAAGGTGATTTTTCCATTATTTAAAACAAAGCATTTACAACCAAAAATTTTAAAGTAATGAATGTTTGGCTTTCAGTTATTCCAAACTTCATATGGAGTCTTGTTTTAGTGCTTGTTGATCATGCATCTGTTTTGGGTAAAGCATGCTGTATTCGTTGCTTCTGCCCAAAATCTTTGAGGCAGCTTTGCTTCAGCTATCATGGTTCTGGTAGCTTCTTTCAGAGTTCTGTTTCTCCTTTCAGCAACTCCATTCTGTTGAGGGGTTCTGGCATCAGAGTACTCATGGCTGATTCCTCTGACATTACTATACTCTTCAACAGTAGAGTTTGTAAATTCAGTCCCTCTATCTGATCTGATCTTCAGTATTTTCATACTCTTATTGTTCTGAATTAGCTCCATCAGATTTGTAAGATGCTCATTGGTTTCACTTTTCTTCTTCATGAAAATCACCCATGTGTATCTTGAATAGTCATCCACAACAGCTAGGCAGTACTTCTTTCCACCATTGCTTATTGGATCAATGGGTCCAAATAAGTCCATGTGTAGCAGCTCCAAGATCCTTTCAGATGATTGGTGCTTCTTGCTTTTGAATGATGACTTGATTTGTTTACCCTTCTGACATGCATCACAAAGCTTGTCTTTGCTCATGACTGTCTTTGGAATTCCTTCTACCAGATCATTCTTGATAAGTCTGTTGATGGTCTTGAAATTCACATGATTCATTCTTTTGTGCCACAGCCAACTGACTTCACTTGGTGTTGAAGCCACCAAACAAATACTTGAACTCTTGTCAACAGAATTCCAGTCCACTGTGTAGACATTCCCTTGTCGTCTTCCAGATAAAATAACCTTCTTTGTACCAATCTGTTCAACGTAGCACTTATCTGTTGAGAAGATGACTAAATATCCTTTGTCACAAAATTGACTTATGCTCAGCAAATTGTATTTGAGGTCTTTAACATAAGAGACGTCAGATATGTCAATGTTGCCTTTGATCAGCTTTCCACTTGCTACAATCTTGCCTTCCTTGCTGTCTCCAAAAGTGACTTTTGGACCATCCACAGGAACAGCATCAGTCAGCTCATGTATGTTTCCACACATGTGTCTTGAACAGCCACTGTCCAAGTACTAGATCTTCTCTACTTTACTCCTACTCCTAATCCTAACCTACAAAACAAAATAAAAATTGTTTTAGGTACCCTTATTGAGAGGGTCCTGAAGGATTAGTTCCACCTTTGACAACCCAAGATGTTGAAGTCTTAGGCTTCTTAGGTTTCTGAGTTTCAACAGGAGCGTGAACAGTTTTTCCTTTATCACGTTCATCAGATTTGCTATGTTATTGATAATCAGCATGATAAGGATAATGTTCATAAGCAGAATAAGATGCATGATAAGCAGGATATGCATGCATTGGATGAGCAGGATATGGTGCATAGTATGTTGGAAATTGAGGTGCATGGTACATAGGAGGATATGCAGCAGGTTACACATAATAAGATTCATTTCCATACCAAGCATTTTGATTTTTCTTATTTTTATGCTTATTTGGTTTACTAGATACTTGCTCATTAACAGACGACTTAGTTCTATGAGTCTGATTGGTTTTAGCCTTATCAGAAGACTTCCTAGGACTCTTCTGTTTGGACTTACCAGACTGTTTTCCTACACTAGGCTCTTTGCTGTTTTTAGCCTTAGGAATTTTCGTCTCCTTTAACACTTTCTCAGGTGAAGCAGGTTTAGTAGTCTGAACATACAAAATGACCTTACTATTGTCAGCTGATACAAATTTTTCAGTATGGTTCATTTCTAACTTATCCTGTTCTAAAGGCGTCTTCTGTTTACAAGAGATAAGAGTGGATGCAACAGATGACTTTTTATGAGACTCAATTGACTTTTCAAGTTCCATGATTTTTCCTTTAAGGACTTCACATTTAGCTTTCAGAGATTCATTCTCTTGCTCAAGCAGTTTATACTTAGCTGATTCTTTTGGCTTTTTAGCTTTAAGTTTCAGTGAGCTGTTTTCCTCTCTTAGCAATATCATCTCTTCCTTAAGCTTACTAAATGCTTCTGCAATAGTAGTATTGTTAAGCACCATTTGTTCAAATGAATTAAACAATTCATTGTCAAGAGGAGTTACCTCATCATCCTCAGAGTCATCAGATTCTTTGACCATCAGGCAAAGAAGTGCGGGACTCTCTTCTTCAGAAGACTCTTCACAGAAGTGTCTGAATCCGAATCTGATGAGTAGATAGCAGCTAGCTTTTCAGCTTCTGCTAACAGCACCTTGCCTTTCTGATGCTTTCTTTCTTTTCTAATTCTCTTTTCCTCTTCTGTATACTTCTCAGCTTTTGGATATGGGCAATCTCTGATGAAATGTCCCAATTTCCTACAATTATAACACATCATTTTGGATTTAAAATAATCCTTATCTTGAGAAGAAGAAGTAGGGTTAGAAGTGGAAGCATTGTTATATTTGTTCTTCAGTTTTCTTTTGTAGAACTTCTTGAAGTTGTTTATCAGCAATGCAATGTCTCCAGCTGTGTACTCCTTTTTGTTGAGTAATGTGGCTTCATCAGATGAGTCTACTTCTTTAATTTTGTAGGCTGGTCTTCTGGGATTTTCAGCAGCAACCAGGGCAGCTGTGGGATTTGAAGTTTAGGTTTCTTCAATACCCATTCTTGGCAGTTTATACTCATACTCCTTAAGTACTAAGAACAGCTCGGTGAGTGAGATCTTTCCCAAATCTCTTGACTCTTCCATGGCTGTCACCTTCATGTTGAACTTTGGAAGTAGAGCCTTCAGCACTCTGACGGTTATCTCCTTGTCTGTGAAGGTTTTTCCAAGCTTTAGAACTTCATTCAGTGTTCTTGTAAACCTAGTATCCATCTGGTCAATGGTTTCAAAAGAATTCATCTTGAAGTTATCCAGCTTTTCCAGAGCAACACTCAGTTGATGCTCTTTGATGGCGTCGTTTCCTTCGCTCATATCACGAACCTTATCCCACATTTCTTTGGCAGTCTTGCAATGCTTGACTTTGTCAAATCTGTCATTGTCTAGGGCCTTGGTCATGATGAAACGGCCAACTTTGTCCAGGTTGAACATCTTTATTTCTTCAGCTGTCATTTCGTGTAAATCTTTTTCCACCACTATATCAACTTCATCAACCTTGATAGTCTTAGTGAATTTGAATAAACCTTTGATGATACATGTGTACATGTTATCATTGTAGGCAGCTAAGAAGATCTTCATCCTGATCTTCCAATCCTCAATACTCATACCGGCTATGTGGGGAACATGGCTGATACAGTCCATTTTCAAAAAGTTTTTATTTTTAAAAAAAAAATGCTCTTTTGAAAAAGTTTGAAAACCTTTGAAAAACACTCGGATCAAGCTCGTTAATCAGGTAGCTGATTCTAATGAACCACCTGCTCTGATACCACTTGTTGGTCCCAAGTGGTCAGATGAGGTTTAGAGGGGGGGTGAATAGACCTCTTCAACTTTAAACAAAATTTTAACTTTAAAACTTTTGCTTAACTGTAAGCAGACTAAGTTGTTACAGAACAGTAAGTTTACAAGGCTGATCGCGAACAAATCTTTGAACAGCTTTATTGACCACTAGTCTGATTGTCACTTAGCTGATTTTAGTCAAAATCAGTTTTAATACCAGAATACTTGCAGCGGATTTATATAGTATTTTTCACAAGTATACTTAGTAGTTTGAAAATTTTATCCCCAGTTTTATAAACTCCTTTTAAATCTTTTTCAAACAGTTTTATCAAGTGTTTTATGCAATCTGAAAATATACAAGTAAAATGCGAGAGAAAAACACAAGGATTTTTAGAGTGGTTATATGGATGTAAATATCCTTTAATCCACTCTTCCAAGTCACAAAGATCTTGGGGTATACTAAAAACACACAGTAATCAGTATACTCCACTTACGCCAAAACAACAAATGAATCTGGCCATAAGCTCACAGTAGGAAATCACAAAGAAGACCTATTCTACACCAGTCTGATTTCTTCCCTTCAGCAGATCAGTAGTCTTCTGGACCTTGAATATTTGACCCTTCTGATTTGTCTTCTTACTTGGTCAAAATTCTTTCAAGATATTTTAAAACTATGTTTTCCTTACTTAGTTGATCTTGATGAGTTTTCGAAATCATCAAAACCTCCCTTAGTTCTTCTAACTTCAGTGCACTCTTATCTTCATCTTTATCCAACATTCTGTTTTGTTTGCTCGTGTTACTTCATAGTAATCCTGTTTCATGCTTCTTATGTGACAGTGATGGGATCCAGATAGTGGCCACTTCTTAGACTGGACAATTATGAACAAACTCATATTATTAATGGTACTGTTATAGGTGGACTTGGTGGAGGTTCTGGTGGGACTATTCTTCTTTTTCTTCAATCTCTTGCACTTGCAGAGAACTCCTCTTTATCTGTTGTTGGAGGCTATGGTGGCTCTTTGGGAGGTGGTGGGGGTGGGGGTGGAAGAATTCATATTCATTCGTCTAACATAGCTGGTGGAGAGGAGCATGTTCCACTTGCATTTGTAGATGGTGCTATCAACTTCAGGTATGCCGGTATTTATGATATTTACCATGAGCTTTTTGGATTGGCCATAATTATTACAAGAGGTTGCCTATATCATATTCAAATAACATTTACCAGTCAGGAATGTAAAAGTTCGGCGCTGCCTGTAATGTAGACTCTATAGTGTAGTCTAAATGTCTTAGTTTCATTCTTTCTGGATCGGAATAAAGTTGTTAATATTGATTCCCCCTTTTTTTGATAGGCTCTTGCGATCATGGCAACAAAAGTTGACATTGCATGTTTTTGCACATAATTTTTTTTATGTATAAACACACCTTAATACCTTTACATTGTCTAACAGTAGTGGTGCGGGAAATGAAGATGGACTTCACTGAGAAAAGGGCACTATTACTGGAAAGAAGTGCCCCAGAGGCCTGTATGGTACATTCTGTACAGTATGTTCTGTGTTCTCCCTATCTTCTCCTATAGCTTTGTTCAGTTGTACATCAATTCCCAAAACGAGAAAATGTGCTACAGATGAAAGAGAAGAGAGCTAGGAGAGAGAATAGCAGTTCCCTAAAGTAGTAGTCATTTTCTTTCTTTTCCATAATGATCATTATTCATGTATGTTTGCATACATAGTACTAGGAAAATTACATCTTGGTTGCTTTATGAATTCTCTATTTCCATGTAGGTATCACTTTTCCTTGACTTCCCTTTATGAAAACAAGATAGGCTTAACTTGAAACAAATCTAATATTCTTCAGACATAATCATCAATTGTAAGGTGAAAGAGAAGCAAAGTTTTGTATGCAAACTCAAGATACGGTCACAGTTTTCATTATCAAGTTCAGATGTACAGATAGAGTAACATGTCCTTGACCAACATTCTGGAAGTCCTTTTATGTCCGTCTTAGAAAATCCATAGATGTAGGTTACTCTTTTGGGATATCATACTTAACCAGGAATATTTTGTTCTCAGATTAACTTTGTATACAAATGCATGTCTTTTTTTTATTTCTTAAGTATCAAATGCATGTCCAATTGTTAGCAAATTGATAGGTTAGTTTACTGCACAACATTGTTAGCAAATTGTTAGGCTAGTTTACTGCACAACATTGTTAAACAATTCTGCAGGAAATAAATCTTAAGTTCTTAACTTGTTAAATTATATCGGAGGTACATCTTCGCCTGATTATTTTTAGTATCAGAAATAATTTGATTTATTGACATTGTGGATGTTGATTTTTTGTATTTCTGAACTATATTATAGGAATGTCCTGTTGGAACCTATAAAGATGCTGAAGGATCTGATCCAAAACATTGCAAACCTTGTTCTCTAGGGCACCTTTCTACTTGTGCTAGTTTTGTATATGTAGAGGTAATCTCATATCTGATACGCATGTTCATTTAGTACCCCTCCCCTCTTTGTACTCTATGAAGTTATTTAATTCTACTATTATTCAACACATGAGGCCAATTGCTGCAGGTGGAGTCACCCGGTCAAGTTGTCCTTACAAATATATATCTGAAATATATCGAATGCCAAATGATATACACCTTTTGAGGAGCTTATATATACATTTGGAGGGCCCTGGCCTTTTTGTTACTGTGTGTTGTCATGCTCATAGCTCTATTATTAAATACTTTGAGACTGAAATTTACTGGATCACGAAGCTCTTATGAAAATGTTACTTCAATTAAGCATCATGACGATCACTGTTACCCTTATCTTCTTTCCTTATCTGAGGTGAGCACTGAGATGAACATATATTAGTTTGGCTATTTTGGTTAGAGCTCTAGCAAGTTAGTATTACCTTCACACTGGTTTGGTCGTTACATCTGCTGAATCTCCAGGTCCGCGGTGCCAAAGACGAAGAAACTTTGAGTCATGTACATAGGATGTATTTATGGGTCCCAATACATTCAGAGAACCCTGGCATCTTCCTTACCTCCTGCTGCAATATTTGAGATCGTGTAAGAATCTGTTTTATTGTAAATATTCTCCCATTGTGCAATGAATGGTACAATTCAGTTATCTGAAATCGTCCACTTATAGTTGCCTTAGGGTGTCTGAGATCCACATAGTGGCAGTCAATCTCTAATGAAGAACTTTTCAGGGGTTATGTTCTTCCAACATTTAGAGGACTAGATATTTATTCTTGTTCATTTAGTTGATCTAGGTTGAGAACTTGTGATGCCTCCAATAAAACGTTGATGGTTTTCAAAGAAATTGTTGGATTTTTGATGTTGAATCAATTGTAAAATTGAAGGAGAATGATTTTTTAAGAGAATTTTTTCATTCAATTCAATTGATTTACAATGTAGTAGTACATACATATTTATAGTTACCCTAGAACTATCTAGACTTTCTAGGATATTCATTATTCTAGAGTATTCAACCACTAATTATCCTAAGATTCCTTGAGATATATCAAGATTCTCCTACCAAGTGCTTATTTACATAAATGAGTTATCTTGATATAGCTTGATAAATCAAGAACTTTCTAGAACCTAAGAAAAATCTCTCAATTTTAACACTCCTCCTTGAGATTTTTGTTTGATACTCCAAGTTTGAACCTTAGTATTTCAAATCTGGATTTCGGGAGTGCCTTTGTCATAATGTCTGCGAGTTGATTCTCATCTTCGCAATAGACTAGATTGACTTCCTTATCTTTTTCTGCTTCACGGATGAAATGATACTTGATCTTGATATGTTTTGTCTTGCCATGATGGACTGAATTTTTGGCAATTGAAATAGCCGATTTATTATCAACGTTGATCTTCTTAGCTTCAATTTGCTCATGCTTTAGGTCACTTAAAATTTTTCTTAGTCAATTGGCTTGATTTACGGCTGCTGCAGCTGATATACTCCGCCTCTGCAGTTGATGGTGCTACAGTCCCCTGTTTCTTTGAACTCCATGAAAACACACCAGAACCAAGTGTAAAGACAAATCCTGATGTAGACTTCATATCATCGACTTATCCTACCCAATCACTATCAAAGTAAGCTTGTAACTGTAGGTCGTTATCCGACGAGTTGAACCTTATTCCATAGTCAGTTGTTCCTCTCAAATATCTTAACAACCTCTTAGCTGCTCCGAAGTGAGCTTCACTCGGGGATTGCATAAATCTAGACAAGAGACTTGTTGCAAACATCATATCCGGTCTTGTTACTGTTAGGTACAACAAGCTCCCGGTATTGTTGTTGTTAGGTACAACAAGCTCCCAACGAGGCTTCTATATAGTCGTGCATCAACTTTTTCCAGTCCATCTTCTTTCGATAATTTTTAGTTAACAACCAGCGGAGTCGCGACTGGTTTGCAATTCTCCATCTTGAACCTTTTCAAGATATCTTCTGCATATTTGGACTGACAAATAAAGATACCGTCATTTCTTTGATGAATTTCATTCCGAGGAAATTCGTCCTCAAACTTAAGTCTGACATCTCAAAATGTTTCTCCATCTCCTGCTTGAATGTTTGGATCAACTTCAAGTTGTTTCCTGTCACCAACAAGTCATCAACATAAAGAGAAACAATGAGAATATAAGGTTGCCTCACTGCCACTTTTCTTGAAGCCTTGCTGAGTGAAGTAGGCATCTATTCTACTGTACCAGGCCCGTGGTGCTTACTTTATGCCGTAGAGTGCCTTCTTTAGCTTATAAACGTGGCCAGGCTTGCTCTCAACTGTGAATCCTTCAGGTTGATCAACATACACCTCTTCTTCAAGGTAGCCATTGAGGAATGCTGATTTCACATCTAGCTGGTGTACTTGCCACCTTTTATGAGCCGCTAAAGCAATGAGAAGCCGTATTGTATCATGACGTGCCACAGGTGCAAAAGTCTCGTAGTAGTCAATTCCTGCTTCTTGTGCATATCCTTTTGCAACCAATCTGGCCTTGTACTTGTTGACTGTGCCATCCGGATTTATTTTAGTTTTGTAAATTCATTTTACACCAATCACTTTCTTGCCCTTTGGCCTTTCCACCAGCTCCCATGTTTGATTTTTGTTGATCATCTTTATCTCCTCCTTCATTGCAGCGTTCCATTCCATGTACTCGGACGCTTCTTCATAGTTGTCTGGCTCCGTAAATGCCATTCGACAATTTGCATAAATATCCGTAAGTGATCTAAATTTTCTGGGAGATTCAGATGATGTGCTACTGGAGAAGTCTGTATCATCTTCTGCTATCTCCTCTTCTTTGTCATTTTCCCGATTTTCTTGAGGATTGTTCTCGAATTTCCTCTCTATCTTGGAAGTTTCCCAATTCCATGTTGCCTCCTCATCGACTTCCACATCTCTACTTGTCATAATTTTCCTAGTCTTGAGATTATAGACTCTATAGCCCTTTGTTTTTTAGCTATAGCCAAGTAAGATGTCTCTTTTAGCCTTTTCTTGTAGTTTATGCCTCTTTTCTCGTGGAATATGTACATAGCAAACTGAACCAAACACTTTTAAATGCTTGACAGTAGGTTTTGTACCTTTCCAAGCTTCAATTGGGGTTATGTTGTCGACTGCTCTAGTTGACAATCTGTTCAACAAGTAGACAGCTGCGTAAACAGCTTCTCCCCAGAACTTTTTGGGCAAAATTTTCTCCGTGAGCATGCATCTAGCCATTTCCATCATGGTTCTGTTCTTCCTCTCTGACACCCTATGCTGTTGAGGTGTGTAAGGTGTTGTCAACTGGTGTTCCACGCCATTCTCTTCACAAAACTTGTCAAACTCGGTTGATGTATACTCTTTCACATTATCCGATATGATCATTTTGATCTTGCAACCACTTCGACTTTTCACAAATGTTTTGAACTTCTTGAAGACACCAAATACTTTCGATTTTTGTCTTAAGAAGTATACCCACGTCATTCTTGTGAAATCATCAATAAACAAGATAAAGTATTTATTGCCATTGAGGCAAGAAACATCGGTATGAATCAACTCAAGTTTTTCTTTGGCTCTCCAAGAACTCGTGGCAGGAAAAGGTTTTCTATATTGCTTTCTTAGTTGGCATGCTTCATACGTACTCAAATCATGTAATGGTGGCAAATCACGCACTAAGTTTTGTTGATGCATGTGTTTAAGAGCATTAATATTTCAATGACCATATCTTTTATGCCATAACTTTGTGTCATCAACTTTAGCTCTTAGTGCTTTTATAGGTGATTCATGCATCCTTAACGGGAAGCTATTGTTCTTCATAACTATTTTAGCAATTTCTCTTCCTTTTTTGTTATAAAGCATGAATTGTTTTTTAAAATGATAGAATACCCATTTTTCATCATTTGTGTCACAGTCAATAGATTCTGATCAAGTTTAGGTACCAAAAGAACATTTGGGATGAGTTTAGTACCTGATTTTGTTTGGATGGCGACGGTTCCTCTTCCTTCGGACTCGAGGACGACTTCATTTCCCATTTTGAGTGGAACTTTGACAGAAGTGTCCAGCTGTTGAAACATATCCACGTGTTTGGCCATATGACTAGTACAACCACTGTCAATGTACCAAATTTGTTTGTCGTTAGTTGAAGAAGGTTGACAAACCATAAAAAGATGTTCTCCTTCTGACTCGTCCTTGTCTACGCTGAAATTCGCATGATGTTTGCGTGTTTGATGACTATCGTTTCCTTGTTTGAGCCTGCAAAATTTTGCGATGTGCCCAACCTTGCCACAAGATTCACAAGTCTTTTTCTTCCAAATTTTTTTTTCAAGGTGATTTGTCTTCTTGCACACACCACACGATGGAAACTTATTTCTCTTGTATCCTACTTGACTGTTGATAGGCCTTTTGTTGACAAATTTATTTTCTTCTTTCGCAGCTGATGATTGGTTTTTGTGCCTTGATTGAAAGGCCTCTTCGGTTGAGTTTTCCACCTTCTTGTTAATTCTTTGTTCATGTGTTTGAAGAGAACCCACTAGCTCATTAACAGGGAGTTTAGTGAGGTCCTTAGACTCTTGAATGGCAGCAACAACTGATTTCGAATTTTTCAGGAAGGGTTATAAGTATTTTCTCTACTACCCTCTTGTCTTCCATTTTTTCTCCTTGTAACTTCATTTTGTTAACTATTTCTTAACTCTAGAGGAGTAGTCTTTGATGGACTCACCTTCCTTCATTCGAAGATTTTCTAACTCCATTCGCAAGGTTAATAACTTGATTGCTTTTACTCTCTCTGTACCTTGATATTCTTCTCGTAGAATCTCCCATGCTTCTTTAGCCGTAGTCGCACATGTTCTTTGTATACTCTTCTTTGTTCTTCTTTAGTTGAGGTATGGTAAGAGCACTATCATCTTCCGATTCTTCATAACCGTTTTCAACAATTTCCCATAACTCAATTGCTACGAGAAAAACCTTCATTCTTACCACCCAATAATCGTAGTCTTCGCCGTTGAAAATCGGTGGTGTAGGAAGCGTTATATTTGATGAACCCATTTTTTTAACTCAATCCCTTAAGATCAATGAGCTCTAGATACCACTTGTTGGATTTTTGAGGTTGAATAAATTGTACAATTGATATCAACTTGATGATTTGTTTGCTAATTATTTGTAGTTAGTTGGAGAAGAATGATTATTTGGAGAGAATTCCTTTTTTCATTCAATTTGCTTACTTTACAATGTGGTAGTACATACATATTTTTAGTTACCATAGAACTATCTAGACTTTCTAGGATATTCATTATTCTAGTCACCTTCCATGGTCCTTCTTAACTGCAGGTATTAGGATACTTTTAACAGATTCATTGACGAAATTAACTCAGTTGCCGCATATGAATGGTGGGAAGGGTCGGTACATAGCATTCTTTAGGTCACTGCATATCCTTGTGCGTGGTCCTAGAAACAGTGGCATAGTAGAAATAAAATTCACCTACTTCAGGAGTTCGTCAAGTCTGAATAAGACCATTCTTGTCTACGATCTTGTAGATCACGTGCTCTGTACAAATTAAAGAATGAAGGTTAGCTGTGATTGGGTGATCATGGAGTCAGTTTCTTTAGGGTGATTTTTTTTACTATATATTGATTTGTTACTCACTCTGGTCTATTCTACACTCATTCATCTATGTCTGTCTGCAGTTGGATATACCTATGCAAAATTGAAGTTTGTACCTATTTTATTTAGTTACTTATTAGGAACAGTGATCATGTAATCTGAAAAACTAGAGTCTAGAATTTTAGCAATAATAGATAACTATGGAAACATATCTAAATGTCTCTACAATTGAGGAGAAGAGGATTTATATATTAGAAGCTTAAACTTTTAGATAAGGTAGGTACAAATTAGCCAAACAAGTGAAAGGTCTTGGATTCAAATCTAACGCCTCCATGCCCATTTACATAAGGAGTTCAACAAACTTGTCAAAAAAGAATACCACCTTGTTAGGGGCACACTAGATATAAAATAGTATAAAATTCTCTCCCTCAAATATTTATATATTTCATGATGTGGGAAATTCAATATTTCAATCCAGGTGAAATTAGCTTAAAGCAAAACGTTCCAGTTCTTCATAAAGTACAAGTTGGGTGAGTCAAATGTATGCTCTAATTACAAATGATACATAACAAATTCTACACAATTTTCCATTTACTTGTCTTCTCATTACGCAAGAGCAGGATTTAACAACTTGCTACACCATCAGGCATGGGTAATATACTAGAAATCTTGAGATTTGGTACTCTTGTTGATTTAGTCATTCATCTGATCACCTCAGTTGACTTAATGCGCCTCGAAATAAAGAAAATGATAAAAATGCTATTTTCTTTCTTTTGGATCAGAGGATATTGTATATTACTGAATTCTATCCTTGGATATTTTGATCTGTTCTACACTATGCGAATCTTTTGCAGGTTCGGGCAACATCTGACTTGATGGTTTGTTAAATTTATTTTTACCTTGGCGGTGATGAGAAATGACATGGTAGCCAGTATACAGAAGAGATTTCCCATGCGAATTATATTTGGTGGAGATGGATGTTATATGTCACCATATAATCTATACAGTGACACTCTATTGACGAATCTCATTGCCCAGGTTACTTGAAAGTTTATTTTTTTTGCATTACTGTTGATATGACTTAGGCAAGCTAATCATAGTCTCTCTGTATTTGGGACATGCACTCCACTAGGGGATGTATAACATATTTACTCGTTAAAAACTCAACAAATTCTTTTCTATGTTTTAGCATCTAATGCATGCAATATTTTATACTTGTAGCACATACCTTCGACCTTCTGGAACCGCTTGGTGGCAGGTTTAAATGCCCAGTTGAGGACAGTGAGGTATGGTTCTATCCGCACAGCTTTGGTTCCTGTTATGAATTGGTTGAGGAGCCATGGAAACCCCCAACTTGAGTTTCACAGGGTATTATCAGCTGGGTATTCTGGTGGTGGCTGGGGACTATACTCTTCATGAACTTCATCAGTCTGAGTATTTAGACATCCATGATGCATCATCCAGGTAGTCAATATGATCCACATCAAGTTATCGTGCTTTTTAAATTATTATTGTTATTTTTTTATTAAAAAAAGATTGCAGCCTTGTAGGAGAAGTCCAAGATATAAAAGGGACTTGTATGCTAAAATTCTGCTGATAGGAAGGTGTGCTATTCATGTCCTGAGGTTCAGGAATAGCTTGTTATGTCCCTTTTTTACTAACTGAGATCTGCATTTTTACTTTTGTATGGGTATTTGTCCATTCTGATGCTTCAACTGATTTGATTAAGATAATTATGGGTGTCGATAAAGAAATGCTGGAATGTTAAAACTTTCTCGCATTATCATAAAGAACCATAGAGACACATTTATCTGCAAAATGATGGATATTTATTTTCCTGTACTTGTTCGAAAGTTTCTCTTCTGTACTAGATATTATACTGAGGATGTATTATTCAGTACATCATTAGAATTTAAGCTCACTTTTCATTGCTGATATGTTAATCTGGTGTTTGAGTTGATAGCTGGGTTGTAATGAAATAGTACCATTATTTTCTTCAAATTAGTATACATGAAACTTTTTGAAACTCTTCTTTCATTCAAATACTGCTTTTCTTTTTTGTTGTTTAGGTTATCCTTCAAATGGAGATGGTGGAAATTTTAGTATTTAATCCACCTTACCACCATATCTGACCCTTTTTTTCCCTCATAAATCTTTCAGAAACTCTGATGCAGTGGCACAAAGTAGCATCAAGCATGCAGAACAGATTCAGGCTTATACTGGCCATGTGTCATCCCGTAAAAAGATTACTGGGGCTTCAATGGTGGTATGATAAATGAAGTTACCTTGAAATCACTGGGCTATAAAAAGGACTATCTCTTCCCATTTTCTCTACTATTGCTCAATACCCGTCCTGTGGGTCGATAGGTACTCAAAACTCTGTGATATGCTGGTTAAAATAATATTCACACTTTAATGTTTGCTTACATCTTTTTCCAGGATACTGTACAGCTTTTGATTACTATCATGCTCTTGGCAGACCTTTTTGTCACTGTCCTTAAGCTGTTTCTGTTCTACTGGATATCTCTTGAAGATTTCCTAGTTGTACTTCTTATACTTCCTCTTTCGTTGCTCTCTCCCTTTCCAGCCGGCTTGAATGCCTTATTCAGTGATGGACCTCGAAAAGCTTCACTTGCGCGTGTTTACGCATTGTGGAAGGCCAACTCAATCTCAAACATTGTGAGTAATCAAACATTTAGCAGCTGCATTTTAGTTTCACCTAAATAGAAAAGGAGAGAGCTACATTTGTTGCATGAAATTAGGATATTCGTCAGTATCCTAGCTAATTTACCTTGATATACAAATTTAGTCCGAAATGCTGCGGCAAGTCCTGATTGCATGTTATTTTCCTATGATTAAGTACTAATATACTGCTCTGTTTCATATTGACTGGTCCAATTTTCTTGATCAATATTCCGTTATTGCGAATGTTAGAAACTAGTTGGTTTCATATAGATAATCAGTTTGTGGATTTTGCAGGTTGTGGCATGATTCATTATGCAATTTCCTTCATGAAGTCTCCAGAAGAGGCTAACATTTGGCATTCAAAGTGAGTTTGACTTCTCTTGTGGCATAATTTGTCTTAGCGGTGGGAATCTCAAAAATTGTGATTTTTCGAAGGTGTTTTACAACCTAATTGAAAAGGGCTTTGGGTCTACTGTGATTTCCAGTGTCAAAGTATAACCAACTGTGGGATTTCCGAACACAAGAAATCAACATTTTCAAAAGTTAATTCTAGATTTTTGGTAATAGCAAAAAGTACATTTTTTTCATAAAATCAGTCTTGATTATATCATCTTAAATATTGATTTATTAAAATCAATTATTGTAGAATTATTTTTTCCACCGATTGGTCATACTCGCCTTTAGTGTGGTTCTGCAGATACTGACAATGAACAAACCTAGTCGTCCACTATGTATGCACTCATCAGTCCAAGTATTTAACCATGTATCGCTTAAGTGAAATATTTCCAACAAAATAAGTTCATTAAGTTTCAAAGAAAACCTTTGTAGAAATTATTCGTTAATGGACTTCTGAAACTCCAGTGGGATTGGAAAAATTTCGTAGATAATTGAGTTTTTTTTCTATGTAGCCTATTACACAAAAATATTTTTTAATATGACTCAAACTGAAAATTATTTCCCTAAATGGTATTTCCCTAAATGTACCTTTTAGGTAAAATCGATTTAATAAAAATCGATATTAGCAACATCGATTCTTATTAATTAGATTAATTAACAACTAATTAATCCAAATAAAAAATCGCTATTGCCAATATCGATTATATGCCCTAATTAATAAATCCTCCCCCATTCTCATTCAGTCCAAAAGTATTAAAATTTCTATGCAAAATCTAACCAGGTAAATCCGAGGGACTGGAATCGAAAACAGCGTCAGTATTCAAGAATAATATTGGTAGGCAAGGGTAAATTGTAGAGCTTTCCCTTCAAGTAGTAAACTAATAGTTCATTATCAGTTGGGGTAAATCTGTAGCCCGCGGGGACGTGAATTCTTCCATTTACATCAAGAGTAAGCCTCCTCTCAGGGACGGACCTAGACCCCATTTCTTGGGGGGCCGATTAGGGATGGAGCTAAACCATTTTCTTTCGGAGGCGAAATTTTTTTCTGTATCAAACTCGATATTTTATCGTTTTTTGATAAAAATAACAAAAAAACTAACATAAGATAAAACAATCCTATAACTTCATCCTAGAAAAAGTGGGGAAAAAATAACTAATTTCTTTTTAAGAGTATTAGCCAAGTGAATTAAGTCAGTCCACTCAACAAACGGTTACAAATTAAGGAATTTGATCAAACATAGAAATTGAATATTAGATATTTATTGTAAAAATTGTGCATAATATAATGATTATGTTAGTATATATTTATTATAATGTCTATCAGATAATGCCCACTTAAATCATGCCTTAAATAGTTCAAAATAAATTGAGTGTTCATGAAAAAAAAGGTTAATTTAAGAAATTAAATATAATACTCCTACACAATGTCCAAGAACTTTTCCAAATATTAATAATGCCCACCGAACTAAAAGTCATGTGTGCAAAACACAATTCAATTTTAATGAAAGAAGGAAACAAAAAATGACAACTACAAGAATTGAACACTAGACTTTCAACAAAATATCATCAACCTTTCCACTCCACCACATACTTTTCTTTGTCAAATATAGCAAGTATATATATATATATATATAACTATAAAAAGATATTTTTTTCCTGGGGGACCATGGCCCCCCCAGTTCCCATTGACGTCCGTCCCTGCCTCCTCTCCTCCATCTTTCTTTTCTTGTTTCGTAAAAAATAGAAACAGAAATAGAAAATTAATTAAACAACAGAGGTTGACAATTTAATAGTTAGTTATTAATGTGAAAGTTTATGATGGAATTTGTTTCTAGAAGCAAAAACGTCCACGACCGATTTTTATTCAAGTATTCCTACTCCTATTAGGATTGGAATTCCAATTTTTTTATTTATATTATATGAAATTAGTTTTCAATGAGAATGGGGCAATTCTTCTAAAGAAACGATATTGGCAATAGCGATTCTTTACTTGGATTAATTAGTGGCTAATTAATCTAATTAATAAGAATCGATGTTGCTAATATCGATTTTTATTAAATTTAATTTTTTCTAATTTTCGGAGATGACTGATTTAGATATTGGCTATGTCGATTTTATCTAAAAATCGATGTTGCCAATAGCGATTTTACCTAAAAAGTACATTTAGGGAAATACTTTTCAGTTTGAGTCATATTGGGAAATAAATTTGTGTAATAGACTATATAGGAAAAAAATTGATGTGATACCTACTACATATAATAATAGAGAGAATTGCATTTTTGGTACACAGTTATAGGTCAATTCCCATTTTTGGTACACAGCTTTATGTGTCCAACACATTTGGTACACCTCTTTAACAAAGTTAGACACATTTGGTACAACCGTTAAATAAATTGCAAAATCACCGTTAATTCCGTTAGTTCGACACATTTGGTACACCTCTTTTACAAAATTGGCATGCGCGCGGCACATGGCTGCCCAGAAAAAAAAAAATTTGAAACTTGATAAACTTTTTTATTATATTTTATTCTTCTTCCAATATTAAACTATAAATGACATTATAATTTATTATATTTTACATGTCATATAACTAATAAATACATATTTTTAAATAATTTTTATAAATATGATAAATTAAAGTAACTTGTTTAATATATTTTATTCTTCTTGCAATATTAAACTATAAATGACATTATATAGTTTATTATATTTTACATGTCATATAAATAATAAATACATATTTTATTTATCATTATATAAATATGATATGATAAATATTATAAATACATATGATAATTTTTATAAAAGTTTATCAAGTTTAATTTTTTTTTTTTGGGCAGCCATGTGCCGCGCACATGTCAATTTTGCAAAAGAGGTGTACCAAATGTGTCGAACTAACGGAATTAACGGTGATTTTGCAATTTATTTAACGGTTGTACCAAATGTGTCGAACTTTGTTAAAGAGGTGTACCAAATGTGTTGGACACATAAAGCTGTGTACCAAAAGTGGGAATTGGCCTATAGCTGTGTACCAAAAATGCAATTCTCTCTATAATAATATTTTGAAATCTCAAATTTTCAAAATCCACTAACTATTATTTAATAATATTTTATAATCTCAATATTCCATTGAAACCATTATCCATATCGAGTTTCAAAAGTTTCGTCAAACTTTTGAAACCACTTATTGAGACCAAACTCAGTCAAACTACTTTCATATTAACCCTAACTTCCTCCGCCAAGTCAACAAAAGTCAAAATACTTTATGGCCGCACCACCACTTAAGGTGGCTGTGATCGGCGCCGGAGTCGGAGGACTCGCCACCGCCCGCGCTCTCAAATCGGTAGCCAACCACGAGATAGTAGTCTACGAAAAATCTGACCGACTCGGTGGAACCTGGGTTTACGATCCACGGGTTGAATCCGACCCATTAGGTCTCGACCCGAACAGAGAAATCGTTCATGGCAGCCTCTATCCTTCGCTCTGCACTAACCTCCCTAGACAGCTTATGGGATTTTGGGACTATCCATTTCGCACCAGAAAAAATGTTGGTGATTCCTACTACAGAACATTTCCTAAGCATGAAGAGGTGCTTCAATTTCTGATCGAGTTCGCGGATGAGTTCGAACTCACTGAGTTGATCCGATTCGGTTCTGAAATCACCCGAGTGGAACGGGTCGATTCGAGATGTGATGATTGGGTTGTTGAGTCGAGATCGAATGGGTTGTGCTCCGAAGAGGTATTTGATGCAGTAATTGTTTGTAATGGGCACCATACTCAACCAAGATTAGCTCATCTTCAAGGTCTTATTATTTGTCAATTAAAATCTTATTGATCTCATCAATTTAGTACAATAATGAATAATGATTAATTAATTAATTAATTGTTTCATTTCAGGCATTGAAAAATGGCCTGGAAAACAGTTGCATAGTCATAACTATCGTGGTCCCGAGCTATTTCAAGATAAAGTACACTATATATGGATAAGGATTAAAGAAAAAATGTAAGAAGGATTGAAATAATTTGTTTTTCTATGTGTAGATTGTGGTGGTGATTGGAGATGGGCCTAGTGGAGTTGATATTTCTATTGAAATTTCTGCGGTAGCTAAACAAGTTCATGTTTCATCAAAAGATCCCAATATTACAATTTCCAAGTTGAATCATAAGGATAATATTTGGCAGCACTCCAAGGTAATTAATTATATTCTCGGATTAACCAAAAAATGTTTTCAATCCATTTAGATTGCTTTGGCTTTTGATTTGAAGTTTCGAAGAGTTTTCTGAACTTTTAGTGAGAATGCGAAGTTGTTTTATATTATTTGAAGTAGTGTACAATGGGATACTTACATATACACTATTTTATATAATATTCTTGCAGATCAATTGTGTTCATGAAAATGGAGAAGTTGAATTCATAGATGGGGCTTCAGTCTTGGCAGATATCATCCTTCATTGTACAGGGTACAATCAATTTTTTTTCTTTTCCTTTTCTCCTTCTTTTCTTTTCCTTGAGAGCATTTATCTGGAATTTATTTCTACAAATATTATAGGTTCGAGTATCATATGCCCTTCTTGAAAACAGATGGAACTGTGAGCGTGGATGATAACCGTGTTGGACCTCTTTACAAACACGTATTTCCTCCAAAACATGCTCCCAGACTCTCTTTCATTGGACTTACATATGGGGTGAGTTAAAATATGTAATTCAAACTTAGGATTATCAAGATAAGTAACTCCATTGCTTTAGAGTAAACACGAGCTACGATTTTTTTTTTTTTGCCACAGGGTCTTGTGGTAATGACGATAGATTTACAAGCAAAATGGGTGGCAAATGTTTTATCTGGTAAGCAAACTCTTCCATCTGAAGAAGAGATGTTGGCTGACACTGAACGACACTACATGCAAATGGAGGCCAAAGGGATACCCAAACATCACACTCATCGCATTCGTCATGAGGTTTACTCTCTTTATATTTCAACTTTTGTATAATTAATTGGTCGGTATAATCAAAATTTTAGTACTATTGAGAGAGAAAAAAAACACCATTGAGTTAAAATCAATAGGGTGTTGGATGGGGTGGGATGGACAAAACAATGTCTTTTAATTGTTCCAATCGACAAATTTGTCAGTTAGACCATGACTGTTTTGACAGTTTAGCGCAAAATGGGTAAAAGGCTGAGGAATGAAGTAAAATAAATGGGGGGGGGGGGGGGGGGGGGGGATTGCGAATACGAAATGGTGAAAGGTAAAGTGTAAAAACGGCTTGATCGAAGGTGAGGGTTAAAATGCAAATTTTCCTTGAATTTCTGGTTTTACTCTTTCAGCCTTACAATCCCAATTTTATTTTTTTTATGAGTAGTTTAATCATTAATTAGGTTTGTTTGTGTGCTTTCTTTTAGCATTTCTTTGAGTACCTGGATTGGCTAGCTACTGAAGCCGGATATGCAAAAATGGATGAAGAAACCAAGCTTATAACTAAGAATTATTTCAAATTTGTGGTTGAAAATGGTTTTTGGAGGGCAAAAGAGTGGGAATTGAGTAAGGCTTGAAGAATGGAAAATATGATTAGTTTGATTCTTGGATTTTAGTAAGGAAATAACTTAATGTAAAATGTTTTATTTGCATAACATATAGCTTCATTTTCAATTCTTTTAGTCACTTTATGCACTGAAATTTAAGACAGGCCTATGAATTTTTTAGAGAGACTAGGGCGCTAATTGTTTTTGCCGTTTTCCAATATTTTTTTGTGTTTAGGGAATGCTAATCAAACATGGTTTGGTTTTTACTTTCTGAATAAATTTTTGGTCTCTCAATTTTCTTTTTCTCAAACTACTCTATCAAGAGTCGAAAAAACAACAATTTTATTATCTCTAAACAAAATATATATTAACTCTACTCTGATTTAACATAAAATAAAATATTTCTAACCCAATTTATCTCACATAATAAACATGGTTTGACGTAAAGTCTTACACAAATAATCTAACTCTTCCAAAAATAACCTACACTTATTTTATTTCTCAAATCAATCTCTTAAAACCTAAATAAAGAACATTACGCAAATCAAGATCATTTCACGAACATCCACTACTCTCCAAAACGACTTTTTCAAACATCAAACAAACAGGTCCTAGAGGTTCCAGAAGTTTGCTTGATTCAATTATAAGAAGTAGAAAATGAATAATGAGAAGCCCTTTAATTTTATTCCAAGGCATTAATTCTTAAGTTGATTTGTTGGAATTATTTGTCATCTACAAGATAGAAGTCTTCTCTAAAAAAAAAAGAAATACAAGATAGAAGTCCCAAATTCTCTGATTTGACAAATGCCTAGTTTCACTACAAATCTGAAAACCTCAGGTAAAGTGTAAAAATGGCTTGATCGAAGTTGAGGGTTAAAATGCAAATTTTCCTTGAATTTCTGATTTTACTCTTTCAGCCTTACAATGGATTTTACTCTTTCAGCCTTACAATCCCAATTTTATTTTTTTATGAGTAGTTTAATCATTAATTAGGTTTGTTTGTGTGCTTTCTTTTAGCATTTCTTTGAGTACCTGGATTTGCTAGCTACTGAAGCCGGATATGCAGAAGTGGATGAAGAAACCAAGCTTATAACTAAGAATTATTTCAATTTTGTGGTTGAAAATGGTTTTTGGAGGGCAAAAGAGTGGGAATTGAGTAAGGCTTGAAGAATGGAAAATATGACTAGTTTGATTCTTGGATTTTAGTAAGGAAATAACTTAGCGTAAAATGTTTTATTTGCATAACATATAGCTTCATTTTACATTCTTTTAGTCACTTTATGCACTGAAATTTAAGACTGGCCTGTGAAATTTTTAGAGAGACTAGGGGGTTGTTTGTTTTCGCCGTTTTCCAATTTTTTTTTGTGTGTTTAGGGAATGCCAATCAAACATGGTTTTTACTTTCTGAAATAAATTTTTCGTCTCTCAATTTTCTTTTTCTCAAACTATTCTATCAAGAGTCAAACAAACAACAATTTTATTATCTCTAAACAAAATATATATTGACTCTACTCTGATTTGACATAAAATAACATATTTCTAACCTAATTTATCTCACATAATAATTATGGTTTGATGTAAAGTCTTACACAAATAATCTAACTCTTCCAAAAATAACCTATACTTATTTTATTTCTCAAATCGATCTCTTAAAACCCAAACAATGAACATTACGCAAATCAAGATCATTTCACGAACATCCACTACTCTCCCAAACGGCTTTTCAAAACATCAAACAAACAGGTCCTAGAGGTTCCAAAAACTTGCTTGATTCAATTATAAGAAGTAGAAAATGAATAATGAGAAGCCCTTCAATTTTATTCCAAGGCATTAATTCTTAAGTTGATTTGTTGGAATTATTTGTCCTTTACAAAATAGAAGTCTTCTCTAAAAAAAAAAAAGAAACACAAGATAGAAGTCCCAAATTCGAAATGCCTAGTTTCACGCCAAATCTGAAAACCTCAGGTAATTTGTAGGATTTTTCTAGGGTCCGGGCATGTAAGTTATGCACGCATATGCGGGAAGCCTCATCATACCATTCATTTGATTCATATTGATTTGAGTGGTTAATTAGGTAACTTGGTCAAATATAATTTGAAACTATTGATTTTAATTAAATTTTGATTTGCTTAATTTACCCTTTATCTTATTTTTGCTTGTAAAAAAATATAAAAACCGTTCTCATATAAAAAGATTATTTTATCGCCAATTTTGACAAAAAATGACATTGACCATCTTTGTCTTTTGCAATTTAACGAATTGAAAGGGGAGGATCCAGAAATACAGGAAGTGGGTGCTAAGCATAGATCAAATTTTTGATAAGTTACCCCCAAAAATACCAAAGTTCTTGTATTCGAGTTAACCAAAATGAGAATATATAGTAGTTCCTACTTTAACACATATTTTTTTTATTTACAATTCTTCCTAAAAATTTTCAAAAAATTTCGAAAAGTTTCTAATATACAACTGACCGAAACATATGTAAAAAATGAAACTTTAATACTTGGAGTATAAGATTCTAGGATAAATTAAATACAATTTCATATGATCCACGATTAATGGCACCGATTTTTAATTTTATAAAATTTTTCCATAATAGTCAGGTGCCGAGTTAGATCAATATTTTTTTTGGGGGGGGGGGGGGGGGGGGGTTATTTGGTTATTTAGTAATTTATTAATAAAACATATAATAAAAAATCGAATTCTCTTGATTATTATTAAAAAGGAAATAAAATTTAAAAAAAATATTTGAAAATAACAAAAATCTAAGAACAATTATTCAGAAAGAAAAAGAAGTTAAAAGAATAATTGCTAAGAAAGGAAAAGAAATTAAAAGAACAATTATTGAAAAAAATAAAAGAATTTAAAAGAATAATTGCTATAAAACAAAAAAAGACTATAAAATATGTAACAAAGGAAATGATACTCCTTGAATTTGAACTCACGACAATATTGATAAACATGCATAATCAAATCAAGTAATATTAAATTATCGGGTCAAACTCCATATGGTAAAGAGTTTGACTAAGTCTTAGCTCAAACCTAAGTTTCAGGTCAAAATGAAACCTACACAGATCTACTTGAGAACTATAAAATTATTGATTTGACATCTGTCATCTACTTTTTACACATAAAGTTAGAGTTTTTTCCTATATAGCCTATTACACAATAATATTTTCCAATATGACTCAAACTGAAAAGTATTTCCCTAAATGTACCTTTTAGGTAAAATCGCTATTGGCAACATCGATTTTAGGTAAAATCGACACAACCAATATCAATTTATCAGTCTTCTCCGATAATTAAAAAAAATAAATTTAATAAAAATTGATATTAGCAACATCGATTCTTTTTAATTAGATTAATTAGCAACTAATTAATCCAAGTAAAGAATCGCTATTGCCAATATCGATTTTATGCCCTAATTAATAAATCCTCCCCCATTCTCATTCAGTCCAAAAGTATTAAATTTCTATGCAAATTCTAACCAGGTAAATCCGAGGGACTGGAATCGAAAACGGCGTCGTATTCAAGAATTATATTGCTAGTATCGATTCTTTTAAAGAATCGATATTGGCAATAGCGATTCTTTACTTGGATTAATTAGTGGCTAATTAATCTAATTAATAAGAATCAATGTTGCTAATATCGATTTTTATTAAAATTAATTTTTTTTTAATTTTCGGAGATGACTGATAAATAGATATTGGCTATGTCAATTTTATCTTAAAATCGATGTTGCCAATAACGATTTTACCTAAAAGGTACATTTAGGGAAATACTTTTCAGTTTGAGTCATATTGGGAAATAAACTTGTGTACTAGACTATATAGGGAAAAAATTGATTTGACACCTATTACATATTTTTCTCCCCCAAACCCCCACAACCAAACTCCAATCCAAATCAAATATCAAATTTTTCAAAATTCACTAACTATTATTTAATAATATTTTATAATCTAAATATTCCATTGAAACCATTATCCAAATTGAGTTTCAAAAGTTTCGTCAAACTTTTGAAACCACTTATTGAGACCAAACCGAGACCAAACTCTGTCCACTACTTTCATATTAACCCTAACTTCCTCCGCCAAGTCAACAAAAGTCAAAATACTTTATGGCCGCACCGCCACACAAGGTGGCTGTGATCGCCGCCGGAGTCGGAGGACTCGCCACCGCTCGTGCTCTCAAATCAGTGGCCAACCACGAGATAGTAGTCTACGAAAAATCTAAAATCTAACCGACTCGTTGGAACCTGGGTTTACGATCCACGGGTTGAATTCGACCCATTAGGTCTCGACCCGAACAGAGAAATCGTTCATGGCAGCCTCTATCCTTCGCTCTGCACTAACCTCCCTAGACAGCTTATGGGATTTTGGGACTATCCGTTTCGCACTAGAAAAAATGTTGGTGATTCCTACTACAGAACATTTCCGAAGCATGAAAAGGTGCTTCAATTTCTTATCGAGTTCGCCGATGAGTTGGAACTCACTGAGTTGATCCGATTCGGTCCTGAAGTCACCCGAGCGGAACGGGTCGATTCGAGATGTGATGATTGGGTTGTTGAGTCGAGATCGAATGGGTTGTGCTCCGAAGAGGTATTTGATGCAGTAATTGCTTGTAATGGGCACCATACTCAACCAAGATTAGCTCATCTTCAAGGTCTTATTATTTGTCAATTAAAATCTTATTGATCTGATCAATTTAGTATAATAATGAATAATGATTAATTAATTAATTAATTGTGATTTAACCATTTTCCGTAGGTTTAGATTAAATCAATGATACTGGTTTATGATGTATGATTATATGGAGATTATAGGGTCTAGTTACTTTATTCCGGATGGATGAATCTCAAGAAAGAACAATATGTAAAGAGCAATAAGAACACGAGACAAAGAATATTGAATATAGTATAGCAAAAGCTTTTCTATTAATATTGATATTAGATTGCCCCAGTATGTAGGCGTAAGATTGAGAATATTGTTATCCTTTATAGAATGTTGAGCTAGCTATTTATATAATACTAACCCTAGCTATACAAGGAAACACAATCCTACTAGGTCTCGGGGTATTTGATCCTTCTTGAACTCGGACTTCGGTCTGATCGCTATGAATAAATATCTCTGGTCGGATCGAATGGTTGTTTAGCGAATCAGTCTCTTGGTCGAGCTGATCGAGTATCATCTTGTCGCTCCGAGTGTTATATTGGGTGTAAAATAGCCCCCATCAGTATTCCCTCACTTCTTCGAGCTTATATGCAGTAGAAGCTCGTAGAAGTAGATGGTTTCATACGACTGTCTTTCCTATGAATTTTGTCTCGTTAAAAACCTTACTTGGAAAAAACCCTGTGGGAAAAAATCCTAAGTAAGGAAAAGAGTGCTACATTTCATAGATAGTCGTTTTGTTGTTGCCGAACAGTAGCATTAACCGTTTTCGAGGAGGCGGGTTTTCTTCATTGATTGGCGGGAATATGATCAGTCACGAAAGGTTTGAAGCGTCACTTTAGCCTTCTATATAAATAGGCGATCATAGTTTCACCCATTTTTTACTTTCTACCTCTAATTTTCTTGCTCGATAGTTCTTTTAAATATCGTGTTTATCGATCACTAATTTCCGAAGATCCAATAATATGGCCTCCATTTCGAAAAACCCTTCCTCCTCTTCTGTTGATCAAGACATTCCCATTATCGATGTGGGGGCTTTTTACACTGCCCATTTCAATCATGGTCTTCGTCTTCCTTTGTCTGCCTTATTCCTTGATATTTTAAGGATATTCAGTGTTTCTTTAACACAACTGGTCCCTAACTCCGTAGCTTTTGTCGTTTGTTTTTCTGTCTTGATGATTGCCAAAGGGTTTCAACCCTCTTTTCATAATTTTACCCAGTTATTTCGTTTTAATATTTCTAGATCTTCAAATCATGGATACTTTTTCGCTAGTCAAAAGTCATGTCGATCTATTTTTGATTCTCCGGTTTCCAGTAATTCCGACTGGAAAACATGCTTTTTCTTTGTCCGTCCTCCCACTCACCTTACTTTAGTTGATGGTTCTACAAAACCTTTCTCGTGGGAATTCCAAGTGGATTTTCGGTGGTCGCTCGGTTGAGGGACAATTTATTCCCGACGATCCAAAGTTTGTGGAGGAGATAGTGGAGATGCGCGCTGACAAATATCAATGCGCTCTTCTTATTGGAGAGGCTTTTCTTCGCAAGGCTAGCCTAAGTTCTCACACTTTTCCTATCTCTTCTTCTAGTCAATCGCTTGGTAAGCGTTTAAATTTCACTGTTGTATTTACTTTATTTTCTCTTTGAATAACATTTTGACTAGAATTCGTTCTTCTCAGTCTCCCTGGTAGAAAATTCTCGGCATTCCCCAAAGGAAAAAATGGTTCTATCAAAGTCTACCAAAACGATGGAGAACCATCTAATTGAGCAAAGAGTGTCCAGGAAGAGGAAATTGGATCTAGGTCCAGATTCTGATGACTATAGAGAGGAATCCCTAGATCCTTCCCAAGAAACTCCTCAGGAACCTTCTACTTCACAAACTTCTGGTCCCTCAAGGACAGGACAGGGTTATCCGCCTCTCCAACTCAGAACTTCCCTCGGTATCCGTGGTTGTCGTAGCTGGTCGATGCCCCATCCCACTGATGCACCGGCTAAAAGGAGAAAGCAGTTTTATGGTCGCTCTGGCGAGGACCTTTCTTTACTTTGCGAACATCACCCAAAGCCAACCCTTGTCGAGATGATCGAAGATCATTTAGAGGGAAAATTGGCGGCTGATTACTCTGAAAATGATTCTTTAATCCATGACGATAAGGAGAATGCAGTAGATAAGGCTACTCGTATCCTTCTCTCTGGCGTTTTCACACGAGACATCAATAAGCTGCTCCACAAAAACCCCTTGGAGAAGTTACAGAAAGCTTCTCTCTATGCTGAGAAGGTAAATATTTTTACATGCCTTTATTTTTATGTTAATATTTTGAAGGATTTTCTTTCAACTAGATTTATCCTTTTGATTCCTCAGACTAGCACTTGTCTTTTGTCATTCGCTTATAAGGTTGCCCTTTGGAAGCAACAGTGTGAATTTCTCGAGGAGAGGAATAGGACATTGCTTCAGACGCTGGCCCTTCCACCTTTTCCTTGCTTCCACCTCAAGCCGAAAATTCTCTGGGTATGGGGACTGACGATCCTCATATTTGAAACAGCATTTTGGAGACTTCTCGTGCCCAAGAGCGGGTTAACCAGCTGGCCAAGGAGCTGGACGATCACCAAATCCAGTATACTACACGTGTCAGCGAGTTGGAGTCACAAGTTGCTAGTCTCCAGGCTTCCTTGGACGATTATGAAGAGAATCTTCCTCTCGGTGGTCTTACCGATCGATATGGTAGAAATCCTGGCGAAAAAGTGATTCGCGAGTTCCTTAATTCCCCGGTTCATACTGCTTTGGTATATCGGAAGGTTGGTCCCCTTCTTGAAAGTACCTTTAAGAAGGCGATCCACCAGATGGTTGTCATGCGATTGATCGAAGATCGCCGGAGAGAATATTTCAGAGCCACACATGTTAGCCTTAATCGTTATGGCGAGGAGTATTCTTCTTCTGACCTGCCGAACGTCGAATATAAACACTTTCCTTTGGCTCATTTGGTTGAGGAGTTTGGAAAACCTCTACTGAATCCTCCTTCGGATATAAATCCAGAAGTCGATAATAATTTAGTTGATCAAGAGAGTGAGGAAGAAAACCCCAACACAAATGGAGAGGAAGGGGCGACCGGCGATTAGGAAGTTCACGTTGGCGATCAAGAAGTTCTCATTGGCGATCAGCAGGAGATAGTAGAGAGTGACCAACAACCTCCGGATAGGAGCAATAAATAATTTTTGAATAGTAAATTTTTGTTAATGCGTAATTTGTAATTTTACTCCTTTAACCCTTCTAATAAGACGATTTGTATTCCTGATTTATGATATTAACTCCTTCATTTATTATGATGCTTTAGACATAAGTCTTCCATTCCAGCATAATCATTATGTTTGCGTCTTTTCGACTTCGTGTGATTGTTCATTGGTCAGGTTTTCTGTTTCGCGCCTGTTCGCAAGGTCCAATGCGTCTTTTCCCTTAGTATAAATACTCTAGGTAAAAAGCTCTTCGCTACTTTACTGCGCGTCCCTGTTAAAATTTTCTCCCCAGCAGGTCGATAAGCTTTTCTCGATATTAAAAATCATCTTCTAGTTTCTGAGGATGAACAATCTTTTTGGTAACACTTCCAAGCGTACTTCACGCGATAACCCCAGAAACCCTAAACCAAAAAGGTCTCGCAACGAGGGGCCTTCGACTGATCTTCCTCGTTTCCAGACCGTTAGAAGGTCGGGGACTCAGACTCCTGCTGTCCCTTCTGATCGTTTGAGCGACGTGAATGTTAGTTCGGAGTTTTCTCAACAAAATCCCATTATCCCTTCTGATTTTGAAAGGAGACCTTCCCCTGGTCGTGTTGCTTTTGGGGATATGTCCAACATGGAGCAATCTTTTAACATTCATGTTTCTTCCACTGTTCCTTCATTCGAGCATAATTTGCATGAGTATGCTCTCGACAACTCAAATCCTTCCTCTTCTGCTACTGAGTTGGTTATTGGTGAAGGTCAAGAAAACGATACCGTTGGTCCAGCGATTAGTGGCCAGGTTATAGATCCCTCTTTGGTTAGTTTTCACCCTCAGTCAGTCAGTCAAAGCTTTACGGATTTTTTACTTTATGATACCACTGCCATGATTACTTCTTTCGAGGCTGGTGGTTCTTCTGGAGGTCGGGCCGGACATAGGTCCGGTCGGAGGACGGTAATCTCTTACTCCGGGAAGGAAACTTCTGTGAGCCCTAATGAGAGGGAATCCCCGCGTGTGTTGGATGACCGTTGTATCTTGGAGCAAATTAAGGATATAACCGAGTCTGAAATCCCTCGTCTTGATAAGATTCCTTTAAATTCTGTCCTGCCCGATTCTCGTGAACTCGATCCTCTATCCTGGGACCTGGGTCTTAGTACCATTTTGCCTGGCGAGTTGAAGAAGCATGAGGGTACTTCTGCCCTTCATCTTGTTCAGTCCCTGTTCAAACAATTCGAGCAGGTACTTATTTGATTTAACTTATTCTCATACTATTTTTCGTTGTCTTGTCGTTTATAATTTCTTTCTTCTCAAGGGAAATATTATGCTCTGCAACTGGGTGCCCAGTATGATGAATTGTGGCTTAGTAGAGAGAATTTGAGGCTTCATTTGGATACGGAGACAACAAAGGCCAAGGGGCAAGCTCTTCAGATTGAGCTTTTTAATGATGATCTCCAGAAGTTACGTGAAGAAAAATTAGCTCTTGAGAAGGAGAAGGATGATCTGGCTCAATTTAATGCCAATTTAGAGGAGTCTCGTCAGCGTGCCTTTGAAGAAGGTTATGATGCATGTTATCAGAAGCGTCAAGAGGAAGTGAGGGCATTTCTTGATACAACTACTCCTCGAAAGGGTGCTTCTTCGAGCAGACCCGCTGGTGATGATCAGTCCTGATGACTTGCTTCTTCATTTTTTTAATTATTTTTTTATTATTGGTAGACTAAAACCGATATGTGGTTGCTAGGGGATAATTCATCCTTAGCATATTTTGTATAACCACAATATTTTGCTGTAAATACTATATGTTAATTCCAATCTTTATTGGAGAATGAATTTGAATTATTTGATCGAGTAGATAGTTTAAGATTTAAAAATCTTTATTCCAATACTTTTGTAAGCAAATCAAAGCTGCTTGTTAAGTAAATGGTTCAAATATAAAGCTCCATAGAAACTTATCTGGATTGACTTGAGGGTTACCAGTATTGTTGAAAGGAACAATCTGTTGTTGTCGATCAGTCATGAGTTCTTTCAAAATCAAGAAGTTCCTCACAATTTTGTTATTTACTGTTGAAGTGTTGGATTTAGTAAATCCATTCGTTGACTATGCATAGTCCCTAGCCAACCCTTGTAATCATGTTAAATTTCAAAGCTATTGCTTTATGGAATGTGATCTTATCTTGATAAGTCTTTTATCTTGTACAGTAGCTGCGTAGTGAGCTATCATGTTCATCGGTGATCGATTAGCCGCCATTGTCAGGCATAAATTTGTCTTTTGTGAAGTTCTATATAAGGGCTTCCTTGCAACTTCTTTTGAAGCATTTCTTTTTCTTAGAGTTAAATCCCTTAGAAAAGCCTTTCTGCTGCCTTTGTAATTCCATGTTTCTGTGTACTGATTGCGAGCTTCAGTATCCTAAAATACAACAACCAGTGTACCAACATGTCAAATTTTTGGTATGGGGAGGAATTGGAAAATGTAGAACCATTAAGTAGATCTAGCCTGTTCAGACCTCCTTAAGCAATTATTTGGAATGTGAAGTGACAAGTCCGTATGCTCTAGCAAGGATAACTGTCTCTGTTATTATTCTGTCAGATCTCTTGGACTCTGAGAGGAAAGCTGGATTTTATGTCGTCAGGCTCTTATTTGTTGTCAAAACGATCAACTATTTTGTCTTTCTGCTTGTAGTTCATTTATTTTTTTGGTAGAAGTAATTATCCCTCGTTTAAATCTCCTTTTCTTAAGGATTCTGTTCGTCGGTCGAGCATTCTTCGTAAAGTTCCAAGATGTATCTCAAAGAATCCACCGGAGCGTATATGGATTTTCCATCCTGGTCGTTTTGACCTTGATACTTTACATTCATCGAGCAGTTTCATCGACAATCCTAGTGTCGTTCCAACTTACTGGCATTAAATTTGGGAAGTCAAAAGTCGCATTCTCGTCCCTTGATCATATTTCTATCCAACCGTACGATTAGCTTAAAATTTCCCTATAAATAGACATTTTGCTTCTTCCATATCTATCCATACCGTATGAAATGGAGATATCAGTTTCTTTGGGTTTCATTTTGCCCAGTGATCCCATAATTTTCAAGAAGTCACATTATCGTGATCCATTATCTTATAATAACTCAAGCATCATTTGCCTTGTACTGACAGGTCCCATTGATGCCCTACCTTGTACTGACGGGTCCCATGTGGCCTCAGCTTTTGTCTTCATGAGGTTGAGGTCCATGGTATTTTGTTTGCACATGGAGGGTTCATACTTACCAGGCATCCCTGTTCTTGGATGTTACCTCCAGAGTGATAGACCGCCGGGGTATGCTGGTAAATTTTCACTTTCGCAATGGTCCTTGCAAGATCCTGCTTTAGAGTAAAATTCAACCCCATCTTTCAAGTAGGGGCTCGTTTTGATCGAATGACCGCTACAAGATATCTGGCTTGTAATGGCCGTTCGGCCTAAGGGGAGGATCAATCTTCAGAGTCCGACATCGAACTAAAGAAGTCGATCATCCCGAGCAGCATGCTTCTTAGGTGGTGGAAGAGAAACCTCGAGGTATCAAGAAGGAGATTGATGTTTTCGTGGACATTGTCGTGAAAAACCCTGATCTATAGAATAGGATTTTCCTCTTTTGTATTTGTAATGATGTGTAAATCAAACAATGTTCTTTGTATTCAGATGAATAAAACTCCATATTTCTTTATATCTTTTATCTTCATAAGCTTGTTCTTGCTTTGATTTCTCTCGATCTTGTTGCTTAGAGTTTTTACCAATAATGGCTTTAACATGTTAATCGTCGTTTTTGGAGATTGATGAGTATTTATCGAGCGGATCGATTTTACTCAGTTTTGTACTTAGGTTTATTACCAATAATTTGCTTTAACCTATTTAACTGTCGTTATGGAGATCGAGAAGTGTTTATCGAGTCAATCGATTTTATTCAACTCTTTAGGACTTAGGTTTTTTTACCAATTATTGGCTTTAACCTATTTAACTGTCGTTATGGAGATTGAGGAGTGTTTATCGAGCAAATCGATTTTACTCAACTCTTTAGGACTTAGGCTTTTTACCAATTATTGGTTTTAACCTATTTAACTGTCGTTATGGATATCGAGGAGTGTTTATCGAGCGTATCGATTTTACTCAACTCTTTAGGACTTAGGTTTTTTACCAATTATTGGCTTTAACCTAGTAAGTCGTCGTTATGGAAATCGAGGAGTGTTTATCGAGCGAATCGATTTTACTCAACTCTTTAGGACTTAGGTTTTTAACCAATTATTGGCTTTAACCTAGTAAGTCGTCGTTATGGTGATCGAGGGAATCGATTTTACTCAACTCTTTAGGACTTAGGTTTTTTACCAATTATTGACTTTAACCTATTTAATTGTCGTTATGGAGATCGAGGATTGTTTATCGAGCGTATCGATTTTACTCAACTCTTTAGGACTTAGGTTTTTTTACCAATTATTGGCTTTAACCTAGTAAGTCGTCGTTATGGAGATCGAGGAGTGTTTATCGAGCGAATCGATTTTACTCAACTCTTTTGGACTTAAGTTTTTTACCAATTATTGGCTTTAACCTAGTAAGTCATCGTTATGGAGATCGAGGAGTGTTTATCGAGCGAATCGATTTTACTCAACTCTTTAGGACTTAGATTTTTACCAATTATTGGCTTTAACCTATTTAACTGTCGTTATGGAGATCGAGGAGTGTTTATCGAGCGTATCGATTTTACTCAACTCTTTAGGACTTAGGTTTTTTACCAATTATTGGCTTTAACCTAGTAAGTCATCGTTATGAAGATCGAGGAGTGTTTATCGAGCGAATCGATGTTACTCAACTCTTTAGGACTTAGGTTTTTTTACCAATTATTGGCTTTAACCTAGTAAGTCGTCGTTATGGAGATCGAGGAGTGTTTATCGAGCGAATCGATTTTACTCAACTCTTTAGGACTTAGGTTTTTTTACCAATTATTGGCTTTAACCTATTTAACTGTCGTTATGGAGATCGAGGAGTGTTTATCGAGCGTATCGATTTTACTCAACTCTTTAGGACTTAGGTTTTTTACCAATTATTGGCTTTAACCTAGTAAGTCGTCGTTATGGAGATCGAGGAATGTTTATATATCGAGCGAATCGATTTTACTCAACTCTTTAGGACTTAGGTTTTTTACCAATTATTGGCTTTAACCTAGTAAGTCGTCGTTATGGAGATCGATGAGTGTTTATCGAGCGAATCGATTTTACTCGACTCTTTAGGACTTAGGTTTTTTTACCAATTATTGGCTTTAACCTAGTAAATCTTTGATGCATCAAGTAACTCATAACCATTGATTATATTTCAAAAGAATTCTTAAGCAAAAAGCTTTAATTGCAACAAATAGTACGAAAAGGTTTTAAAACGAAATAAGCAAAATTAAAAATATTAATAAGGATAACTACTAGGATTCACTTTCCATAGTATCTTCTCAGATTGGCTGCGTTCCAAGTCCTCAGTAGGCGTGTTCTGTCCAAGTGTGCAATTTTGTATGAACCTTTCTTTCCTACACCAACAACGATGTATGGTCCATCCCAATTCTTTTGCAATTTTCCTACGTGCTTGGACACCTCTACTTTCTGCAATACTAAGTCCCCTTCTTTGAAGGTTCGTATGCGCACTTTTTGGTTGTAGGCTTTTTCCATGTTTGTTTTAGCGACCTGTAAACGCACTGCAGCCCTTTCTCTTAAAGTTTCGATCAGGTCGACATCATCTTTTCTAGCCTTTTCATTTTCCTCGCTATCATACATCTCAATCCTCAGTGTCGGGACTAATGTTTCTACTGGAATCATGGCCTCCGAGCCATATATCAAGCTGAATGGGGTTTCGCCGGTCGAGGCCCTGGCAGTCGTCCGATTTGCCCAAAGCACTCCAGGGAGTTCATCCAGCCATCTTCCTTTGGCTGCCCCTAATCTTTTCTCCAGAGATTTTATTATTTCACGGTTTGCAACTTCAGTTTGTCCGTTTGCTCTTGGGTGTCCTACTGAGGTGAAGTTTTGTTGAATTCCCAGTTTAGAGCACCATTCCAATATTTGTTTTCCCGCGACTTGAGTTCCATTATCAGAGATCAGGATTCATGGGATGCCAAATCGACATACTATGAACTTCCATAGGAAATTAATTACTTGAAACTGCGTTATCCGAGCAAGAGCGATGCATTCTATTCTCTTGTTGAAATATTCGACAGCTACTAAAACATAAGTTTTCTTAGACCTGGCTACCTGGAATGGTCCCACAATGTATATTCCCCACTGATCAAATGGCCAGCATACGGGTATCGGGTGCATGTTTTCGGCTGGTTGATGGCTTATATTAGAGTGAACTTGGCAATGATGACATTTTTGCACATATTGGACAGCATCCTTATTTAAGGTAGGCCAATAGCTGTTCGGAGACATTTCAAAGCTAAAGCCCTGACTCCACTGTGGTTTCCTGCTTCCCCTTCGTGTATTTCTCGAAGTACATCATTGGTTTGTGGTTCGGAAATGCACTTCAGTAGAACTCCGGATACCGATCTTCTATAGAGTTTTCCCTCTAACATTGTGTATCTTGGCGCTCGATATTTTATTTTCCAAGCCTCATTTTGGTCAGGCGGCAGGTTTCCTTCTCGTAGGTAATCCACCATTGGAGTCATCCAATTCTTTTCTGGTTCTTCGATTTCCATCATTTCAGCTACGGGTGGTGTCATCGATATCGATTGCCGGTGTATTTGAGATCAACCAATTGATCACCCTTTCGGTACTGCCATCATGCGATCCCGTGAATCTAGAAAGCTGATCTGCCCACTTGTTCTCCGAACGGGGAACATTCTGTATTTCGAAATTCTCGAATTTTTCAGTCAATTCTTTTACTTTGGTGAGGTACTTGATCATGTTGAATTCCTTTGCTTCGTATAGACCTTCAATTTGTCTTTGTACCAACTCTGAATCAGTTAATACTTTGAGACTTTTTATGTTGGCTTTGATCGCCATTTCCATTCCTGCAATCAACGCTTCATACTCGGCTTCATTGTTGGTCACCACGAAGTCTAATGTGATCGCATAGTTTATATCCTCTTTATTTGGGCCGGTAAAATTGATTCCAGCACCTCCTCCTTCTCTGTTCGAGGCACCATCGACATGCATCAGCCAGGTGTGATTTTCAACAATTAGGATTTCACCATCACAACTGGCCGAGTCATTGGGTTCTTGTGTTAAGGTCGGAGTTTCTAATAGAAAGTCGGCCAGAACTTGAGCCTTGATAGCGATTCGCGGTTCATATTCGATTTCGAACTGTCCTAATTCGATTGCACACTTAATCAATCTACCAGAGGCTTTTGGCTTCGCCAAGACTTGTCTTAGCGGTTGGTTTGTAAGCACAACGATCTTATAGGTTAAAAAGTATGGTCGGAGTTTACGCGGTGCCATCACTAAGGCAAGAGCAAATTTCTCTATCTCCAAGTAATTCTTCTCCGCTCCTTGTAGTAACTTACTTAGGTAGTAAACAGGCTTATGTTCAGTGCCTTCTATCTTTACCAAAACCGAACTAATGGCTGCTGCTGAGATATATATGTAGAGGTATAAAGGTTCACCTTCAGTTGGTTTGACTAACAATGGAGAAGAGGTTAAGTAATACTTTAATTGGTTGAATGCTTGATCGCACTTTTCGGTCCAAACAAAGTTTTTCACCTTCCATAAAGTCTGAAAGAAAGGCAAACTTCTATCTGCTGACTTGGAGACAAACCTGTTCAATGCTACAATTTTTCCTACTAAACTTTGTACTTGGGAGATTGTCTTAGGTGGTCTCATTTCAGTTATAGCTCGAATCTTTTTGGGATTTGCTTCAATCCCTCGTTGATGGACCATATATCCTAAGAATTTTCTAGATTTAACCCCAAAAGTACATTTTGCGGGATTAAGCTTAATGCGGTATTTTCTCAATATCTGGAAACATCGATCGAGATGCTTTACGTGGTCGGCTTCATTCATGCTTTTGACCAACATATCATCCATGTATACTTCCATTATCTCTCCGATCAGCTCCCTAAACATTGGGTTAACCAGTCTTTGGTAAGTGGCACCAGCATTTCTTAGGCCGAATGGCATAACAACAAAGCAATATTCACCCTGCTCTGTCGCGAAAACAATAGAAACCTTGAAAAGCATCCATCATGCTGAAAATAGCAAAACCGACAGTTGAGTCGACCAACAAGTCAATCCTCGGGAGAGGGTAAGGATCACGTGGACATAGCTTATTAAGGTCGGTGAAATCGTTGCACATCCTCCATTTATTATCCTTTTTATCCCCTTTAGCCACTAAGACAACATTGCATAGCCATTCCGAGAAGTGTATTTCCCGAATTTGTTTAGCTTTGAGTAGCCTCTCGACTTCTGCTTTGATTATCTTGTCTTTTATTGGCCCATGATTCCTCTTATTTTGTCTTGCTGGTTTCGCCATTGGATCAATTTTTAGCGAATGAGTAATTACTCTTGGGTCAATGCCCTCGATGTCATCCGCACTCCGAGCGAAGATGTCGACATTATTTCTGAGAAAGTTTATTAACATTACTTCCCCTTCCGAGCTAAGTTCGGTTCCGATCCTGGTTGTGTTTGAAGGATCTCCTTGCACGAGCATAATATCTTTGTGTTCTGGTGGCTTTATGGTTAAATAGACCGGCTCCTTTCCCTCCCGGTCTACCCTGCCAGTGCTCGTGATCTCAATTTCGGCTCTTTCGATGTCATTATCGAGCTTCCTTTTAGCTGGGGTAAATGACTTGGATCGGTTCCCCAGTGTTAGGGAGGTGTTGTAACAATCCCATGCCATGCAATGATCATTTACTATTTCTCCTATTCCCGAGTCTGTTGGAAATTTTATCTTCTGATGGTATGTCGATAGAACTGCTCGGAAAAGGTTGAGGGCAGGCCAACATAATATTGCATTGTATGCAAAGGAAGTCTCTACGACCAGGAACTTTATCATTTTTACTGCGCGCTGTGGTTTCTTCCCCAGCGAGACACTCAAATTTATTGTCCTATAGGGGACTATTTCTGAGCCTCCGAATCCTACTAAAGGAGTGGCCAACTTTTGAAATGTTATTTCTCCCAAGTTCATCTGCGTTAGGACTTCCTTAGATATGATGTTCGCTGAACTTCCATTATCAATTAGGATCCTTTTAACGTTGTAGTTCGCTATCTCAAGTGATACTACCATCGGAAAATCAGGGTTGTCTTCTTTCATATCCCAAACAATATTCCTTGGTACTTCATTCTCGTTATAACTAAAGGGTTGTTCTCTTGCCAGTTTGCTTTCTAACGTCCATATTTCTTTCGGATGTTTAACACTTCCCACTATGGATGTTGGATGAAGATGAAGATAAAGTGCAAAGAAGATAAGTAATTAAGGGATGGTTTTGATGAATTCCAAAACATCATAATCAGCTAAGTATGGAAAGCTTAGTTCCCTTAGAAGAATTTTGAACAAGTAAAAGAAGACATCAAAAGAGTTCAAAGTTCAAAGCCAAGAAGACTAGTGATCTCATGCTGAAACAGCGAACAGAAGAGTAGACCATCAGCTGACTCAAATCAGATTAGTTCAGAGTTTGATAAGCAGAGTGCCTATCAGATGGGTCGCTTCGATCAGCAGAGTATAAGAGATCAAGAGATTAGTTCAACGGTAATAAATGCCCCAAGTGAAATAAATGCTGGAAGAGAAGGGTAGTAATGGCAAATGATTGGAATTAACTCTCGGATCAGCAGAGTGCATTTAATGCAGCTACAGGAAAGTATAGCAGAAAAGGTACTGTAGCAGGTTACCGTTCTAATTTCGGGCTAAAGCTATGGAATTGAAGATTTGATTTGCTTCAACGGTCTTATTTTCAAATTCAAGTATAAAAGGAGCTGATTTCAACGAGCGAGACACACAACAACATCTGAGATTTCGCATTCGAAGCAGAAATTTTTCTAAGTCTCAAGAAGCTCGAACAGCTCACTCGTCTGGTGGAAGTCATCTGTTGACAGAAACCCAGTTGAAGCAAAAAGATAAACACTTTCTGAGTGAAATTGTAATAGCTGAGTGTTGTGCGAAGTTAGAATCCATCTTTGTGAGTGATTCTACTTTAGAGGATATGTCTTCTTTGTGATTTCCTATTGTGAGCTTACAGCCTTTTCATTAGTTGTCTAGGTGTAAGTGGAGAAATATTGTAATCTGTGTGATTATAGTATAACCCAGAATCTAAGTGATCTGGAAGAGTGGACTAAAGGATTTTTATCCATATAACCACTATAAAAATTCTTTGTGTTATCTTGCATTAAAGTTTTTCTTGCATATTTCAAACTGCATAAGAAAACACTTTGAATTATTTAAAGGATTTTAAAAGGAGTTTGTAAAACTGGGGATAAAATCTTTTTGAGAACTTAGTCTACTTGTGAAAAACACTTTCAAACATCCGCTGCAAGTAAACTCTTGAGAAAACTATTCTGTTGTAAAACAGCTAAGTATTTATAAGAAGAGTGGTCACTCTGCTGTTCTAGACTTGTTCTTGATCAGCGTAGTAATCTTACTGCTCTTCATCAGCTTAGTCTGCTGACAGAAGACTGAAAAGTTTTTAAGTTCAAAAATTTTCAGAGGTCTATTCACCCCCCCCCCCTCTAGACCTCATCTGACCACTTGGGACCAACAAGTGGTATCAGAGCGGGTGGTTCATTAGAATCAGCTGCCTGATCAACGAGCTTGATCCAAGTGTCTTTCAAAGGTTTTCAAAACTTTTTCAAAAGAGCATTTTTTTTGAAAAATCTAAACTTTTTGAAAAATGGATTGTATCAGCCATGTTCCCCACATTGCTGGTATGTCTTTTGAAGACTGGAAGATTAGAATGGAAATCTTTCTAGCCGCTTATAATGACAACATGTACACATGTATCATTAAAGGTCCATTCAGATTCACAAAGACCATAAAAATAAATGAAGTCGACACGGTTGTGGAAAAAGACCTTCATGAGATGACTCCAGAAGAAATAAAGCTTTACAATCTAGACAAAGTTGGGAGATTCATCATGACTAAAGCCCTGGATAATGATCGGTTTGATAAGGTCAAACATTGCAAGACTGCAAAGGAGATGTGGGACAAAGTCAGAGACATGAGCGAAGGCAATGATGCAATAAAGGAGCATCAGCTCACTGTTGCTTTGGAGAAACTGACAATTTCAAGATGAAGTCTGGAGAAACCATTGATCAAATGGATACCAGATTCATCAGAACTCTGAATGAAGTTTTAAAGTTGGGAAAGACCTTCACTGACAAAGAGATCACTGTCAGAGTACTAAAGGCCCTACCCCCAAAATTCAACATGAAAGTGACAGCAATGGAAGAATCAAGGGATTTGGGAAAAATCTCTCTTACTGAGCTGTTTTCTGTACTCAAGGCATTAGAGTATAAACTGCCTAGAATGGGAATTGAAGAAACCTCAACTTCAGGACCCACAGCTGCCTTAGTTGCTGCTGAAAACACCAGGAGACCAGCACATAGAAGCCAAGATGTGGACTCATCTGATGAAGCATCACTACTCAACAAGAAGGAGTACACTGCTGGAGATGTAGCATTATTGATGAACAACTTCAAGAAGTTCTATAAGAGAAAGATGAAAAACAAATACAATCATGCTGCTTCTACATCTAAACCTAACTCTTCTTCTCAAGAAAAAGATGATTATAAAGCAAAACTAATGTGTTATAACTGCAGGAAATTGGGACATTTCATCAAAGATTGTCCATATCCAAAAGCAGAGAAATACACTGAGGAAGAGAAGAGAATCAGAAAGGAAAGAAAGCATCAAAGAGGGAAAGCAATGGTAGCTGAAGCAGAAAAGCTTGCTGCTGTCTACTCATCTGATTCAGATTCAGACACGTCTGATGAAGAACCTTCTGATGAAGAGAAACCTGCTCTCCTCTGCCTGATGGCTAAGGAATCTGATGACTCCGAGGATGAGGTAACTCCTCTTGACAATGAATTATTTAATTCATTTGAACAAATGATGCTGAACAATACTGGTATTGCTGAAGCATATAAAAAGCTTAAGGAAGAGATGATATTGCTTAAAGAGCAAAACAGTTCACTGAAACTTTTAGCTGAAAAGCCAAGAGAATCAGCTGAATACAAACAGCTCGAGCAAGAACATGAATCTCTGAAAGCTGAATGTGAGGTTCATAAAGGAAAAATCATGGAACTTGAGAAAATTATTGAGTCTCATAATAAGTCAACTGTTGCATCAATGCATACATCTAGTAAACAAGAGACACCTTTAGAAAAGGATAAACTAGAATTGAACCATACTGAAAAATTCATTTCTGCTGACAATAGTAAGGTCATTCTGTATGTTCAAACTTCTAAACCTACCTCATCTGAGAAAATATTAAAGGAGAAGAAAACTCCTAAGGCTAAAAAGAGCAGAGAGCCCAGTATAGGAAAACAGACTAGTAAACCCAAACAGAAGAGTCCTAGGAAGTCTTCTGATGAGTTTAAGACTAATCAGACTAGTAAGAAAACTAAGTCGTCTGTTAATGATCAAGCATCTAGTAAACCAAAGAAGCATAAAAACAAGAAAAATCAGAATGCTTGGTATGGAAATGAGTCATATTATGTGCAACCTGCTGCATATCATCCTATGTATCATGCACCTCAATTTCCAGGTTACTATGCACCTTACCCTGCTCATCCAATGCATGCATACCCTGCTTATCATGCACCTTACCCTGCTTATGAACACTATTCTTATCATACTGATCATCAACATGACTTATCTGCTAATTATGATAAAAATTAAACTGTTCATGCTCCTGTCAAAACTCAGAAGCCTAAGAAGCCTAAGACATCAACATCTTGGGTTGTCAAAGGTGAAACTAATCCTTCAGGACCCTCTCAATAAGGGTACCTAAAATAATTTTATTTTGTTTTGTAGGTTAGGATTAGGAGTAGGAGTAAAGTAGAGAAGATTTGGTACTTGGACAGTGGATGTTCAAGACACATGTGTGGAAACATACATGAGCTGACTGATGCAGTTGCTGTGGATGGTCCAAAAGTTACTTTTGGAGACAGTAAGGAAGGCAAGATTGTAGCTAAAGGAAGAGTTATCAAAGGAAACACTGAGATATCTGACGTCTCATATGTTAAAGGCCTAAAGTACAACCTGCTGAGCATAAGTCAATTTTGTGACAAAGGATATTCAGTCATCTTCTCAACAGATAAGTGCTATGTTGAACAGATTGGTACAAAGAAGGTAATTCTATCTGGAAGAAGACAAGGAAATATCTACATAGTCGACTGGAATTCTGCTAATAAGGATTCAAGTGTTTGTTTGGTGGCATCTGCACCAAGTGAAGTTAGCTGGCTATGGCACAAGAGAATGAATCATCTAAACTTCAAGACCATAAACAGATTAATCAAGAATGATCTGGTTGAAGGGATTCCAAAAGCAGTCATGAGCAAAGACAAGCTCTGTGAAGCCTGTCAGAAGGGTAAACAAATCAAGTCATCTTTCAAAAGCAAGAAGCACCAATCTTCTGAAAGAATCTTGGAGCTGCTACATATGGACTTATTTGGACCCATTGATCCAGTCAGCAATGGTGGAAAGAAATACTGCCTAGCTGTTGTGGATGATTATTCAAGATATACTTGGGTGATTTTCATGAAAAAGAAAAGTGAAACCAAGGAACATCTTACCAATCTGATGGAACTGATCCAGAATAAGAAGAGCATCAAGATATTGAAGATCAGATCAGATAGAGGGACAGAGTTTACAAACTCTACTGTTGAAGAGTATTGTAATATCAAAGGAATACATCATGAGTATTCAGCTGCTAGAACCCCTCAACAGAATGGTGTTGCTGAAAGGAGAAACAGAACACTAAAAGAAGCTGTCAGGACCATGATAGCTGAAGCCAAGCTGCCACAAAGATTTTGGGCAGAAGCAACAAATACAGCATGCTTTACCCAAAACAGATGTATGATCAACAAAAATCAGAACAAGACTCCATATGAAGTTTGGAACAACAGAAAACCAAACATTCATTACTTTAAGATTTTTGGTTGTAAATGTTTTGTATTGAATAATGGGAAAAATCACCTTACTGCATTTGCAGAAAAGGCTGATGAAGCTGTTTTTGTAGGATACTCAACTGTTAGTAAGGCTTATAGAGTTTTTAACAAAAGAACATTACTAATAGAAGAATCTATCCATGTAGTATTTGATGAGCCAAGTCAATCTTCTGAAAAGAATCAAAGTGTTACCAAAGATCTGTCTACTGATTTACAGAAGTTAGATATTGGAAGAAATGAAGAATATGTTCCCATCATACTACCTGATCTTAACCCAGCTGTCAACTCAAGTGCTGTTCAAAATCAGATCACTGATTGTCTAACAGACGAGTTACAACCAGCTGACAGACCAGAGACTGTTCAACAGACTGCAAATGTTCAACAGACTACTACTGCAACTCCAACAGTAGTGTTGCAAGATCATAACAGAGGACAACATTCAGACCTGCAACCTGATCTCAGATGGCTCAGAAATCACCCACTTGAGTTAGTGATTGGTGATCCTTTAGATAGAGTGAAAACAAGAAGAGCTGCTGCACAAGATGACATGTTTGTCACTTTTCTATCTCAAATAGAGCCTAAGCAAATTGAAGAAGCTCTAAATGATTCCTTCTGGATAGAAGCTATGCAAGAAGAGTTGAATCAATTTCAAAGGAATGAAGTCTGGTACTTAGTTCCTAGACCAAGTCATCAAAGAGTCATTGGCACTAAATGGGTTTTCAGAAATAAGATGAATGAAGATGGTGTTGTCACCAGAAATAAAGCAAGATTAGTGGCCAAGGGTTATTGTCAAGAAGAAGGAATTGACTTTGATGAAACTTTTGCACCAGTAGCAAGACTTGAAGCAATCAGACTGTTTCTAGCCTATGCTGCTTACAAGAACTTCACTGTCTATCAGATGGATGTGAAGTCTGATTTTCTCAATGGAGAACTGCAAGAAGAAGTATATGTTGAACAACCTCCTGGATTTGAAGTCTATCAAGAAGAGGATAAAGTATATCGTCTGAAGAAAGCCCTCTATGGACTGAAACAGGCTCCAAGAGCATGGTATGATACCCTATCTGATTTTCTTTTAATTAAAGGATTTCATAAAGGTAAGGTAGATAAAACCCTGTTTACAATTGAATGGGAAAATCATATATTACTTGTGCAAATATATGTGGACGATATTATTTTTGGTTCAACTAACCAACAGATGTGTGATAAGTTCTCCAAGCTGATGCAGAATAAGTTTGAAATGAGCATGATGGGTGAACTTAATTATTTTCTTGGTTTGCAAGTAAGACAGCTACCTGATGGAATCTTTATAAATCAAGCTAAATACACAAGAGATCTGTTCAAAAAGTTTGGTATGGAAACTAGCTCTACTGCTACCATTCCTATGTCTACAAGTCTTCGTTTGGATAAAGATGAAGATGGCAAATCAGTGGACATCACCAAATATAGAGGCATTATTGGTTCATTGTTGTATCTAACAGCAAGTAGACCTGATATAATGTACTCAGTTGGAGTCTGTGCAAGATTCCAATCAAACCCCAAGGAATCTCATCTCTTAGCTGCCAAGAGGATATTGAAATACATTAAAGGCACTCAAGAATTGAGATTGTGGTATCCTAGAGAATCTGGATTTGAACTTATTGGCTATTCAGATTCAGACCTGGCTGGCTGCAAGATTGACAGAAAAAGCACAACAGGTGCCTGTCAGTTCTTAGGTAGTCGTCTGATCTCATGGATGAGTAAGAAACAAACTTCAGTTTCTATATCTACTGCTGAAGCTGAATATATAGGTGTTGGAGCTTGCTGTGCACAGATACTTTGGTTGAAACATCAACTAGAAGACTACAACATCAAGATCAGTGGAATTCCAATCTACTGTGATAATACAAGTGCAATCTCTCTTACACAGAATACTACAAGTCATTCAAGGACTAAACATATTGAGATCAAGCATCACTTCATTAGAGATCATGTGGAAAAAGGCAATGTTATGATAGAGTATGTTCATACTGACAATCAGATTGCTGATATTTTCACTAAACCTTTAAGTGAAGTAAGGTTCTCAACTCTCAGAGCTGAGCTAGGACTACTTAATTTGGATGCATAAGCTGAGGGGGAACTCTTCAGAAGACTGAAGTTCAACAGCTTAGTTATCCGTTACTATGTTCAAGAATTAACTTTCAACAGACTAGTTAACTGATGAATTCTTAAAGACAGGGGGAACGTGTAAGACTAGCGGTACTTCTGCTCTAAAGATGAAATTTGTTAATGACAGTTAGTTGAAGTTATATTATCAGAAGATCTGTTCTTAATTCTTGAAGACTGAAGATTATTTTATCTTGCTGGATTGACAAACAGCAGAGGAAGATTACTAGCTATTGGCTTTCTCTAGTAATATCAGATAACAGATCACTCGTCTGTCAGATAAGTTAAACTCTACTCATCTGATACCTTATATAAACATGGTTATAAATCGTATTTTTAGAAACGCGCTTTTATAAGTAACAGATTAGTGTCGATTGAGTTTCCCGCCCATCTGACATTAAAATAATAAAATTGAAATCCGCAATTCTCACCCACACGATTAATAAACTGTCAGATTGATCCAACGTATCAGATTAATCACGATAACCCAAATAATGGAAACGTATAAAATCCGATCTGAGCAGATTAGTCGTCTTACGCACTCATAAACTCTCAATTTCTCTAACTCTCAAACTCTCTTGCTTTCAAAAGTTTATTGCTTTCACAGATTTACACTTAGAAATCTCAGAAATGGAGAAAATTATCGACGGAAGGTACTTAAACTACAGCAAATTTCATTTCTCCGGTACTGATCTGATGCGCTCCATCCTGGAAAAGATCAAAGAGGCATCATTAGTTCCAGTTCTGGAAGCACACGAGGACAGGGTTTACCTAGAAGATGTTGATCACTTCTACAAGACCAGGGAATTCTCCAAAGATGACACTGTTATGACGGCTGTCATTGGTGGTAAGAAAATCGCTGTCTCTGCTGTTGTTTTAAGTGAAATTTACAAATTGAAAAATGAAGGAGGAGACGTAACCGACCTAGGGTCTGAGAAAGAGGATGAATTTTGGGAAATTTGTGCAAAAGAGGGAGAAGAGATGACTGGGTCTCTGATGAAAACTCAATTAAAAGATGAGTATCAGAGGTTCGCAGACATCATTGCGAAGGTGCTGGATTGCAGCACAAGCTCTTTAGATGGTTTACCTAGGAGGAGGTACTACACCATGGTTTGTATTTACTACGGACTGAAGGTAAATTGGGCAGTTCATGTCTATGATCTGCTAAGTGATAAGAGGACTTCGCATGCCATCTTGCTTAGTCATCTGTTCGTGGCACTAAGATGTCCTATGGCTGGTGGAAAGGCCACTCATGGAAGTAAAGAGTTCAAGCTGTATGAACCAGTGAGAAAAGTGGTGGCAGAACCAAAAAGAAAGGCCACTGCAAAATCCAAAAAGGCCCCTTCTAAGAAGAGCAAGAAGGAGGGTCAGACAAGTCAACCTGCTGAGCCAACAGCACAGTTTGCTGTTGTGGCTGAATCAGCACAAACTGAAGATGCAGTTCCAGAAAAGATGATTGAAGATTTCACCAAGGAGATTGAGCAGATGAGGACGGACTCTTCTCCTGAAAGAACTGAGTCTGAGGAAGAAATTCCTCTTCAAAGGTTGAAAAGATTGAGAACCAGAAGTGAGGCAAGGGGACCTCCTACTGCCAACCCCCCTGCCAAAAGAATTGCCAAATCAAAGGTCAAGAGAAATGTCACTTTCTCTGAGAAGCCAGTTGCAACAGTAAGAGAAACAACAGCATCAGCTGAGAGGCCAATCACTATTGAAGAGCCTTCTGTTAAGCCTGCTGAGGTTGTTAATACTGAACTTGGAGTCTCTACTACAGACTCTTCTGCTGTAGTATCTGCTGAAGTTGGAGAAGAACAGCAGACTGCCACAACAGGTGAAGGAGAAACACTCCTTCTGCATCCTACTCCTGTTGCTGCAACTCCAATTCAAGCAGTTGAAAGTCCTGAATCAAGGAGAAAAAGGACTGGTAAAATTGCAACTTACCTAACTGCTGCTGAAAAGAAACGACAAGATGCTGCTGAAAAGCTAAGAAAAGCTGCAGAAAAGGCAGAAGAAGATAGGCTGAAAAGCCTAGAGCTAAAAAGGCTGGAAGAAGAGGCCAGCAAAATGACTCAAGAGCAAAGGGACGCTATTGAGGAAGCAAAATTGGCTGCTGCTATTCAAGCAAGCACCAAGGATGCTCATGGACCACAGCATACTGGTGGAGTAGTTATTGGTGAACAGAGAGATCCTAACAAACCAATACCAGCTATGCCTGCACCAAAGTTAAAGACAAAAAGAAGAGAGGAAATTAGATTGTCTTTGGAGATTGTCAGGGAAGACCCTGCCATCTTAGAAGAATACATTAAAAGGTTGGATGCTGAAGGTGCAAGAATCAACCGTCTGACATTATTCCATGCTGAAAAGATCAGATACAACAGATGCAGAGAATTCAGACTGACAAAGAGTCCAGTTGAAATGGCCAAGTGGAAAGCCTTCACTGCTGAAGAAGCCTGGGTATTGAAGTGGCTTGAAACTGGATCATTAATTCAAGCACTTGATTCAGAATTCTTTCTGGACAAGTTAAGATTGAGAATAAGTCACATAGTCAAGGCTGAAGCAAAGAAGATATTTGAGTCTGTTCCTGAGGATTATGATGAATCAGAAGACCTCAAGGAAAGATCAATCAAGCTGGCTATTGCTCAAGCAATGGAACTTTGGGCAAAGAAGTCTAGGAAGCTGAGGGGACAACCCAGCTCATTGGTCCCTCTTCCTAACATCAAGCACATCGTCTACGGTCCAAATATCAAACCTTTTGAAGAGCTACCTGAGGAACCATACTCACCTTTTATTCCTCTTGACAATTTTACATGGATTTCTCACAGGTCTGCTGTAGATAATGAAGGTTTGCTGAAAACAGTTGAGACTGTTAAGAAGATCAAGTCCCCTGCTGACAAAGAAGAAGAAGAATCTTCTAATCAACAAAAGAACAAAGAGGGTACATCTGACCCATCTGATCAGAACAAAGACAAGGGTGACAAGTCTGACACAGCTGATGAATCAAAGGAAGAAGAAACCATTCCAGCTGATCAGATTATTGAAAGAAAGGCTACTGCTGAGCAAGAAGATCAAACCAAGGAGAAGGAAAGCTCTCCTGGTCAGGCTGATGAAACCAGAGAAGAAGAGATTGCCTCTGGGTCAGCAGATCAGACTACAAAAGAGTCAACTCAAGCAGAGGAACAGTCCACTGAAAAGGAAGTTCTTGCCTTACCTCCAACTCAAATTGAAGTTGCTTCTACTTCTCAGAACTTACAGCAAACATCTCTGTTGGATTCTATTCAACAAATGATATCGAAATCAATGAAGGAAATGGAGGAGAAGTTAACTGCAAATCAGAAAGCTACTGCTGTTCCAATCTATCTGATAGAAGATACTGCTCAGAATGTCAAATCTGTCCATCAAGACATGGACATTATCAGAAGAAGAACCCAAAGCACAGCTGAAGGTTGGAGAGATATTACAGAAACGGTTGAAATGGCCATCCAAGCTAAGGATGAAACCTTAGACAATATGATGAGAGACTTCAAGGCATCTGCTGATTGGATTCTGGCAACTCAAATTCAGCTAGGTGACCAAGGTGAAACTGTTCTCAAAAGAATGGATGATTTTGAAGCCAATCAACTGAGACAAGAAGCTCAACTGAATGCATTTAGAGCAACTCAACTACGACAACAAGCTCAAATGCATGCTATGGAAGAAAACATCAAGCTTCTATGTGATTCACTTCTGATCACCCCAACCTTGCCAAATTATCAAATCAACCCTGCTGATGATGACAAAAAGGGGGAAGATAAGGTACTGAGGGAAGAAAGGGAAGACAAGGCATCATCTGCTGAAAGAACAGAAGTGTTAGAAGAATCTGCTGATGATGATGAAAAGAATGATGCAGAAAATGAAGGCACAAGCAAATCAACAGATGAGAAAATCACAGAAGAAGAAGATGAAGCTGCTGAAGCAAAGGCTAAGTCTGATAAGGAAAGAACTGCTGCTAAGGACTCAGCTGAAGAACAGCTTGACCCTGATGTCAAAAAGAAGAAGTTAGAGCTGTTGAAGCAGAAACTCTCTGAAGATTTGGAAGCTGAAACTTCCAAACCTGCTGAAGAAGAAAAAGAGAGCAAGGAAGATAAAGAAGACAAGCTAATAGACTAGTCATGTTTAATTTACTTATGTATCTCCTTGTAATTTTTTTTGCACAACTCATCTGAACAAACTTGTAATATGTAACACTTCTCAATATCTATAAAATTGCAAGTTTTAATCCAACAGACTATTTTTATCTCAGAAATTTTTGAGGATCAAAACTTTAGTTTAGGTACAGGTACTTAGCTGAAGTTTTGTCATCATCAAAAAGGGGGAAATTGTTGGATGAAGATGAAGATAAAGTGCAAAGAAGATAAGTAATTAAGGGATGGTTTTGATGAATTCCAAAACATCATAATCAACTAAGTATGGAAAGCTTAGTTCCCTTAGAAGAATTTTGAACAAGTAAAAGAAGACATCAGAAGAGTTCAAAGTTCAAAGCCCAGAAGACTAGTGATCTCATGCTGAAACAGCGAACAGAAGAGTAGACCATCAGCTGACTCAAATCAGATTAGTTCAGAGTTTGATCAGCAGAGTGCCTATCAGATGGGTCGCTTCGATCAGCAGAGTATAAGAGATCAAGAGATTAGTTCAACGGTAATAAATGCCCCAAGTGAAATAAATGCTGGAAGAGAAGGGTAGTAATGGCAAATGATTGGAATTAACTCTCGGATCAGCAGAGTGCATTTAATGCAGCTACAGGAAAGTACAGCAGAAAAGGTACTGTAGCAGGTTACCGTTCTAATTTCGGGCTAAAGCTACGGAATTGAAGATTTGATTTGCTTCAACGGTCTTATTTTCAAATTCAAGTATAAAAGGAGCTGATTTCAACGAGCGAGACACACAACAACATCTGAGATTTCGCATTCGAAGCAGAAATTTTTCTAAGTCTCAAGAAGCTCGAACAGCTCACTCGTCTGGTGGAAGTCATCTGTTGACAGAAACCCAGTTGAAGCAAAAAGATAAACACTTTCTGAGTGAAATTGTAATAGCTGAGTGTTGTGCGAAGTTAGAATCCATCTTTGTGAGTGATTCTACTTTAGAGGATAGGTCTTCTTTGTGATTTCCTATTGTGAGCTTACAGCCTTTTCATTAGTTGTCTAGGTGTAAGTGGAGAAATATTGTAATCTGTGTGATTATAGTATAACCCAGAATCTAAGTGATCTGGAAGAGTGGACTAAAGGATTTTTATCCATATAACCACTATAAAAATTCTTTGTGTTATCTTGTATTAAAGTTTTTCTTGCATATTTCAAACTGCATAAGAAAACACTTTGAATTATTTAAAGGATTTTAAAAGGAGTTTGTAAAACTGGGGATAAAATCTTTTTGAGAACTTAGTCTACTTGTGAAAAACACTTTCAAACATCCGCTGCAAGTAAACTCTTGAGAAAACTATTCTGTTGTAAAACAGCTAAGTATTTATAAGAAGAGTGGTCACTCTGCTGTTCTAGACTTGTTCTTGATCAGCGTAGTAATCTTACTGTTCTTCATCAGCTTAGTCTGCTGACAGAAGACTGAAAAGTTTTTAAGTTCAAAAATTTTCAGAGGTCTATTCACCCCCCCTCCCTCTAGACCTCATCTGACCACTTGGGACCAACAATGGACCTTGCGGTTCTATGGCGAGCATTACGACTGTCTCCCCCGGCCGGTCCTCCGGAGATTGTATGTATGGTGCCGTTAATTTGGTCATTGTTCAATTCTTGTCGCGGACCATTATTAAGGGACCTTCTTCTCGGGGTTCTCCTCTGATTGTTGATTCGAGGACTCATGCTTCTGTTTCTCTTACGATTATCTCGCTCTAGATAGTCGTCCAACTTTCCTTGTTCGATCAATCTTTCGATTTCCTGCTTCAGGTGAAAACAATCTTCGGTGCGATGCCCATGGGCACGGTGATATCTACAATATAGATTGTAGTTTCGAGCACCTGGCCTGGGCTGTGCGATTCTTTTTGCTGGTGGTACCCAATTGTTCCTTTCAAGTACTACAAGGATTTCTTCGATAGGAACAATCAATCGGGGATATTCCACCTGGTTTACTCGATTCCTGTTTGTTGGTTCGGCCGATTTTGATCTAGGATAGGCATTAGGTATTTTATCCTGATCGTTCCAATTATACTCTAGTCGTTGAAAAACGTTTCATTTTCTGAAGGATCGATCATAATCCATAGGTCTTGAGACAGGAGCTTTGTCTTGCCGCCTCGATCCTGAGGCGGGAGCTTTGTTCCTATTCTTATCCTTGAAAGAGTTCATCTCTTCTTGAGTCATATATTTTGATGCCAAGGTCATAATATCCGCAAAAGTTCTCGGTTGTTTTCTACTCAGTGCATTCCCGAACTGCCTGTTTCTAGTGAGATCGAAGAGGATTGAGATTATGTAATCATTGTTCCGGGAATCAATTTTTAATAATTCCACGTTGAATCTTGCCAACCAGTTTCCCAGGGATTCTCCTTCTTGTTGATGTATGGTTCCAAGGTAGCTTCATCGGCAGCTTCTGTCTTTTATGGCTAGCAAACTGTTGAGTCAGTTTGTTGCATAATTCGCAAAACCTGAAATGGAATTGGTGGGTTGTTTTCCGAACCAATCCAAAGCTAGTCCTTCAAATGTGGTAACCATTAGTTTGGCGGTGTATTCCGCCGAGTGAGCATATAAATTCATTATGTTTGTAAAACTGAATATATAATCATCAGGATCGGTGGTTCCGTCATATCTTGGTAGTCGTCCCAGAACCTGGTCGGACGATTGAGCTTCTTTTATCTCCCTACAAAAGGGGGAGCATGATGCTAGGCTTTCTTGAACCTCCGTGCTTTTGGCCCACGGATTTTGTACGGTCCGTAGACGTTGTTCCAGATGCTCTTGTACCATCTTTTAGATTTCTCTTTCCGAGATGCGGAAGTTCTTTGTCGGTTAGGGATTGCATCCATAACGTCGTCATCGATGGGAACTATGGTATGTTCCTTTGATCCTCGGCGGGTTGGTTGTGGCTTTGTTTGATCCGTTTTTCTCCGGACTCGCTCGTCGGTCGGTTTTGTGTCACTTTTTTGGGGACTGTGAAATGACCGCTGTTCGGTCACCGGGCTATCTACTTGTTCTGACATTTGATCGACTTGCCTAGGAGCTTTCCGAACTGGATTTGCCCTAGTAGTTCTAGGATCTATGGGCACCGGCTCGGGAACATGCAGTTCTCCAGGGTATAGTGAGTTAAATAGCATCGCGATCTGTCTTAATTTCTCCTGCGTTTTCGGCAGAGGAACAGGGATTGTCGGAGCCACGGGGGCTTTCGGTACCACATTGGCGGCGACCTCTTGCTGTCCTTGAGAATTTTGGACATGGATCCCTTGGCGCTCTTCATGATTCGGCAATTGATCGTTCTCTTGGTGATTATCATCGTTGTTAACGAGTAGATCGTTATTAGTCGTGTCGTTCTGCAAGTCATCCGACGCGATAGGTGGGTGCGTCATGTTGCTTCTTGCTTCGTTACGAGCGTTCTTCCTCGGGCGAGCCATATATCTTTCGAATAATTAACTTATCCCCACGGTGGGCGCCAACTGATTTAACCATTTTTCGTAGGTTTAGATTAAATCAATGATACTGGTTTATGAGGTATGATTATATGGAGATTATAGGGTCTAGTTACTTTATTCCAGATGGATCAATCTCAAGAAAGAACAATATGTAAAGAGCAATAAGAACACGAGACAAAGAATATTGACTATAGTATAGCAAAAGCTTTTATATTAATATTGATATTAGATTGCCCCAGTATGTAGCGTAAGATCAAGAATATTGTTATCCTTTATACAATGTCGAGCTAGCTATTTATATAATACTAACCCTAGCTATACAAGGAAACACAATCCTACTAGGACTCGGGGTATTTGATCCTTCTTGAACTCGGACTTCGGTCTGATTGCTATGAATAAATATCTCTGGTCGGATCAAATGGTTGTTTAGCGAATCAGTCTCCTGATCGAGCTGATCGAGTATCATCTTGTCGCTCCGAGTGTTATATGGGGTGTAAAATAGCCCCCATCAAATTGTTTCATTTCAAGCATTGAAAAATGGCCTGGAAAACAGTTGCATAGTCATAACTATTGTGGTCCCGAGCTATTTCAAGATAAGGTACACTATATATGGATAAGGATTAACGAAAAAATGAAAGAAGGATTGAAATAATTTGTTTTTCTATGTGTAGATCAATGTTTTCAAAACCGGACCGGACAGTGAACCGGTGAGCCAACTGGTTAGTGGTTTTACTGGTCGAACCGGTCGGACCACTGGTCGAACCGGATGACGTAATAATAATGTAATAAATATATTTAATTTTAAAGTATATGTAATATGCATAAAATTTAAACATTATCATACAATTGACTAAAAATATAAAAAAAATTATAATATGATAAAATTAAAGCATATAATATTTATCTAACTTATATCATAACGGTAATATGGTACTAATTTGTATGCTCATATAAATATAATATGATTATATTTCTTTTTAAAAATTTAAAAGTGTAAGTTAAAAATACAATAAACTAAGATATACATAAATTTTTAAATATGGTTATGTATAAAAGTCTAATATTCAAAGTCAAACTTGCATATTATATCGATTTGACTCTTTATCCTAAAAATAATATTGAAAAGAATATTTTATAGAATAAATTTTAATAAAAAACTATTATTTGAGTATTAATTTTCATTCATAATGTGTGAAATATTTATTTAAGTTAATTATCTAATTTATAAATAAATTTGGCTACAAGTTTTTATAATTTATAAATTTTAATTTGTACTAAAATTTCAAAAAAATGGTGTAGCTGAAATGGTAAGGAAGTCATGTTTCATCCTAGAGGTTAGGTGTTCAAATCCCACCTTGTACAAGAATTTCTAGTTTATTTTTAATATTAAAAAAATCAAAAAAAAAAAAAGAAAAAAGAAAAATCAGAACCGGGTTGAACCGGTCCATACCGGTTCGCCGGTTCACCGGTTTTGGACCGGTTCAACCCGGTCCAAACTGGTTTTTGGAGATACTGGTTTTAATGGGTAAACCGGACCGGACCGACCTCCGGTTCGCGGTCGAACCGGTCGGACCGGCCGGTCCGGTCCGGTTTTAATAACATTGGTGTAGATTGTGGTGGTGATTGGAGATGGGCCTAGTGGAGTTGATATTTCTATTGAAATTAATGCGGTAGCTAAACAAGTTCATGTTTCATCAAGAGATCACAATATTACAATTTCCAAGTTGAATCATAAGGATAATATTTGGCAGCACTCCAAGGTAATTAGTTATATTCTCGGATTAATCAAACAATGTTTTCAATCCATTTAGATTGCTTTAGCTTTTGATTTGAAGTTTCGAAGAGTTTTCTGAACTTTTAGTGAGAATGCGAAGTAGTTTTGATATTATTTGATGTAGGGTACAATGGGATACTTACATATACACTATTTTATATAATATTCTTTCAGATCAATTGTGTTCATGAAAATGGAGAAGTTGAATTCATAGATGGGGCTTAAGTCTTTGCAGATATCATCCTTCATTGTACAGGGTACAATCAATTTTTTTTTCTTCCCTTTTTCTCCTACTTTTCTTCTCCTTGAGAGCATTTATCTGGAATTTATTTCTGCAAATATCATAGGTTCGAGTATCATATGCCCTTCTTTAAAACAGATAGAATTGTGAGCGTGGATGATAACCGTGTTGGACCTCTTTACAAACACGTATTTCCTCCAAAACTTGCTCCCAGACTCTCCTTCATTGGACTTACATATAGGGTTAGTTAAAATATGTAATTCAAACTTAAGATTTTCAAGATAAGTAACTCCATTGCTTTAGAGTAAACACGAGCTACGATTTCTTTTTTGGTACAGTCTCTTGGGATAATGACGATAGACTTACAAGCAAAATGGGTGGCAAATGTTTTATCTGGTAAGCAAACTCTTTCATCTGAAGAAGAGATGTTGGCTGACACTGAACGACACTACATGAAAATGGAGGCCAAAGGGATACCCAAACATCACACTCATCGCATTCGTCATGAGGTTTACTCTCTTTATATTTCAATTTATGTATAATTAATTGGTCGGTATAATCAAAATTTTAGTACTATTAAGAGAGAAAAAAAAACACCTTTGAGTTAAAATCAATATGGTGTTGGATGGGGTGGGATGGACAAAACAATGTCTTTTAATTGTTCCAATCGAAAAATTTGTCATTTAGGCCATGACTGTTTTGACAGTTTAGCGCAAAATTGGTAAAAGGTTGAGGAGTGAAGTAAAATAAATGTGGGAGGATGGGGGGGGGGGGGGGGGGGGGGGGGGGGAGGGGAGGGATTGCGAATACGAAATGGTGAAAGGTAAAGTGTAAAAATGGCTTGATTGAAGGTGAGAGTTAAAATGCAAATTTTCCTTGAATTTCTGATTTTACTCTTTCAGCCTTACAATCCCAATTTTATTTTTTTATGAGTAGTTTAATCATTAATTAGGTTTGTTTGTGTGCTTCTTTTAGCATTTCTTTGAGTACCTGGATTGGCTAGCTACTGAAGTTGGATATGCAGAAGTGGATGAAGAAACCAAGCTTATAACTAAGAATTATTTCAATTTTGTGGTTGAAAATGGTTTTTGGAGGGCAAAAGAGTGGGAATTGAGTAAGGCTTGAAGAATGGAAAATATGACTAGTTTGATTCTTGGATTTTAGTAAGGAAAGAACTTAGCGTAAAATGTTTTATTTGCATAACATATAGCTTCATTTTACATTGGCAAGCGATATTGCCAGAGCACAAATTGTTGCTGCTAGGGCAAAATTTGTGAACTACCTATATTTACCTTAATATATTAATTACCTTAATTGTTCATTTTTCTCTCTCTTCTTAATTATTTCTTCTCCCACTTAAAATATCTCTAACTACCCATTTACTCAAATAAAATGTCTCTCTTTCTTCTCACGTCTTCTTCTACAGATCTTTCTCCTATCGTGTTTCTAGCTATCATGATAATTCAGATATATTTGACAAAATAATTTTAAAATCGAACTTGTTTAGAACTAAAAAAGAAATGATAGTATTTCTTGCCCAAAAAATATTGGATATATACATCCGGCAATTGTCTAGTGCTTGATTCATTACCTCCGATTGCATCTTTTAAAAATTTGGTTTATTCATTTATTTTTGTTTGGGATTCTTTTGAATATACTTTGAATAAATTATAATAATCTTCCTTTTCCAACCTCAATTCAAAACCATGTTATCATTTTCTCTTTGATTCGTTAGTTGAAGCCAAGGTTACGATTAAAAAGTAAAAACTTTAATTTCTTGACGTGTACCGTGGTTTAATTGACTGATTATCGTCAAATTACTAAATTTGAGTAAGAAAGTACAGAAGAGAATAAATCTTAAAGAGAAAGGGAAAATAAATTTTATTGTGTTGTCTACTTCCATGGGTAAGTAGAGTAGAGGCTTGATGTGGGTGGATGTGTTGCAGGTGCAGTGTGATAATGGCGATCATTTGCCCCTGGTTAAGTGAAGAAGGAAAAAAAAAAGGAAGAAACTATGTACCGGAAGCATAAAAAGTGTAATTAATATAGAAATTTAATAACTTTTTGCACGGATACCAAAAAGATTAACAAATAGAAGCATTCAATAGAATTTAATGTTGAGGGCATTTTTGGAAATAATTAATTATTGCTCTCGCAACAACAATCTATGCTCTGACAATATCGCTAGCCTTTTACATTCTTTTAGTCACTTTATGCACTGAAATTTAAGACTGGCCTGTGAAATTTTCAGAGAGACTAGGGGGTTGTGTGTTTTTTGCGTTTTCCAATTTTTTTTTATTTTTTTTTTCTAACCAAAATATATATTAACTCTACTCTGATTTGACATAAAATAACATATTTCTAACCCAATTTATCTCACATAATAATCATGGTTTGATGTAAAGTCTTACATAAATAATCTAACTCTTCCAAAAATAACCTATACTTATTTTATTTCTCAAATCAATCTCTTAAAACCCAAACAATGAACATTACGCAAATCAAGATCATTTCACGAACATCCACTACTCTCCGAAATGACTTTTCATAACATCAAACAAACAGGTCCTAGAGGTTCCAGAAACTTGCTTGATTCAATTATAAGAAGTAGAAAATGAATAATGAGAAGCCCTTTAATTTTATTCCAAGGCATTAATTCTTCAGTTGATTTGTAGGAATTATTTGTCCTTCACAAAATAGAAGTCTTCTCTAAAAAAAAAAAATGAAATACAAGATAGAAGTCCCATATTCGAAATGCCTAGTTTCACACCAAATCTGAAAACCTCAGGTAAATTGTAGGATTCTTCTAGGGTCCGGGCATGTGAGTTATGCCCGCATATGCGGGAAGCCTCATCATACCATTCCTTTGACTCATATTGATTTGAGTGGTTAATTAGGTAACTTGATCAAATATAATTTGTAACTATTGACTTTAATTAAATTTTGATTTGCTTAATTTACCCTTTATCTTATTTTTGCTTGTAAAAAAATATAAAAACCGTTCTCATATAAAAAGATTATTTTATCGCCAATTTTGACAAAAAATACATTGACCATCTTGTCTTTTGCAATTTAACGAATTGAAAGGGGAAGATCCAGAAATACAAGAAGTGGATGCTAAGCATAGATCAAATTTTTGATAAGTTACCCCAAAAAATACCAAAGTTCTTGTATTCGAGTTAACCAAAATGAGAATATATAGTAGTTCCTACTCTAACAAATATTTTTTTATTTACAATTCTTCCTAAAAAATTTCAAAAAAATTCGAAAAATTTCTAATATACAACTGACCGAAACATATGTAAAAAATTAAACTTTAATACTTGGAGTATAAGATCTAGGATAAATTAAATACAATTTCATATGACAACAATTATATCCACGATTAATGCCACCGATTTTTAATTTTATAAAATTTGTCCATAATAGCCAGGTGCCGAGTTAGATCCATAATTTTTTTTTGGGAGGGGGGGTGGGGTTATTTAGTAATATATTAATAAAACGTATAATAAAAAATCGAATTCTCTTGATTATTATTAAAAAGGAAATAAAATTTAAAAAAAAATATTTGAAAATAACAAAAATCTAAGAACAATTATTCAGAAAGAAAAAGAAGTTAAAAGAATAATTGTTAAGAAAGGAAAATAAATTAAAAGAACAATTATTGAAAAAATAAAATAATTTAAAAGAATAATTGCTATAAAACAAAAAAAGACTATAAAATAAGTAACAAAGAAAATGATACTCCTTGAATTTGAAATCACGACAATATTGATAAACATGCATAATCAAATCAAGTAATATTAAATTATCGGGTCAAACTCCATATGGTAAAGAGTTTGAATAAGTCTTAGCTCAAACCTAAGTTTCAGGTCAAAATGAAACCTACACAGATCTACTTGAGACCTATAAAATTATTGATTTGACATCTGTCATCTACTTTTTACACATAAAGTTAGAGTTTTTTTCCTATATAGCCTATTACACAATAATATTTTCCAATATGACTCAAACTGAAAAGTATTTCCCTAAATGTACCTTTTAGGTAAAATCGCTATTGGCAACACCGATTTTAGGTAAAATCGACACAACCAATATCAATTTATCAGTCATCTCCGACAATTAAAAAAATTTAAATTTAATAAAAATCGATATTGGCAACATCGATTCTTATTAATTAGATTAATTAGCAACTAATTAATCCAAGTAAAGAATCGCTATTGCCAATATCGATTCTGTGCCCTATTTAATAAATCCTCCCCCATTCTCATTCAGTCCAAAAGTATTAAATTTCTATGCAAATTCTAACCAGGTAAATTCGAAGGACTAGAATCGAAAACGGCGACGTATTCCAGAATTATATTGCTAGTATCGATTCTTTTAAAGAATCGATATTGGCAATAGCGATTCATTACTTGGATTAATTAGTGGCTAATTAATCTAATTAATAAGAATCAATGTTGCTAATATCGATTTTTATTAAATTTAATTTTTTTTTTTATTTTCAGAGATGACTGATAAATCGATATTGGCTATGTCAATTTTATCTTAAAATCGATGTTGCCAATAGCGATTTTACCTAAAAGGTACATTTAGGAAAATACTTTTCAGTTTGAGTCATATTAGGAAATAAATTTGTGTACTAGACTATATAGGAAAAAAATTGATTTGACACCTATTACATATTTTTCTCCCCCAAACCCCCACAACCAAACTCCAATCCAAATCAAATCTCAAATTTTCAAAATTCACTAACTATTATTTAATAATATTTTATAATTTAAATATTCCATTGAAACCATTATCCAAATTGAGTTTCAAAAGTTTCGTCAAACTTTTGAAACCACTTATTGAGACCAAACCGAGACCAAACTTAGTCCACTACATTCATATTAACCCTAACTTCCTCCGCCAAGTCAACAAAAGTCAAAATACTTTATGGCCGCACCGCCACTGATCGCCGCCGGAGTCAGAGGACTCGCCACCGCCCGCGCTCTCAAATCAGTGGCCAACCACAAGATAGTAGTCTATGAAAAATCTGATCGACTCGATGGAACCTGGGTTTACGATCCACGGGTTGAATTCGACCCATTAGGTCTCGACCCGAACAGAGAAATCGTTCATGGTAGCCTCTATCCTTCGCTCTGCACTAACCTCCCTAGACAGCTTATGGGATTTTGGGACTATCCATTTCGCACCAGAAAAAATGTTGGTGATTCCTACTACAGAACATTTCCGAAGCATGAAAAGGTGCTTCAATTTCTGATCGACTTCGCCGATGAGTTCGAACTCACTGAGTTGATCCGATTCGGTCCTGAAGTCACCCGAGTGGAACGGGTCGATTCGAGATGTGATGATTGGGTTGTTGAGTCGAGATCGAATGGGTTGTGCTCCGAAGAGGTATTTGATGCAGTAATTGTTTGTAATGGTCACCATACTCAACCAAGATTAGCTCATCTTCAAGGTCTTATTATTTGTCAATTAAAATCTTATTGATATGATCAATTTAGTATAATAAAGAATAATGATTAATTAATTAATTAATTGTGATTTAACCATTTTTCGTAGGTTTAGATTAAATCAATGATATTGTTTATGAGGTATGATTATATGGAGATTATAGGGTCTAGTTACTTTATTCCGGATGGATCAATCTCAAGAAAGAACAATATGTAAAGAGCAATAAGAACACGATACAAAGAATATTGAATATAGTTTAGCAAAAGCTTTTCTATTAATATTGATATTAGATTGCCCCAGTATGTAGGTGTAAGATAAAGAATATTGTTATCCTTTATACAATGTTGAGCTAGCTATTTATATAATACTAACCCTAGCTATACAAGGAAACACAATCCTACTAGGACTCGGGGTATTTGATCCTTCTTGAACTTGGACTTCGGTCTGATCGCTATGAATAAATATCTCTGGTCGGTTCGAATGGTTGTTCAGAGAATCAGTGTCCTGGTCGAGCTGATCGAGTATCATCTTGTCGCTCCGAGTGTTATATAGGGTGTAAAATAGCCCCCATCAGTACTCTCTCACTTCTTCGAGCTTATATGCAGTAGAAGCTCCTAGAAGTAGATGGTTTCATACGACTGTCTTTTCTATGATTTGTACCTCGTTAAAAACCTTACTTGGAAAAACCCTGTGGGAAAAAATCCTAAGTAAAGAAAATAGTGCTACATTTCATAGATAGTCGTTTTGTTGTTGCCGAACAGTAGCATTAACCCTTCTCGAGGAGGCGGGTTTTCTTCATTGATTGGCGGGAATATGATCAGTCACGAAAGGTTTGAAGCGTCACTTCAGCCTTCTATATAAATAGGCGATCATAGTTTCACCCATTTTTTACTTTCTACCTCTAATTTTCTTGCAGTAATTTTATTGCTCGATAGTTCTTTTAAATATCGTGTTTATCGATCACTATTTTTCGAAGATCCAATAATATGGCCTCCATTTCGAAAAACCCTTCCTCATCTTCTATTGATCAAGACATTCCCATTATCGATGTGGGGGCTTCTCCTAGCCCTCCACCAGAGCAGACGGGACCTTCAGAGATAATTATTCCCGACAAAGATACTTTCAGAGTGCGGATTATTTCTGATGCCGAGGTTGCCGCTAAGGCTAAGAAAGGCAGAGGTACCAACCCCCAAGTATCTGATCCGGTCGAAAGCCTATCATGCGTGTATACCGACGAGAGTTTTCACGAGGTCTTGGACAACTATTCAAAATATTTCTCGGAGGGCTCTGAGATTATTCTTCCGTCTCCCTCTGATAGGGTTACCTCTCCGCCGGATGGTTGTCGGGCTTTTTACACTGCCCATTTCAATCATGGTCTTCGTCTTCCTTTTTCTGCCTTATTCCTTGATATTTTAAGGATATTCAGTGTTTCTTTAACACAACTGGTCCCTAACTCCGTAGCTTTTGTCGTTTGTTTTTCTGTCTTGATGATTGCCAAAGGGTTTCAACCCTCTTTTCGTAATTTTACCCAGTTATTTCGTTTTAATATTTCTAGCTCTTCCAATCATGGATACTTTTTCGCTAGTCAGAAGTCATGTTGATCTATTTTTGATTCTCCGGTTTCCAGTAATTCCGACTGGAAAACACGTTTTTTCTTTGTCCGTCCTCCCACTCACCTTACTTTAGCTGATGGTTCTACAAAACCTTTCTCGTGGGACCATGATTCCAAGTGGATTTTCGATGGTCGCTCGGTTGAGGGTCAATTTATTCCCGACGATCCAAAGTTGGTGGAGGAGATAGTGGAGATGCGCGCTGACAAATATCAATGCGCTCTTCTTATTGGAGAGGCTTTTTTTCGCAAGGCTGGCCTAAGTTTTCACACTTTTCCTATCTCTTCTTCTAGTCAATCGCTTGGTAAGCGTTTATATTTCACCGTAGTATTTACTTTATTTTCTCTTTGAATAACATTTTGACTGGAATTCGTTCTTCTCAGTCTCCCTAGTAGAAAATTCTCGGCATTCCCCAAAGGGAAAAATGGTTCTATCAAAGTCTACCAAAACGATGGGGAACCATCCAATTGAGCAAAGAGTGTCCAGGAAGAGGAAATTGGATCTAGGTCCAGATTATGATGACTATAGAGAGGAATCCCCAGATCCTTCCCAAGAAACTCCTCAGGAACCTTCTACTTCACAAACTTCTGGTCCCTCAAGGACAGGACAGGGTTATCCGGCTAAAAGGAGAAAGCAGTTTTATGGTCGCTCTGGCAAGGATCTTTCTTTACTTGGCGAACAGCACCCAAAGCCAACCCTTGTCGAGATGATCGAAGATCATTTAGAGGGAAAAAGGGCTGCTGGTTACTCTGAAAACGATTATTTAATCCATGACGATAAGGAGAATGCAGTAGATAAGGCTACTCGTATCCTTCTCTCTGGCGTTTTCACACGAGACATAAATAAGCTGCTCCACAAAGACCCCTTGGAGAAGTTACAGAAAGCTCCTCTCTATGCTGAGAAGGTAAATATTTTTACATTCTTTTCTTTTTATGTTAATATTTTGAAGGATTTTCCTTTCAACTAGATTTATCCTTTTGATTCCTCAGACTAGCACTTGTCTTTTGTCATTCGCTTATGAGGCTGCCCTTTGGAAGCAGCAGTGTGAATTTCTCGAGGAGAGGAATAGGACATTGCTTCAGAAAGTTCCTGTTTCAGAGGGCGGTGCTTCAGACGCTGGTCCTTCCACCTTTTCTTTGCTTCCACCTCAAGTCGAAAATTCTCTGGGTATGGGGACTGACGATCCTCATATTTTAAACAGTATTTTGGAGACTTCTCGTGCCCAAGAGCGGGTTAACCAGCTGGACGATCACCAAATCCAGTATACTACACGTATCAGCGAGTTGGAGTCACAAGTTGCTAGTCTCCAGGCTTCCTTGGACGAGTATGAAGAGAATCTTTCTCTCGGCGGTCTTAACGATCGATATGGTAGAAATCCTGGCGAAAAAGTGATTCGCGAGTTCCTTAATTCCCCGGTTCATACTGCTTTGGTGTATCAGAAGGTTGGTCCCCTTCTTGAAAGTACCTTTAAGAAGGCGATCCACCAGATGGTTGTTATGCGATTGATCGAAGATCGCCGGAGAGAATATTTCAGAGCCACACATGTTAGCCTTAATCGTTATGGCGAGGGGTATTCTTCTTCTGACCTGCCGAACGTCGAATATAAACACTTTCCTTTGGCTCATTTGGTCAAGGAGTTTGGAAAACCTCTACCAACTCCTCCTTCGGATATAAATCCAGAGGTCGATAATAATTTAGTTGATCAAGAGAGTGAGGAAGAAAACCCCAACACAAATGGAGTGGAAGGGGCGACCGGCGATCAGGGTTCACGTTGGCGATCAAGAAGTTCTCATTGGCAATCAGCAGGAGATAGTAGAGAGTGACCAACAGCCTTCGAATAGGAGCAATAAATAATTTTTGAATAGTAAATTTTTGTTAATGCGTAATTTGTAATTTTACTCCTTTAACCCTTCTAATAAGACGATTTCTATTCCTGATTTATGATATTAACTCCTTCATTTATTATGATGCTTTAGACATAAGTCTTCCATTCCAGCATAATCATTATGTTCGCGTCTTTTCGACTTCGTGTGATTGTTCATTGGTCAGGTTTTTTGTTTCGTGCCTGTTCGCAAGGTCCAATGCGTCTTTTCCCTTAGTATAAATACTCTAGGTAAAAAGTTCTTCGCTACTTTACTGTGCGTCCCTGTTAAAATTTTCTCCCCAGCAGGTCGATAAGCTTTTCTCGATATTAAAAATTATCTTTTAGTTTCCGAGGATGAACAATCTTTTTGGTAACACTTCCAAGCGTACTTCACGCGATAACCCCAGAAACCCTAAACTAAAAAGGTCTCGCAACGAGGGGCCTTCGACTGATCTTCCTCGTTGTCAGACCGTTAGAAGGTCGGGGACTCAGACTCCCGATGTCCCTTCTGATCGTTTGAGCGACGTGATTGTTAGTTCGGAGTTTTCTCAACAAAATCCCATTATCCCTTCTGATTTTGAAAGGAGACCTTCCCCTGGTCGTGTTGCTTTTGGGGATATGTCCAACATGGAGCAATCTTTTAATATTCCTGTTTCTTCCACTGTTCCTTCCTCCGAGAATAGTTTGCATGAGTATGCTCTCGACAACTCAAATCCTTCCTCTTCTGCTACTAAGTTGGTTATTGGTGAAGGTCAAGTAAACGATACCGTTGGTCCAGCGATTAGTGGCCAGGTTATAGATCCCTCTTTGGTTAGTTTTCACCCTCAGTCAGTCAGTCAAAGCTTTACGATTTTTTTACTTTCTGATACCACTGCCATGACTACTTCTTTTGAGGCTGGTGGTTCTTCTGGAGGTCGGGCCGGACATAGGTCCGGTCAGAGGACGGTAATCTCTTACTCCGGGAAGGAAACTTCTGTGAGCCCTAATGAGAGGGAATCCCTACGCGTGTTGGATGACCGTTGTATCTTGGAGCAAATTAAGGATATAACTGAGTCTGAAATCCCTCGTCATGATAAGATTCCTTTAAATTCTGTCCTGCCCGATTCTCGTGAACCCGATCCTATATCCTGGGACCTGGGTCTTAGTACCATTTTGCCTGGCGAGTTGAAGAAGCATGAGGGTACTTCTGCCCTTCGTCTTGTTCAGTCCCTGTTCAAACAATTCGAGCAGGTACTTATTTGATTTAACTTATTCTCATACTGTTTTCCATTGTCAAATGCCTTGCTCATGAAACACTACAAATTCACTCCATATGAATCATGCATACTTGTACAAGTCTTGGCGATTCCTACGATACCCCGTCTCGTTTTTTGAAATCTTTGACTTGGAACGTGTTTTAAGATTACGACCTTAGAGACTGTTTCATGATTGCACTCAATACCGAAGTGAATCGTCCCATAGTCAAATGTAATCTAAGGATTTCATCCAATCGCTTAAATGTATTCGCGAGAGATGAAGTTGGCCATTGTTTATTCTATACAGATTTAAATAAACGCGCGTATTAATTATAGAATCAAAGCTTGTTATTTACAGAATAGACTTATTACAAGCTAAATGAATTGGCTTGCTAGGAACTATCCTATCAGTTATGACCAATAAGATTTAAACTTGGAGTTCATCTTTGGGGTTGCAAGATGCTACCACTTAACCCAGATAAATATAATTTTTTTCAGTAAAATCCTTTGCCCCTCAGTTCAAATTTCTGGCTCCGCCTCTGGGCTTGCGGCAATGAAAAAATCAATACCAAAAGACGGAAGGGACGTGACGGTTGACGAGTGGACTCTGGATGACGGCAACCCTAAATATAATGATGTGGTGATATTTAAGTTACAAGGTATATCAATTTGGCTAGCGATATTGCCAGAGCACGAATTATTTATATCATAACAATATTTTTATAAATTCATAAACTGCCCATCCTATTTAAGTGCAATCAAATCTAAATTAGCTAATTTCCGAAACACTTCACTTTATTCGCACCTCACAGTTCTTGGATGAAGTTTCTCATCCATACACTTTCCTTTGCTGCATATGATGCTGCGTTATATTCTGTTTATGTGGTTGAGTCGGCAGTGGTAGACTGTTTACAGCGCTGCACCATTGAGGCGGAATATGTATCCAGAGTTGGATTTGTAGTCATCCACGTCAGACTGGAAACTCGAATCGGTGAATCCTTCAAGTTTCAGTTCCCCACTACCACCGTAGACCAAAAACATATCCTTAGTCCTTCGCAGGTGCTTTAGGATTGCTTTTACGGCGGTCCAGTGCCCTTCGCCTGGATTTGACTGATAGCGGCTCGTTATAATTAGAGTGTGTGCTATGTCTGGTCGAGTACACAACATTGCATATATTATGCTCCCTATAGCAGAGGCATAAGGTATGAGAGACATTCTCGTCTTTTCTTCGTCAATTGTAGGGCACATTGACTTAGAAAGAGAGATGTCATGTCTCATTGGAAGCAATCCTCTCTTGGATTCTTCCATTTTGAATCTCTTCAAAATTGTGTTGATGTACTGAGATTGGGAGAGACCTATCATCTTCTTCGATCTATCCCTATAGATACGTATTCCCAATACGTAAGATGCGTCTCCCATATCTTTTATGGAGAACTGCGCGGATAACCGCGCTTTAGTTTGCGCTAACATCTTGATATCGTCTCCGATTAACAAAATGTCGTCGACGTATAAAACTATGAATTGTACCGAACTCCCACTATTCTTCTTGTACACACAAGGTTCATATACGTTTTTGATAAAGCCAAAAGCTTTGACTTTCTCATCAAATCGTATGTTCCAGGTTTGGGACGCCTATTTGAGGCCATAAATTGACCTTTGAAGTTTACACAGTTTGTGCTCACTTCCTTTGGACGCAAGCCCTCCGGGTTGTTGCATAAAGATCTCCTTATCAATGTCTCCATTGAGAAAGGCGGTATTTACGTCTATTTGCCATATTTCCTAGTCAGGTCACGCGGCTATGGCAAGGAGTATCCGAATGGATTTCGACATCGCTATGGGAAAGAAGGTTTCCTCATAGTCTATTCCAGTCATTTGAGAATACCCTTTCGCCATTAAGCGAGCTTTATGAGTTAATACCTCTCCATTCATTCCAAGCTTGCGCTTGAAGATCCATTTGCATCCTACAGGGATAGTTCCCTCATGTGGATCGACCAAGGTCCAAACCTTGTTGGAATGCATGGAATCCATTTCGGATTGCATGGCTTCGAGCCACGCACCCGAGTCTATGTCTAACATCGCTTCTTCATAAGTCCTTGGATCACTGTCCAAATGAAACCAAATCGCTCTGGATCCTTACGAATTCGATCGGACCTTCGAATAGTAGGTGTACTAGTAGGTTCAGTGAATTCAGGTTCAGCTCCCACTGTTTGTGGCGATGGGTCCGATTTCTGGACTTCATCAAGTTCTACGATTGTCCCATTTCTGTTGGTGAGGCAATCCTCCTCCAAGAAGTTGGCGTTCCTAGATACGAACGTATTATGTTCTTTAGTATCGTAGAACAGGTATCCAATGGATTCCTTTGAATACCCCACAAATTTGCACAAACTAGATCTACTATCTAGCTTATCTCCTTTCTGTTCTTCACATAGGCAGGAGATCCCCATACTCGTAGGTACGAATACACGGGTGCTTTACCATACCATACTTGGTGCGGTGTCGTTGGCACTGACTTTGAAGGTACTATGTTTAGTATCTTCGAAGCAGTTAATAGGGCCAAGCCCTAAAATGAAAAGGGAAGGTCAGCAAAGCTCATCATGGAACGAACCATGTCTAACAAAGTTCGGTTCCTCCTTTCAGATACTCCATTAAGTTGGGGCATCCTAGGGAGAGTTCGCTGCGCGAGAATTCCATTCTCTTTCAGATAATCGAGGAATTCTTGGCTTAAGTACTCACCACCTCTGTCAGATCGAAGTGCTTTAATACTATGCCCAAGTTGGTTCTCTACTTCCATTCGAAACTCTTTGAATTTCTCAAAAGTTTCGAATTTATGTTTCATAAGATACACATATCCATAACGACTAAAGTCGTCAGTGAATGTTACGAAGTACGAGAATCCTCCTCCTCTCGCACTGACACTCAGTGGTCCACAAACATCAATATGGATTAAATCCAGTGTTTGTTTGGTTCGCTCGGGATTCCCTGTGAAGGGTGATTTGGTCATCTTTCCTTTGAGACAAGATTCGCAAGTCGGGAGTTCATCCAAGTGTTGTATTTCAAGAGCCTTAGATGAAACCAGCTTTTGAATCCTACTCTTGGAAATATGTCCAAGTCTAGCGTGCCAAAGTTGTGGAGTTTGATTATCATATTTTCTTTTTCTAGATTGAATGTGCATGACGTTGGAATTTGTTGGTTCAAGGGAATATAGACCATCCATCAAAGTACCACAAGCATAAGTTAAACCACCTTTAATTATGCAAAAAGATCCATTCTCAATGGAAAAATTAAAACCATCATTTATCTAACATAGGAATAGAAATAATATTCTTAATAATTGTTGGTACGTACAAGCAGTCCCTTAAAACCAAAGTAAAATTCCCTAAAAATAATTTCACGTCTCCTATAGCCTCAGCGGCGATCCTAGCTCCGTTTCCAAAGCCCAGGATTCTATCCCCGGGCTTCAGGTTTCATACTGCTCCCATCACCTGCAAATCATTACAGATATGAGAACCTGATGTGGTGTCTAACACCCACGATGCACAGTTAATTGAAATATTAACTTCAACCAAGAAAATACCTTTGGGCTTTGGCTACCAGTTTCATTTTCAGGTAGTCTGTGCAGTTCCTTTTTCAGTGCCCTGCTTTCTTGAAGTGGAAGCATTCATCTTTTGGGCTTTTGCGATTCTTTTCGACCACCTTGGTGACTGCTTTGTAAGAGAACACTTTCTTCTTCTTCTTACCTCCCTTGGGCTTTGCAGCCTTTGATTGGTGTGCAATCATCACAGGTTTCTCTTTCTTGAGAGTTGATTCTGTCGTGACCAACAGATTGGTCAGTTCTTGAAGAGCGAGGTTTCTATCCTCCATGTTGAAGTTCAACACGAACTGGTCAAAGGAACGAGGCAGCATATGGAGAAGGAGGTCACTGCTAAGATCAGCGTGCAATTTCACGTCCAATCGCCCCAGTTTTTCAACCAGGTTGATAAAACGCAGACAGTGATCCTTGACACTGCTTCCCTCAGCCATCTTGAGATTAAGCAACTCCTTAGTGGCCGCGAACCTTTCGGTATGAGACCTTTCCTCAAACATCTGCTGGTGATGGAGAAGTATATCTCTAGCAAGCGGTATTTCAGCATGTTGTTTCTGCAGTTCATTCGACATCGAAGCTAGCATGAGGCAGCGAACCTGAAGATCATCATCAACCCTTTTGGCATGGGTGCTTTGTTGTTCCTCAGTAGCTCATGCTGCGGGTGCAACAGGCATAGGTGTGTCGAGCACATAGCTTCGTCGCTCGGAGTCGAGGACAATTCTAAGATTTTTTAGCCAATCGACAAAGTTTGAGCCATTCAGTTTGTTTGCGTCGAGGATGACAGATAATAGATTCTTAGACATTGTACTAAATATCTACATATGGAAAGAAGACAACATTTAGCTAACTGATCTATGCTTAATACTTATAATTAACGAATTTTGGTCTTGTTTTCGAAAAAGTTCTCCCACTATTTTGTCGAAACAATCACCCATTTGATTGCTCGGGAAATCTAATTCCTAGTAGGTCTTGACGTCATAGCAGCAATTAATTGCACCCACGACTCGTGGTCATACAATTAATTCTCTAGGTAGGTATACTTTTACCAATTGTGGCACAACACAACCTTCAAGCTATTTTGCCTCGGTTTTTACATTTATCTAGCACTGCTACATCATAAATGTTACTAATCGTTAAGTATAACCCATCAATCATGATGAGCAACGGGCCCGGTTGTGAATTCTCCGTAACTAGTTATCGGTCGATTTTCACATCCCGACCAGTCCTCACCCTTGTCGAGTTTAGTTAAAAATAAGAGTCAAGAAATTTCGCCTATTGTCCCTTTCTTTGACTCGGGTGCCAGACTCTGGATCACCTCTGTCAATAAGTAGACAACATACACTAGTTCCTATTGATGGAAGGCTTGGATCTTTAAAACTTCATTTTAAATGTACCCAATAGACTTAATATTAAATTCGAGAGGGGAATTTAGGGTTTGAAAGTTAACTAATTCTCCTCGAGATCTCACCGTGTAAATTATGTTTTATCTTTTATTTACGATCTAGATTCTAGCGAGCATCTCATACAAGCTAAATATAAATCAATAAATAAATAAAAGCCATACAAGCCTAGCATGCATACTACCACAATATGTTTTCGATCGGGAGCCTCCTATGTGGGCCATCATCGAGCCATGATGTTGGCATAATTGGTCAATCTAAAGGGATCTCAGGCAGGCCTATTCTATTACATAAACTACCATGCATACATGGCATTCATATCTTATTGAGCTCCCACCTTGCTTGCAACGGGCCTTTATCCTAGACTAAAAAAACAGTAAATCCCTATTTTATTACAAAGGCTCAAAGTGGCCCAAAAATAATAACAGGCTCGCAGGCCAAATAAAAATCATACATTAAATTAAACCAATCACATCTAACCTAAGGTCAAGGTTCAGCGCGATCGAAAACCACGTAAACAGTTCACGTAAAGAAAGAAACATGCAAACAACTTTTACTTTAAAACTACCTTTTAAAACTAACTTCCTATGATTCATACTTTTCAGTCACTACTAATTATGACAAAATAAATTTTCGGGTAAACAAAATAAATTTTCTGCTTAAAACAGATTCTGTTTTTCAACTTTTGAAAAATTACAGTTTGGCCCCTCAACTTTCAAAAATTTCACTTTTGACCCCAAAGTTTTGAAAAAGTTACAAAACACCCCCAAAACCAAATCAGCCAGCAGACCAGAAAAATAAAATTTTGGATCCAGAAAAATTTTGATTTTGCAAACAGACCCCTGAACTTTCGGTAATTACAAAACAGTCTCTTAACTCTAGGAAATTGCAAAACGACCCAAAAATTACGTGCGACCAGAATTGTAAAACAGTCCAGATTTATCAAAAAATTTCAGAATCAGAAAAATGAATTTTCCAGCTTTTAAATCATGTTTTTCGATTTTTAGCATAAAGAGTCCTGAAGTTTTCAAAAACTATAAATTCGCCATAGATCTTAAAAAGCAGTTTTACACAATCATAGATCCAGTCATAACAAGTAAGAATCAATTTACAGAACACAATTATCATGCGTTTTCATATATATAATCAAACATATACGTAAACACACCATTATGTTCAGGCCTTTTCGCATAATAATTATGGAGTTAGCTCTGATACCACTATTGGGATACCTCGATTGTCAGAACAACAAGAGTGCGGAAATTTAAAATTTTTCAAGGCACCCACAGTCCCACAATTCTGTCTCCATATTATTTATACGAAAAAGGTTGAATCAAAAATACAAACAATACAAAAAGGGGTTATCGACTTTTACCTCACCACAGGCAAGGTGGTGGCAACCTCTAGTGTAGTTTTCGATTCACAGCAAGTGATCCAAGTGTCTCACCTCCAGAGTTGATCCATACCAGTTGGATTATGGCAACACCTTCTAATCTTAGGCTACTAACTGGATCTAGAAGGTTTGTTATTAAAAGGTTGTCTAGATCTACATGCAGAGCAAGAGCACAAGGTGAGTAGGAGAGGAGCAGCGGCGGCACAGGGGCAGCTCACGGCCATGGGTGGCGACGGCTAGCTAGTGGCGGCGCAAGGTTGGGGTGCGGCTAGGGCTTGGGGCGGCGGCTCAGGGTTTTTGTGCTAGGATGTTAGCCTTTTGAGTTCATGTAGAACTCTATTTATAAGCCTCCCTCAAGACCTATGTTTGCAAGACTTCTTATGGGCTTTTAATTAAAGGCCCATGTCTTGCAAGCCTCTTTTAATTAACTACTTTAATTAAACCCAGTCCATATTAATTAATAAATTAATATCTCACTTCTAATTAATTAATTATTTATTTTAATTAATTAGATCAACTAATTAATTAATCTCCCACTTGAATTAATACTTTAATTCATTAATTGATTTAATTACTTTTAAGTCAATTATTTCCTTTTATAACTGTCACCGTTCAACTGTATTGTGTGTGACCCTCTAGGTTCACCATCAATTGGCAGCAGACCCACGAATTTCTTCGTGATTTAATTTATGAACAATAAATTGCTCCGATCAATTAAACTACCTTTAATTGACCACTCCTAGAATCAATCTCCCTTATCAACTCAGGAGTACCCACACTTCATGGTCAATGTCTAGCGACAAGCCCATGAAGCCCAACTTCAGGAGAATTGATATTTGTGAACCTCACCTCTTATAAATGCCATGCACATACGGTCCTTCTATCAACTAATTTTCCCGATCAAGACTTAGGGTGTGTGAATTGATCGGCACCTCTAAATTTGTCTCGATAACTATACTTTCTAATTTGGGATAATATTCCAGTGTGACTGCTAAATTTGGAAATCCCTTTCCAAATCCGTCACCGACTACGGCAGCAGATTTCTCGGATATATTATCCAAGAATCGTATAGGAAATTTCCTCATCCATTACGATGAGTCGGTAGATTCAATGTTGGTACTAACCACCCGCGTACATAACTATACGCACCCAACCTAGGCATGTTATGATCAAGCTAAGTGATCTATACCTAGATCTAAGTACGCACACTCATGCACCGAATTCGCCCTAGCACCTCAAGTCAAAGGACTAAATCGTACACTATTATAAGTCTTGAGAAACATCCCATCACCGATATGCGTCATGTGCTTCCACAATGGGTTTCTCTGTCCGGGTCGTTCGATGTGTTCGATCCTCTATCGAACCACCTACTCATTTGCACTGGCCTCAAATGCTTTGCTCATGAAACGCTACTAATTCACTCCATGTGAATCATGCATACTTGTACAAGTCTTGGCGATTCCTACGATACCCTGTCTCGTTTCGGAATCTATGACTTGGAACGTGTTTTAAGATTACGACCTTAGAGATTGTTTCATGATTGCACTCAATACCGAAATGAATCGTCCCATAGTCGAATGTAATCTAAGGATTTCATCCAATCGCTTAAATGTATTCGCGAGAGATGAAGTTGGCCATTGTTTATTCTATACAGATTTAAATAAACGCGCGTATTAATTATAGAATCAAAGCTTGTTATTTACAGAATAGACTTATTACAAGCTAAATGAATTGGCTTGCTAGGAACTATCCTATCAGTTATGACCAATAAGATTTAAACTTGGAGTTCATCTTTGGGGTTGCAAGATGCTACCACTTAACCCAGATAAATATAATTTTTTTCACTAAAATCCTTTGCCCCTCAGTTCAAATTTCTGGCTCCGCCTCTGGGCTTGCGGCAATGAAAAAATCAATACCAAAAGACGGAAGGGACGTGACGGTTGACGAGTGGACTCTGGATGACGGCAACCCTAAATATAATGATGTGGTGATATTTAAGTTACAAGGTATATCAATTTGGCTAGCAATATTGCCAGAGCACGAATTATTTATACCATAACAATATTTTTATAAATTCATAAACTACCCATCCTATTTAAGTGCAATCAAATCTAAATTAGCTAATTTCCGAAACACTTCACTTTATTCGTACCTCACAGTTCTTTTTTATTTTATAAGTGGAAATCTATCTCTTAATTAACATTTAAACAAGTTTCACTCTCTCTTTCGTGATCTTTAAATATGTAAATAGATAAATTTTAGCTCGAGACATCCCCATTTTGAACGAATAAATCACGATATCTACATTTGTTCATAGGTTATATTTTGTGAAATATGGTGAAAGTCACTTTTAATGATGCATAACCTTCTTTATCAAAAGTAATTAATGTATATATTGAATAAAATATGTTTGTTCGAAAGAGCATTCATAATCAAATTTCCCCTAATTTTTATTTTGATACTCGAATGTTGAGAAAAAAAAATGATGCATCAGTTTTACTAGACCATTTAAAAATTAAAGTCTTTTTGTACGGGAGCAATTTGTTGATATTCTTGGGTTTTCATTTAATATACTTTATAATACATATGTCTTTAGTCCATTTTTCTTTTACTATATTATTTTTTATGACATTTTAAATATATTTTTTGAAAACCTTATAAATAAACGTATGCAGTGTAATATCAGTTTGTTCTTAATTTTTTTTACTTTGGTCTAAATAAATGATTTAAATTTCTGTGAACTATGGAAAAATAGAAACTTCTAATTGTTATAAATCAAGAAAGTCTCTTATAAGGTGCAGATGATATTAATTTAAGTTGAAACACTTATTTCGTGACTTTGTGTCTATACAAACCATTCCAAATTATAATTGATCCATTAAAAAGGCAAAACAATTTAGTCAAAATGGATTCAAATAGGGTCCAAGACTTTTTCTAACGGTGGAGACTAAACATATATATATTGTAAGACCAAGACTCAAAATCATGTATTTTGGGAGCTAAAATTTTAGGTTGACTCAAATATAATTGTATATTTAAGTCCCCTTTTGAGTTTAGATAAAGTAGATAAAATATAACATATGAGAAAAGATGAAAAAAAAATATTTTTCTTTTGTTTTTTCATATATTTGTGAATAAAAATCATTTATATCATTTATTTTCTATATTTTACATTTTTTCTTATAATAAATATCAAATGCATGTACTTAACTTTTATTCATAAATTAAAATATATTATCATGAAAACTATACTTTGAGGTAGAAAAATATTTCACTTTTTTAAAAATTATTTCATATACATTCACTACTTTAACAATTCATGTCTCAAAATTCTTCTCTTTTATTATCATGAAAACACTACTTTTTTTTTTTTGTCGAAATAGGGCAAAAAAATATGATGTTGATAGTGGTAATTTATGTTTGAGGGGTATTTTTGTAATTATTCTATTTCTTAATATTAAAATAATCCATAAAAAAATAATAAATAAGTACATTTATGTCACTTGCTAAAAGGATCATTTTGCCCCTATTCAATTCCTTGGCATTTATGAGGGAATAGCTCATCAACCCGAATGAATAGGATAAGTTCTTGAGAGAAAAGAAAAGTAGCTCCATAATTCTCTTCAACTCTCCCCGTCCAAGTCAGTGTTTAAGCTTGGAGAAGGTTCAAGGAAAGAAGGAATCCCGAAGACATCCCTTGATCATTTCACCTAACATCATATATGGTACAAATATATAGTCTATAAAGAATGTACACAAAATTAATTTAAGAATGTCTAATAAAAAATAAAGTTCAAAAAAGTTAAGTAAAATAAATAAATATTTAGCATTTATTAAAACTTATAGAACTAAAATTTGAGATTTAAGGGTTTGGAGAAAAATCTTATGTAGAGATAAATAGTATAATTTTGAGAGGCTAAAATATAAGTTTCGTATCTCCACCATTGGAGATTGTCTAAGCGCCTCTACAAAATAGGAGTAGAAAGTCTCTTCTTTACAATAGTTTTTTAATTTGTCTATACATAAATCTTCCAAGTGTAGTAGTTAGAAAATTGTAAATTAATTCAAGTACCAAATAAAACATCACATAAAATTCGTGTACCAAAAAAAATTGACCCTCCCTTGATAACGTACTTAATTCATTCACTTCACCTCCCCGTGGACACTCGATCCTTTTTTATGATATTTTCTAATGGACTTGTTACTCCCCTTTGATATTGCCTAGTGAGCATTTATCTCCAACCCCGGCCCCTATGAATTTTTCCTTGTTATATAAAACAGAAAGGAGACAATGAGCCCTTTTCAATGAAACATAAGGAAGTATATTGTCACTTGATTTATAACAATGGAATAATTTTCTTAATTTTTTGAATAAAACATATAGGTAATTTGCTATTAACTCTACTCAAAGATGAGAAAATAGGCAAATAGCCATGATATTAGTCCGGGTCATGGGATCGTAGTGCTATTCGGAACGTCATACCTAATTCCCTTCTTTAGGACATTTTTTTCGACTCCCCTGCTTGTTAATAGAACTCTATTGACACTAGAATTTGGATTGGTTCCCAGAATGGTTCTTTCAGTCGTAGTTCCACCTACAAAGCCTTACGTAACCCTGAGAGTGAAGCTCAAGATTACCATGTCACCACCGACTTGAACACATTCTATGGCTCATCCACCATAATAGCCTTATATCGAATGCTCTCAGGTTTGACCGAAACTTCGCTACTTCTGACCTTTGACCTGGATGTGTTACCACTAGGAAGGATTTGTTCCACATTTGTCACCTATGTCCCAAAGCGAGGCTTACTTGGGAGTTGGTCGTCTCCCCTCCGGATTTTCTTGCCTTTGATTGCATTGGAAACCACCCCTGGTTTGAACAAAATATGAAGCAAAATTTCCATAATTCCCTTATCACGGGCTGCCCCTGGCCCGTTGTAATTCTTTCCACCATTTGGTTCATTTGGAAAGCCCGTAATAAGAAAGTTTTGAAGAATATGGAGGAGCATACCGAGAAAACTTCTCTCAAAATTCGCCAATTAGCTTGGACCTTAAGGACAATTTCGGATCCCTGAAGAAGCCAAGAATTGTACCGGATCAATGGTGGTCAAGCCTAGCCCGGGCTGGTATAAATTGAACACAGATGGGAGTTTATACAACCATGATAATTCAACTATGGTCGGGGGTGTTATTCGAGGTGAGGGTGATGTGGGTTCTCAATTTCAGTTCGAAGACTGGGAACTGCTCTATAGGCCTCGAACTTTGCTATGATAGGAGATTCAAAGTTCGAGGTGGAAATTGATTCAAAAGTGGTCTTTACGCTTGTCAAAAAGAGGTCGATGAAGGACCATCCGTTATTTCTCAATTTAGAAGATTGTCGTGCTCTACTTGGGATGCCATGGAAAATAGATTTCGGCAAGTTCGAAAATCGGCTAATTTGGTACTGAATTTGATAATCAGTCAAAAAGGGGAGTGAGAACCATTTTGGAGGAAGCACCACCTTGTGCTTATGTTATATATGTTGGAAGAGGACCTTAGCTAGGGCCTTTCTTCATCCTGTTCGTAAGAAAAAAAAAAAAAAAAAAAAAGAGCCATGGCATTATATACGTACGTACTCTATTAATTATTGATCAATATAAAGAAGGTTAAAAATGTCTTTTTCCTTCCCAAATTGATTAACAAAGTTGAATTGTTAAGACGATTACATAATATAATATCTGACATTGTGAGTTTTCAACCATAATTTTGCATAGTTGAGTAGATAGATAGTAATCATACGTGTAAATAAACTCATTTGATTTTAATTCAGCAACTTTGTGCTCATATATAAAAAATAAAAGAAAATAAAAAAAAAAAACTTGGTATTCATATTTTTAAGGGATAATAAAGATTTTTAGCTGAAGAAAAACATAATTTTACATAGTAAAAATATAAAAATACCCAAAATTTTCACAACTCTTCAATTTTGTGGCTGATATTTTCTTTCTTCCTCTAATTTTACATTTTTATAACAATTTGATGAATTATAAACTGCCACAAATATTAGGTTAAATCAAAATCCCAATTCACACTCAGGTATATTCGCATAAACAAGAAAAAATCTCGAGGCTAATTTAGTCATTTCAAGTTCCCCAAAAATTAACGGTACATACAGCCTCCTCATCCACCACCAGTTCTCGATAAATTCTGCTCACAATTCTGAATTCTCACTCAATCTTCAGCTCATTCTCTCACTATATAAATACATACATTATATAAATATCTCACACAGTAGTACACACACTATCAATTTAATGGCTTTGCAGGTGTACAGTACAGTTCCTAGAACCTCATCAATGGTTCAAAATTCCATGTCGCATGGAATTATAACCAAGCAGCCGACCGTGGTCTGCGTCGCAGGTGATTACCCCCAGCTGTTGATGAGGAAAGAGAGAGGGATGAGCCTAGGGTTTCGTGTAAAGGCCAGTTTGGATGCCTCGGCGGCAGCGGCGGTTGCGGAGGTGGGGCGAGTGACGGAAGTAAATAACGATACGTTTTGGCCCATTGTGAAGGCTGCTGGTGATAAGACTGTCGTCCTCGATATGTACACCCAGTGGTGAGTTTATCATCTCCCTGTAGGCATTTTGGTGTTAATGTGATTATGCTGTGATTTTTTTGTTTTTTGTTTGAATAGTTGATTTTTGTTGCTTTTGTGGCAGCTTTCATTTCTAGTTGCTTGGATAATTCATAATTGATTAATCTCATGCTTTTGATTTTGAAGATTTGCTGCAAAAAGTATTGGGATCAATTGCTGTTATCTTACTCCTCGGTTTAGAAGTAGTAGTTGAGAATTAGTGGCGTAAAATCATTGGTTTTTGTAACAAGGTAATTTTGAGAGAAAGTAATTTCATTTTAGAAAAGTTAGTCTAGTTTTCGTACATCGCGGAAAGGAAATATGAAGGTTTATTGGAATCATTAATTAAATAATGTTCATGAAATTTGTATGTGGATACATCACTTAATTGGTGGAATGGGAGATAAAGATCCAAGTAATCAATCCTCAAGGATGGAATTAGCCTTTCTTGTGTTTGAGATTTTGTGTGTCTTATCGAAAATTTCTACAGGTATTCGAAATGAGTGAAATAATGACCTGAAAATTCCTACGTGCATGTTGGTAATTGTAGCTGATCCAAGAATCTTATTTTTTTCACAGATAAATGCATTATTCAAAAGTTTAGGTCGAATTGCATTGCCTTTGAATAATAGGAAAACAAATATTTAGTTCAACTATCCTCATACTCGATCAGGAATTCAGGACTGAGAAGTTTACCATTCATATCTTTGACTATTTAGGACTAAGCTACTAGTCTTCAAATCCTTTGCTCGTGGAAGCTTCTCTGAATCTAATATGAAATATTTTAATCTTAGGAAGAAGTCCAATAATTCGTTCGCATTTCATTTAGTGTGATTATCTGATCACATCTTCTTATTGACTATATACAAATCAAGATGCAACAATCTGAGTATTTCAGCCTCTGTCATTGTAGCAAGGATTTATTTCCTACTTTCACGTTTACATATATGCACTTTGATGGTGTTTGTTCATACCATTGTAGGCTATATACGCATTGAATCTATTCATCTTGGTCAGTTTGGACATTAAAACCTCAGATATTCACCAATATTTCAATACGGTTCATAAGAATTCATTGGTTTTTATGTTTAGTAGTACACATCCTAAAGTTTGCAATATGTGCATGATATTCTAGGTAACTTGGATCTTTTGACATTTAAATCAATTGGAATTGCATGCAGTGTCTAATATTATTGCATGTAATAAAGTATTGAACATTTAGGTGAGGTGGACGCATATTCAATAAATACGACATTAATGCTTCCATAGCTCGAGTGTCTTTTCGAAATATTCAATTAACAAGTAACTAAATGTAATTTACTCTGTCTTGACTTTTGGATTGGTTATCAACTTGCAGGTGTGGTCCATGTAAAGTGATGGCTCCAAAATATCAAGAATTATCTGAAACATATGACGACGTTATCTTTTTAAAGCTAGACTGCAACCAAGAAAACAGGGTGCGTGAAATTTCCATCTCTCTCATTTTTTTTTTTAAATTAATATCAATAGTTGTTCTGAATTAATAATTTGTTGGCAGCCACTGGTGAAAGATCTCGGGCTCAAAGTAGTTCCTACATTCAAGATATTGAAGGATAGCAAGGTTGTGAAAGAAGTTACAGGAGCCAAATTAGATAATTTAGTTGCTGCCATTGAAAATGTAAGATCCTCATAATGATCTTTTCTTTTATATTTAATTTAAGCCTACCGTTGTAACTTGTTAATAGAATCCTCAAATATTTCAAGAATTCAGCAAGTATTACTTGTAAGTTTGTAAAATTATGAAGTCATGCCATGTATTATAGTCTTTTTACTATGTTAGTAATTTTGCAGTATTAGTGTAGATTCATGAGTAATATATTTTATTAAAGTTGATGTCATCTTGAATGTGTATATTCCTTCCTTTGGGTGATAAATGGGGCTTTTGGCACTTTGCACCCTGAAATTATAGGGTTTTGGCACTTTCCACCCGACTGTGTGTTTTGAAGAAAAAATTCATTGATTGAAGGGTATAATAGTTATTTTCGAATATTTTGGCCTTTTGCACCCTAAAAGTATAGATTTTGACACTTTGTACTCAGAAATATAAAATATTAACACTATACACCCAAAAATATAATTTATGGCATTTTCAACACTGATTTAATATGATAATCTAAATAATGTAAATAACATGAATATAATAATATGTTAGATATGTAAACGTGTATTTTTTATATAAAGTAAATAATTTAGAGAATACTTGAAAACAAAGTGAATATAATGTTTTTTTTAATCTAAATTTACTGAGAAAAAATATTAAAATAAGTTATTATATAGTAAAATAAATTAATAATAATATGTTTATGATTGTTGTGCATAGAAATGACTATTTTATCGCTACGTCGTCGACATTCATGCGTTTTTTTCAAAAGAAAATACATTAGGTGCAAAATGTCATCCAAAATTATATTTTTAGGGTGTAAAGTGCCAAAAAATTTAAATTGGGGTGAAAAGTGATTAACATTTTATAATTTTTGAGTACAAAATATCAATATTCTATATTTCACGGGTGCAAAATCTATACTGTTAGGTACAAAATAAAAATAAAACGAAATCAACTCTTCTACCAATGATTTTTATCACTAAAACATATACTAGGATGCAAAGTGCTAAATAAATTATATTTCAAAATTCAAAATGTCAAAAATTTTAAGTCAGAATGCAAAGTACCAAAATTTTATAATTTCATGATGCAAAATTTCAAAAACGCTGATAAATGCATGTTTTGTTGCAAATCAGATGGCATTAATCTAATTAAATATCGTTCACTTGCCATTTCTGTATTGTTAAGTTTAGAATTTCCGAATCCTTGTTCAATTGTCTTTAATTGTTTTTGTATTTTTATTCAGATGTCGATATAGTTTGGGCGTTTGGATTTGTGCACCTCCCTCTAATAAAACTGGACACTTGTCAAAATTTTACATTAGAGGAAGGTACACTGCACCTCCCCCAGCAACAAGGGTGACAGGTTGATAAACTAGATAGAATTGGTTGTAGAATATAATATTATCTTGTGATGTATTATTGTGTTTTCGAGAAGACAGAAAACGAATCCCTGTAAGATACATATGACTAAAATGGTGACAAATCTGCTCACATTTGCTACAATCGTGAAGTGGGGATGTGATGATTAAGTTTTATTGTAAATTATAGAATTAATTATGTTAACTGATAATTTTATTTTATAGTATTTTATTTTAGATTGATAAAATAATTCCATATATTTAAAGTTATTGACGATTTTAATTTACGTTGTTGTTCAATTTTAAAATTGTCTCGAATAAGAAAAGTGAGAATCAATTTGAAGATTATACTTATTATATTTACATATTTAACTAATTTGATTTTGATAAAAAATATTAATAAATTATATTTTAATATAAATTCAACAAAAAATAAAAAATTACCTTTTCTTTTTAAATCTAAAACTGATGTAATATAGTAGTATTCATATATTTAGTATTTATTAATTTTATATATTATTTAAATAATTATAATTTAAAAAAACTCCATAACCTCCAACACCATCTCAGTCCGTCGACGACTTGGGATCGTCCATCCCAAGCTGGTGGTGGCCTAGGATTGTCAGCTCCAGGCCACCACGACCTGGATTCTGCTACAGAACCCAGGCCGTGGCCATCCCGACCTGGGACCGACAATCCTAGGCTGTCGCCGGCCTGGGTCTTTGGTGGATGGTGGTGGGGGTTTACAAAGGTTTGGGGTGGGGATGGGATTTGGGTTTATTCTTAAACTATAATTATCTATTAATATATAATTTTATATTTTAAATATATTGATTATATTAATACTCTTATATAAATTTTATATTTTTTTTTCGGATTTATATTAAATTATTATTTAATTTATTATTATTGTTATAAATCAAATTAGTTAAATAGACATGTAACGTACCTATTTTGAACTTGGGCAACCATGTGAACTAAAATTGTCAGTAAATTTTAAGATATGGGGTTATTTCAGCAATTTGAAATGTAGAATTTTCAATCAACATAAGTTATTGCATCAATTTTATAATACGACACGACTTAACAGCCACATCACCACTTAACGGTGAATTTTAACGACAATATCAAATGTGAGTGAATTTATTAAATTACGGTACCAAATGTGTCGACCTGAATTTTTAGGATACAACAAGTTAGAATCGATATATAATTTGGTACCACAAGTGAAATTCTCTCTATACAAATAATTAGAGAGAATTGCACTTTTGGTACCGCGCTTTATGTCAATGCCTACTTTTGGTACACCGCTTTTTGTGTCCAACACCGTTTTAATAAATTGTGACACATTTGGTAATGCCTTTAAAAATCAAAGTTAAGAGGTGACGTGGTAGTTAAGTTTTATTGCAAAGTTGATGTTATTACTTATATTGACTGACATTTTTACCCCATAACATTTCAGGCTACCAAAAGAGCCCCATATTTTCAAATTTAGTGACGATTTTAGTCCACATAGATCCCAAATTCTAAAGTTGACTCGAATAAGACCATGTTGTGACCAATTTTGATATTTACTTATAATATTTACATAATTAATTTAATTTTCTAAACAACATATATTTAATATTTCATTAAAATAATAAATTATATAATTATAAATTATTTAATATTAAATAAAATTATAAATTATATATAAAGAAATATAGTTTTAAAAAAAACTAATAACCCACCCCCCTCCCCCATTCTGCGGCCTGGGAATTTGGGTTGGGGGTGGGGGGTGTTAGTTTTTTTTTTTAAAGTATAATTTTTTATTATTTTAATAAATATTAATAGGTTTTAATTATATAATTTATTATTTTATTCTAATAAATATTAATTCGATGAATACTATTATATAAATACTATATTTGAAAAGAATATATTTTCTTAATATTTTTTTGAGATTTATGTTAAAATATTATTTATTAATCAAATTAGTCAATTAAATATAATAAGTAAAATTTTCAATTGGTTCGAATGTGGTCTTATTCGAGTATATTTTAAAATTTGGCAAATATGTGGACTAAAATAATCATTAAATTTGGAGATATGGAGCTATTTTGGTAGCCTGAAATGTTATGGGGTAAAAATATCAGTCAATATAAGTAATGACATCAACTTTGCAATAGAACTTAATTGCTACGTCACCACTTAACAGTGATTTTAAAGGTTGTACAAAATGTGCCACAATTTGTTGAAACGAAATACCAAATGTGTTGGACACAAAAAATAATATACCAAAAATGATAATTGACCTAAAACACAGTACCGAAAATACAATTCTCGCCAAATAACTAACTAGAACAGACACTTGATTTTTAACAAGTCAAAGCCCACAGAAATATAGGTCATATAGGTCTAAGAAGCTAACTCGTTCCCAATTATAGCCAACGATATTGTCAGAATAATTGTTGTTGCTAGAGAAATTTTAACATAATTTCAAAAAAGCCCTTATCTTTTTAATGGTCTCTCTTTATTCCTTCTCTTGATTAAATCTAAGGGCGTCTCCTATGATGTAAGGGGAAGTTATACTTGGACTTAGGGGATAAAAAAATCAAATAAAATGAAGAAAGGGGTGATATTGCCTTGATCACCCCCAACCATCGCTTAAGTGGGGAGGCAATGCAATCCAAATGCACTTGTCGGCCACCTGTGTCCCCTTCTTTTTTTTTTTTTTTTTTTATATTTGTTATTTATTTAATAAAATTTCTTTTTTTTAAAAAAAAAATTCCTTTAAAATATCTAATTAAATGAAATGTAACTCTTATTTAATTTTAGTTTTAGTAAATTTGTGTATTATTTTTAAAAAGTTAATTTTAGTTTAAAAATTTAACTCTTATTTAATAAACTCAAATTTAATTTATTTTGTCAACTATTTAATTGTTGTATAGTTGTGTTTTTTGAAAAAAAATATTGGTTGTCTATTCTTAAATTGTTGTATTATTGTGTACTAAGTTTATATCTTATTATCAATGTCAATCTTAAATTAGATCTTATTGTTATTTATTATTGTTTAATTTTTATTATTATTATTATTATTATTATTAAGTGAGAGTGGGAAAAATGAAAATTGAAATTAAATGGAATTGACAGGTTGAGTCATTTGAGATGACTTATAAAAAAAAAGGGAAGACTGGACTTGGAATCTGAGAAAAAACTGAACTGAGCTTAAGCGAAGCTGGACTTAGACTGAGGACATTACTGGAGATGCTCTAACTCACCACCATTACTGCAACATACTCCCTCAACCAAGTTACCAAAATCATGTTACACTGTTTTGAAAAGAGAAATTATCATTTATTTTCTACGGAAAAATAATTTTATTTAATTTCTTGTTTCTATCTATAGACTGGGGTGATCGAGAACAACAAAAAAGGTAGATTTATACTCAAACATATTTGTGGGGTTTCGTCAAATTAAAATCCAATATATATATTGAGTCCCCTAATTAAACGATTGGGTAGAAGTAAAGAAAGAAAAAACTGCATTTGTTTATTTGAGTTCAAAATCAGAAAAGATGATTGCGAACAAAAATATATTTAGCTTGCATTTCATAGTGATAATTCTATAACAATCTTAACCCAAAAGCATGATGTGACAAAGTGAAAAGAAATCCAATAATTTTCGAAGCTGAAAGAATTATATCTTTTTCTTTTTCTTCTTTTCTCCTGTATGGAGATAGATTTATGGAAAGTCTACATTTTTTTTTAATTTAGTCTAATTGAAAGTCTAATTCTTATTAATTGTATCTACATTTTTTTTTAATTCAGTCTAATTAAAAAATAATCTATTTCTTATACAACAATGTAAATAGGTAACAAAACAATGGTTAACTACTTAACTAGGTAACAAAACAAAATAAAAAATGTAAATTTTATAAGGTACTATTATAATTAATATAAACACATTTCTTTGAAACGTAGTTTTCGGTCGAGCTTTTTAATGAATAAATACTATTTCATATAACTAGTAAGAGATGATTATAATTATTAAAATTTATGTAAACAATTTTAAGATAAAATATCAAGTTCTACTAGGAGACATGATAATTATATGTACAAATATATCAAATTTTATTTCATAAAACATAGTTAATCGGTTTAACTGCTCGATGAATAATTAATACTATTTGGTTCTGAAAAAAAAAGAATAATTAGTACTATTTCATAACATTTAGCATGAGATTAGCATAATTACTAAAATCTATAATAATAAATTTAAAATAAATATTAATTATTTATCAATTACTATGAGTATGCTACTTTTATTCCTGTGTATAATACTTACTTTATAAATATGAAAAAAATTTATTTATATTATTTAGTAATAATATGTCCAATTTTTCTTTAATACCTACATTTCTTGTGCATTATATTAATTCAAATAAGATAAATATTAATTAATCGGACACACACAACGGATGTACATTTTTATAGAACAATTATATATATGTGATAGGATGGATAAATCATGCATCATGAAGTAATTATATATGTTTAGTATATGTAATGGTCCGAAGCCGACACCTGCCTGCTATGAATAAAATAATAATACGATAATCTTAATAAATTTCTAATAATTGCAATTCAGAGCTGTGACTGTCTATTATCATACAATAATTTTCTTAATCATATTTAATCAACCGTACCTTAAATCATAAAATTATTTATTGTCTGAACTTGCTCATAACTAAGATGGTGTAGGAAAATATGTACACGTAAAAGGAAATTTTTTTAATTTAAATACAAGACAATCTAGACAGAAAGTAAACGACAATTATCAAAATGATTCAAATCGAGGCCTGTGTGAAAACACAGTGTCCTTAAGACAAATTCGCTCCCCCACCCTTCCGGTTCGTGCTTGAGGTTCTTCGAACGTTCGTCTCCCAGGATTCAATGGTATAAGCAAATTAGCTTCGCACCAAGCAATTTGCAGCAAACTGAAACACTTTTGAACTCTAGAATAGGAAGAAAGAAGAGAGAATTGATAAAAGTAAAGTTCAATCGTCGAATATTAGAATTCACCACATGGATTGGACTAAGTCCACTTACTTGGCTTGGATCTAACTCAACCTCAAAATCTAGCTTATAAGGTGAAGATTCCCCAAGACTTTATATGGTGGACTTAGCTATTGTTTTCAATCAATGTGGGACATTTAGTCTCAATACCCCCCCTTCACGTGTGGACGGGCTGAATGTGTGGGTGAAACAAGCCCAACACGTGACATATTAAAGCCCATTATTTGCGAATTATTAACATGTGGGTAAGAGTCCAACACGCGGATTTGCCCAGACCATGTGGATCCCAACACGCGGATTTTTCTAGACCGTACGGGTGAAGAATAAATCCCATCATGCGCGCAAGAAAGAGCCCATCACGGAAGGAGGTGGCCCACTTCAACCTGGGACTCTGATACCATATAAAAGAGAATTCTCCACATGGATTGGGCTAAGTCCACTTCCTTGGCTTGGGCCTAACTCAACCTCAAAAGCTAGCTCGTAAGGTGAGGATTGCCCAAGTCCTTATAAGGTGGATCTAACTATTGTTTTCAACCAATGTGGGACATGTAGTCTCAATACTCCCCCTTCACGTGTGGGCGGGTTGAATGTATTGGAGCATTTGGAGTTTTGATTATGTGCTAAGCTATTCACAGTTAGGGATTTGAAGAAATTCGTCAGTTTGAGGATTTGAGAGAATTAGGAATTAGGGTTGATAATTAGGTCGTTTTGTTCTTGTATAGTTTATTTAATTATTTTGTTTTTGTTTTATATTTTTTTCTTTCTTTATTTATATAAGCGTGTTTACGCTTTTGTAGTCAAGAGTTCCCACCGCCTTTCTTCCTTTATAAAAAGGCTGGGTTCGAAACCTGTAACATACACTTTTTTACTGAATATATTTTTCAAAAGTTTTCTTCTCTCTCTGTTCCAAGAATCAGTGTTACAGTTAATACAAAAACTTTACAATCTTCAATCTATGAACTCCATAGATTCTAATATGGTATCAGTTTGATATTATATTCTTTTTCCACTGCAAACAACTATTCTCCATCTTCTTCTTCACAGAGTTTTGTCTCTGTTTTCTTGCCTATTGTGCAGGATTCTTTCCATCTTTCTTTCTTGTTTTTCTGCAGAGTTCTGTCTCTATTTTCTTTTCCATTGTTATTTCATCCTCATTCTTGATATCATGTCTTCGGATTCCATTCTTTCTTCTTCGGCTACTGGCAGTACACGTTCCAAACCTCCAATGGAGGATCCTTCATCCCCTTACTTTCTTCACCCATCAGATGGACCCGGCATACTTCTGGTTCATAATAAACTGGTAGGTGATAATTACGTTTCATGGGCGCGATCCATGCTTATTTCCCTGCATGTTAAAAACAAGAAAGGGTCTATTACTGGTTTGATCACTGATCCAGGGGAAACTGATCCAAATTTATATGAAGCATGGTCAAGAAATAATGACCTAGTGGTTTCTTGGATACTCAATTCTGTCTCTAATGACATACATTCCAGCATCATGCATACCTCTATTGCTAAGGAGATTTGGGATGATTTGAGGAATCGTTTTCAGCAAAGTAATGGGCCTAGGGTTTTTCAATTACGAAGGGATCTTGCTACCCTCACTCAAGACTCTAATTCTGTCAACATCTATTTCACCAAATTGAAATCCATTTGGGATGAGCTGATCAACTACAGACCATCTATGGTTTCTTGCCCTAGTGATTGTGGGAATGCCTAGAAAATCCATAGCCATAATCAAGAAGAATACGTTATGTCATTTCTCATTGGACTTAATTCCTCTTTTGACACTCTCAAAGAACAGGTCCTTTTAATGGACCCTTTACCACCCATTAGTAGGGTTTTTGCATTAGCTACCCAGGCAGAAAGACAACGCCTTATTGGCCAAAGATCCAGTCCAGATTTGTCCTCCTCACTGACTTTTGCCACCAAATCCACTTTACCACAAACATCAACCAACAGGCCATACAACCAGTTCAAAAACCCTCCTTCAAACAATTTTAAACCCAAACAAAAACCTGTTTGTGCCCATTGCAATATCCAAGGTCACACTATTGACAAGTGTTATAAATTACATGGATACCCACCTGGGTACCAGTTTAAACCCAAAACACAAACCTCTCAATCCATCCCTATCAATCATATTTCAGATAATTCTCTACAGACTTCTCTCAACCAGAATACTCAATCCAATTTCACTGCCTATGAGGATTCTGTTCAGACACTAACTCCTTTTTTGCAGAATTTTACTCCTGAACAGTGTCAGCAATTAGTGACCCTTTTCTTTGCTCAACTACAAACAGCATCACCAGTTCAATCTACTCACACTGATTCATCACACGTTTCATGTGTGTCTGGTATTTGTTCTAACACATCTAATTTCTCCTTATCTTTTTATAAAGACAATTGGATTTTAGATTCAGGAGCCTCAAAACATATATGTAACAACAAATCATTATTTTCTACTTTAACTTGCTTATCTGATGCTACTGTGGTCTTACCTAATAATACTAGAATTAATGTTTCTGAAATTGGTACTGTCATCATTAATTCTGACCTCACACTTACAAATGTTTTTTATGTACCACAATTTAAGTTCAACTTAATTTCTATTAGTGAACTGTTAACTTTGGGTAATCTAATGGTTAACTTTACACCCTCTTCCTTCATCATTCAGGACAACAAAGAGAAGATGATTGGAAGGGGTGACTTGCTTCAAGGACTATATGTTTTGGATTCACAGATTAGGACTTCTCCCATTTCTGCCCATTGCAACAAAGTTTCCTTTGATACTTGGCATAGAAGACTTGGACACCTACCACTTAAAACTATGAGCTTGATTAAGCATGATTTAGATTTGGATTTATCTAGTACTTGTATTAATAAACATTGCTACATTTGTCCTTTAGCCAAACATAAAAGGCTTCCTTTTCCTAAGTCTTCTACTACTTCTAGTTTTATTTTTGAATTACTTCATTGTGATGTATGGGACCCATTTCATACTGCTTCTTATGATGGAAATAAATATTTTGCTACTTTGATTGATGATTATTCCAGATTTACTTGGGTATGTTTTTTGTCTAATAAATCTGATATTAAAACTGTTTTACCCAATTTTTTAAACATGGTCCATAATCAATTTAATACTACTATTAAGTTTTTTAGAAGTGATAATGCCCCTAAGTTAAACTTTACAGATTTATTTAATAAACTTGGCATTATTCATCAGTATTCCTGTGTAGAAACTCCACAACAGAACTCTGTTGTGGAGAGGAAACACCAACACCTTTTAAACATAGCTAGAGCTTTACTCTTTGAATCTAAAATTCCACCTACTTTCTGGACTGACTGTGTAGCCACAACAGCCTTTCTTATTAACAGAACTCCTACTAAAATTCTGAATTTTAAAAGTCCTTATACTTTTTTGTATAACAAACAAGTGGATTATCATACTTTTAAAACCTTTGGTTGTTTAGTTTTTGCTTCCACTCTTAAACAAGGAAGAACAAAATTTGACCCCAGGGCCAGAATTTGTGTTTTCCTTGGATATCCTTTTGGTATAAAAGGATACAAATTATACGATATTCACTCTAAATAAGTTTTTATTTCAAGGGATGTCATTTTTCATGAACATACCTTTCCTTTTCATAACATCAATCTTATTAATCCTAAAAACAATTCTTTAGCTGAAAATTTATTTCCTTATAATTCTTCTTATAATTTTGATGATTATGATCAGTCTGAATTTGATTCTTCTTCTAATGATCCCAGTTACATTCCTGATGTTTCTCCTTCTCCTGTTTCTCCTATTACTAATACTAGTGATACTGAAATTCAACAATCTAGAAAATCTACTAGGATAACAAAAAAACCTGCATACCTCTCTGATTTTCATTGTAACAATCTTACTACTAAATACCCTTTGGGAAACTTTATTAACTATAACAAATTGTCTGATTCCTATAAAAATTTTATTTTCAATGTTTCATCTGAAACTGAACCAGAATTTTATCATCAAGCCATTCCACATAAACATTGGAGGGATGCTATGAAAACTGAATTACAAGCTCTAGAGGACACCAAGACCTGGACTGTTGTTCCTTTACCTCAAGGTAAACAGTCTATAGGATGTAGGTGGGTCTTTAAGATTAAAAGGAACCCAGATGGTACCATTGATAGGTACAAAGCTAGGTTGGTAGCCAAAGGCTACACTCAAAAAGAAGGAATAGACTATTTAGAAACTTTGAGTCCTGTGGCTAAATTAGTAACTGTAAAGGTTTTGTTAGCATTAGCATCCATTAAAAATTGGGAGCTTTGTCAGTTGGATATTAATAATGCTTTTTTATATGGAGACTTAGAAGAAGAGGTTTATATGGATTTACCTTTGGGTTATCCACACAGTAAATCCACAGGTTCAATTAAAAATGTTTGTAAATTACAAAAATCTCTTTATGGTTTAAAACAAGCATCCAGACAGTGGAATGATAAATTTACAGAGTCTTTATTAGAATTTGGCTTTCATCAGTCCAAATCAGATTATTCTCTCTTTACCAAAGGTCAAGGTAATTCTTTTATTGCTCTTTTACTATATGTGGATGATATTGTTATTTCAGGCCCTGATCCTAAGCAAATTTCTTTATTAAAGACTTTTCTTCTTACCAAGTTCAAACTAAAGGATATGGGTGCTTTAAAGTTCTTTTTGGGTTTAGAAGTAGCAAGATCTACACAAGGAATTTGTTTGAACCAAAGGCAGTATGCACTCCAAATTCTGGAGGAAACTGATTATATTGGTTGCAAACCTCTTAGCTTACCTATGAATCCTAGAACTAGATTCAATTCAGAAGATGGAGATTTACTTCAAGATGTTACTCACTATAGAAGGTTAAATATTCCTATTTCATCTCCTACATCTTTATTTTGTGATAATAATTCAGCTATTCACATTGCTAGTAAACCTATTTATCATGAAAGGATTAAACATATAGAAATTGACTGTTATTTTATAAGGGAACAAGTAGACAGAAAACGCATACATCTCATGCCTATACACACTGATAATCAATTGGCAGATTTACTAACTAAAGCTCTTCCCTTACCTCGTTTTCTTCTGTTGTTGTCCAAGCTGCAGCTCCTTGACATCCACGTTCCAGCTTGAGGGAGGAGTATTGGAGCATTTGGAGTTTTGATTATGTGCTAAGCTATTTATAGTTAGGGATTGGAAGAAATTCGTCAGTTTGAGGATTTGAGAGAATTAGGAATTAGGGTTGATAATTAGATCGTTTTGTTCTTGTATAGTTTATTTAATTATTTTGTTTTTGTTTTATGTTTTTTCTTTCTTTATTTATATAAGCGTGTTTACGCTTTTGTAATCAAGAGTTCCCACCGCCTTTCTTCCTTTATAAAAAGGCTGGGTTCGAAACCTGTAACACACACTTTTTTACTGAATATATTTTTCAAAAGTTTTCTTCTCTCTCTGTTCCAAGAATCAGTTTTACAGTTAATACAAAAACTTTACAATCTTCAATCTATAAACTCCATAGATTCTAATAGAATGTGTGGGTGAAACAAGCCCAACACGTGACATATTAAAGCCCAATATTTGCGAATTATTAAGGTTCTTAGATTGTTGGAAATTTTGGTTTATTTTTATAACAAACACAAATCACAAGTATAATGAAATTAGTAATTCAGACAATAATAATAATGTAAAAAACTTAAAAGTAAAACGGCTAGCCTGATCCGGAGTCACGTCAGAAGACGCTTGTTCTAAGAAAATGATTTTTGATAAAGTTTAACATCGGTTAATAAAACTCAAAGTTTACTGTATCATAACTTGAAAAGATCTACAATATTTCAAAGTTGTTTTGCTCACTGATAGTTTTGTCAGAACATTTTTATAATTTGTTTATTTTGTTAGAATCAGTAGATTAAACAAATCAAACAATTTTAATATTATTTTAAAGGATCTTAATCTCAAAATATCCAAGTGTAGTAGTGTATATTGAAGCTTTCGTAACAATTCATTTTACAATTCTTTACCGTTAAATTTTCAAAGTGCTCACTACTTTGCAACATATATTTAATTTGTTGCATTCTGTTACATTCAGAAAATAATTCATTAATATATTAAAACTAAATACTATTACTACTTTATTAGACCAAATAAAAGGAACATCAACTTGTTATTTTCGGTCAATACCTGATCATTTATAGTGCTAATTATTGTAAGCATTTTGCTTGTTGTTTGATATATATCATTTGAGACGATTGTTTCAATTTGAATATTTTATCAGCCTTAATGATTTGACGTTTAGTTTCGTATCAATTGACTACAACTCCAATTTCGTCTGTTAAATAATATTATTCATTGCTTATTATATATAAAGTGATATTGTATTGCTTTCATATTTCCTATTTGCTTGAATCAATTCCTAGTTAAAAAGAAAAAAGAAAATGGTGTCACGTGAAGACACTAATAGACAATATGATGTTCATCAATCTACTAAAATTACTAAAGAATTATGGAATACTTTAGAATCGGAGTATAGAATTGATTATGCGGTTAACCTTAGCTACAACTCTAAGCCTAATAATCACCAAGATCAAGTGAATATGATAGTTGAAGGTGAACCTTCTATTAGGTTGGAATCCTCACAATCCTTAGTGAATTTTACAAATATTAATAATGATTGGTGGTTAGATTCAGGAGCTAATATACACACTTGTTTTGAAAAATCAATGTTTAAATCCTATCAAAACTTAAGAGGAGGAAGCGTGACTTTAGGAAATAATTCATTGGCACAAGTACTTGGAATAGGGAGTGTTGATCTAAAGATGACTTCGGAAAAGATTCTGACTCTTGAAGGAGTTCGACACGTACCTGAAGTTAGAAGAAATTTAGTTAGTGGCTCATGTTTAGTACAAGTTGGTTATAAACTTGTTTTGGAATCAAATAAATTTGTAATAACTAAAAATAATACCTTTATTCGAAAAGGTTTTGTAAGTGATGGTTTGTTTAAGTTAAATATATTGAATAATATTATTGAAAGTTCTATAATCCTCAACATAGAGTCTAGCACTTTGTGGCATGAGCGTTTAGGTCATGTAAGTAAAAATAAAATTAAAAAAAACTTATGAACATAAACTTGATTCCAAAATCTCAAGTGGATATAAATAAAAAATGTGAAGTATGTGTACAAGGAAAGAAAAAAATTCAGATATCCTAGAACTTGCACATAGTGATCATTGTGATTCAAATAGACCTCCCTCTAGAGGTGGAAACAAATACTTTTTAACATTTATAGATGATTATTCTAAGTATTGTTATGTCTATCTTATTAAAACCAAAGATAAAGTATTTAATAAGTTTTAAGGTTTATAAAACCGAGGTTGAAAATCAAATAGAAAAGAAAATTAAAATACTTAGATCTGATAGAGGTGGGGAATATACTTCTAATGAAATTTAAAAAAAATTGTGAAGATAATGGTATTATACATGAATTAACACCTCCTTATTCACCTCAATCGAATGGCGCAACGGAAAGGAAAAATAGAACTTTATTGGATATGGTTAATACAATGCTTTTAAATTCTGGAGCACCCGAGAACTTGCGGGGGAAAGCTTTATTAGCTTCGTGTTTTATTCCTAATCGTGTAACGGTTAGAGATAGTGATAAAACTCCATATGAATTGTGGAAAAGGAGGGCTCCAAATCTTAAAATCCTTAAAGTATGGGGTTGTTTAGCAAAAGTAGTTATACCTGAACCTAAAAGAAAGAAAATAGGTCATAAAACTGTAGATGCAGTGTTTATTGGGTATGCTCAAAATAGTAGCGCATATAGATTTTTAATAACTAATTATGAAGTTAGTGCCATTGCGAATAGTACAATTATTGAGGCTAGGGACGCTACATACTTTGAGGATATTTTTCCTTTCAAAACTAGAGTTGCTAAGAATCCTTCTACGTTGAAAGTAGAATCTACCAGTATTAGTTCCTACGATAAACAAACTATAGATAATAGAATGGAAGAACCTATTGAACTTAGAAGAAGTAAGAGAGGTAGAGTAGAAAAGAACTTTGGAGATGGATTTTTCACATTTCTAGTAGAAGGAGAACCTCAAACTTATAAAGATGCAATATCTTCTATAGATGCACCTTTTTGGAAAGAAGCCATCAATGATGAGTATAATTCAATAATTCAAAATAATACTTGGGTTTTAACTAATTTGCCTACTGGTAGTAAACCAATAGGATGTAAGTGGGTGTTTAAAAAGAAATTAAAAGCCGATGGATCTATAGATAAACATAAAGCGAGATTAGTAGCCAAAAGGTTTAGACAACAAGAAGGGATAGATTATTTTGATACATACTCACCTGTAGCTAGGATCTCAACAATTAGAGCTTTGTTGGCTTTAGCTTCGATAAATAACTTAGTAATCCATCAAATGGATGTAAAGACCGCATTCTTAAATGGCGACTTAGATGAAGAAATATATATGAATAACCTGAAGGTTTTAAAGTTAAGGGACAAGAACATAAAGTTTGTAAGTTCGTAATTCATTATATGGATTAAAGCAAGCTCCAAAACAATGGCATGAAAAATTTAATGAAATTATACTTAGCTTTGGATTTAAATCAAATGAACATGATAAGTGTGTATATTGTAAGGAAGAAAATGATCAACATGTGATATTATGTTTATATGTAGACGATATATTAATTTTTGGAACTTCATTGGATTTCATAAATAATGTGAAAAATTATTTATCTAAAAATTTCAAGATGAAAGACTTGGGTGAAGCTCATATAATCTTAGGTGTGAAAGTGAGTAAAATAAATGAATGCATTTTATTAGATCAATCTAGTGCAATTGAAAAGTTTATGAGGAAATTTAATTACTTTGATTGCAAGATTATATCTACTCCCTATGATTCAACTATTAGTTTAAAAAAGAATTTGGGTGAACCTGTGTCGCAATTGAAATATTCTCAAATAATTGGATCTCTTTTATACTTTTCTAATAGAACTAGAGCTGACATTGCCTATGATGTTGGGAGACTGAGTAGATACACCCATAATCTTAGTAAAGATCATTGGAATGCCTTAGAGAGAATTCTTAAGTATCTCAGAGGAACTTTAAACTATCACTTATGCTACAAAGGTTTTCCAAATGTACTTGAAGGTTACAGTGATGCGAATTGGATCACTGATAGCTCTGAAATTAAATCTACTAGTGGTTTTGTATTCATGTTAAGTGGAGCCACAGTAACTTGGGGCTCTAAAAAAATAAATTGTTATATCTAGAAGTACTATGGAAGCTGAGGTAATAGCTTTAGATACAACTTGTACAACAACCGAATGATTAAGAGATTTAATGCTTGATATACCTTTAGTAAAGAAACCATTACCAGCTATTTCTATACACTGTGACTCTAAAGCTACAATAGAACTTATGAAACAATCTCATTCAAATAAGAAAATGAATAGACACTTACAAGCGAGATGTAAAAGTGTCAAATCCTTACTAAAGAGAAATGTAATATCTCAATATTTTGTAAAATCAGAGAAAATTTTGGCTGACAATTTGACAAAAGGTTTATACACTAAAGGTGTATTTGAATCATCGAGGGGGATGGGCTTAAGCCCATAAGGGAGTCACCTCCGGGAGCAACCCAACATTTGTGATTGGAGACCCCATGAAGAAGGTTCAATGGGTAGAAACAACCCGTACCGCGTGACTTGTTTAGCACTAATTTATAGGAGTGCACCTCCTTCCCATCCCTATGGTGACAGTGTTGTAAAGTGTGATATTACGGTTGGGTTTTGACCCTTAATGAGATCAAGGCAGAATTCTGCAGGGTATAGGTCACATATTGACACCGAATCTAGCCATTAACTATTAATTCATGAACTTCAATTTATTTACCTAAATAGTAATAAATAAAATACATGTATTTCCCTTTGTTTTCATGCATGTATCATTAGATTCATGTATAACCTTTGGGATCCATACATGAACCTACTCATGGGGAATGTCCATGATATCCTATAAATACCCCATTCCCCATTAGCCTAAATAATCAATTGAAAATAATAAGAAATTTATCTTTTGAAGAGTGATTCTTCTTATGTTCATCTCTTATCACTTTAGTGGATTCTATAGAGTGGCGAGTTGAAATTAATCAGATGTTTGCTTGTTTTACCCCTTCCAATTCTTCCCTAATTCCGTGTCAAATTGGTACCAGAGCTTGACGATCATGGCTGGGCGACGTGGAGGCCGTGGTGGGCGACCCCAACTTAACCGTAAGCGAGAGCTTCGTGACATCGAAATGGATGAATTAAGGAGGCAAGTGCAACTACTGCAGCAGCGTCTAGAACGCTACGAACCTCTAGATCACGATGATTCCCGTCATGATGCTGAGTATGAATTAAAAGATACATCATCTTTTGATGAAGTTATTTATGAGAGTGCACCTATTTATGACGAATCAGATAAAGAAGAAGATTTTACTTTGGATGATTTGATGAATCATTATTGGTTTGTCGTACTGCTACTTACGTGGAAGATGATTCTCATCTATGCAACAAACTATTCAATTCAATGGTTTATGATAATTATAAATATGCCCATGATGTTTCATGCGAGTTTCAAGATAAGATGGCAGAAGGATTTTTGGTTGATGTTTCCTTGGTGAGAAAAAGTCAAGAATATACTGATTTCATTATTGGCACATCGTATCTTCAAGAACCATATTTGTTTTGGGGATGTCACTATGCTTATTGGATGGAGTACTTTAAGTCCGTGACGTTAATATTATATTTTCTTATTGAATTAATGAAGTTCTTCTTTACATTAATGAAGAAGTTGATAAAGATTCGAGGACGAATTTTCTCCTTCAAAGCAAAATCGACGTGGGAACCATTTGATGGAAAGAGTACAGTGAAGAAAACTCGAGGACGAGTTATCACGCAGCAGAAGCGTCTGACAACGAATCTAGCCATTAAATATTAATTCATGAACTTCAATTTATTTACCTAAATAGTAATAAATAAAATACATGTATGTCCCTTTGTTTTCATGCATGTATCATTAGATTCATGTATAACCTTTGGGATCCATACATGAACCTAGTCATGGGGGGTGTCCATGATATCCTATAAATACCCCATTCCCCATTAGCCTAAATAATTCAATTGAAAATAATAAGAATTTATCTTTTGAAGAGTGATTCTTCTTATGTTCATCTCTTATCTCTTTAGTCGATTCTATAGAGTGGCGAGTTGAAATTAATCAGAAGTGTGCTTGCTTTACCTCTTCCAATTCTTCCCTAATTCCGTGTCACACATACCCTTGGAGGTTTCACCTAAATGAGAGTTGCCATGGGGCCGTGGCTATGGGTCTGGGCTGACCCTAGAAACTCTCATGAGAATCAAGATTAGAGCGCATGGCTGTTAACGCGCTGACCCGCGAACAAAAACTGATGTCGATATTGTGTGTGTAATATATTGAAGATTGGCCAAGGAACCTAATTCAAAGCGCTTGCTCCATTACGGTTTCCTCAAATGAATATTATTAACACTAAGTGTAGGCTCAGCCCGGAAGGCTCCTGCACTCATTGCACAATATTTTAGTGCCCAATTATTTTCTATATGCATTCTTGAATTTTTAATCCTCGTGGGGGATTGTTGTAATTTTAAGCTTTTAAAATTCAAAAACAATAATTCGTTACAATCAAATTGATTGTGTAACATTAATGCCATAATTCCCCTTTATTGCCATTATGTGGCTATTCAAAATTATTTGACCTTAGAGGTCTCATTTACACTATAAATAGGGGTTAGTTGTCTTAGAAAATCACACACCTCACTAGCTTAACTTGCATCACAAAAAATTATACTATTCTCTACAAATTACTTGGGCACTTTAGATAAAGTTTGGTTCATTGTTATCTCGTGAACGTGCTTACGGGAAGACTCCGACGAGGCCAAAGGTTTTATCTTGGGGAATCGATCAGCCGCCAATACCTGCACGAGGGGAGGCAATCGTTTTCTTAGGACAAGCGTCTTCTGACGTGACTCGGATCAGGCTAGCCGTTTTACTTTTAAGTTTTTTACATTATTATTATTGTCTGAATTACTAATTTCATTATACTTGTGATTTGTGTTTGTTATAAAAATAAACCAAAATTTCCAACAATCTAACAGAAGACGCTTGTCCTAAGAAAACGATTGCCTCCCCTCGTGTAGGTATTGGCGGCTGATCGATTCCCCAAGATAAAACCTTTGGCCTCGCCGGAGTCTTCCCGTAAGCACATTCACGAGAAAACAATGAACCAAACTTTATCTAAAGTGCCCAAGTAATTTGTAGAGAATAGTATAATTTTTTGTGATGCAAGTTAAGCTAGTGAGGTGTGTGATTTCCTAAGACAACTAACCCCTATTTATAGTGTGAATGAGACCTCTACAGCCAAGGAATTGTGGGACAATGTTTCACAAATTACTCTGACCTAGGGAATCAATCCCAAGTGTACGAGTTAACCTTACGACTTGCGGAAGTTCTCCAAGGTGAGGACTCTGTGACAAAGTATTTCAATTCTCTTAATATGATTTGGCAGGATCTGGACTTATTCAACGATTACAAGTGGAAATCATCCGAGGACTGCAATCAATATAAAAAGATGGTGGATATTGGCAGAATCTTCAAATTTCTTGCAGGTTTGAATGTTGAATATGATGAGGTCCGTGGCCGAATAGTTGGAAGGAATCCCCTACCTTCAATTGGGGAAGTATTTGCTGAGGTACGAAGAGAAGAAAGCCGGAGGCATGTGATGTTGGGAAAGAAGGTTGCCGGTACAATTGAATCTGTAGAAGGGTCAGCCTTAGCCATTTCTGAAGCTCAAATCAGCCGCAAAACGTTCCAAAACCAACGTTCAGGAGACAAGAACAACCTGCGGTGTGATTATTGTGGTAAACCGCGGCATACTCGGGAGAACCGCTACAAGTTGCACGGTAGACCATCTTGATAGAAATAGTGTCCTGCAAGCCAGCTGTATGGCTAGCATTAATTGTAATTAATGAGGAACTATTCAATTTAGATTAATAAATGCACTTTTATTAAATGGTCAGCTTTATCTTATGTAATATTTGTCTACGCATAAGGATAGAAGTCCTTAGATCACAGGGCTATGGGACAACCCGTGGACTGATCTCTAAGGCCGTGATCTAGAACATATTCAAGAGTCGTAGAATCCAATCGAGATAGGACATCGTTGGATTCGGTTAGACTCTCACTATTGTGTATACTCCGATGAACTGGAGGACGCTGGGGTCCACGAGCGTGACTGGGATAGTCGATACACATAAGTGGGTGGCTTGCTGGGATGGCAAGTGCACTGAATACCCCAATTAGGAAATAACTCACCATGGAAGCGGTAGTCGCATATCGGGGTTGAAGTTATTCCAATTTACAATAGCATACGAGGAACGATCCCTAACAACTTGAGATGATAGGGTTTATCTGGTGCGAGAACATCTATACTTTGATATGAGTTCCGACTGACTGGGGATAGCCAGAAAGTCTCTGTGGACTCATGTTGGGTATAGAGGAACTCGTATGCAGATTCATATCATCAACAAAGGATCCATTGACCCGACTTGATAGGTTGGGAAATTCTCCTATGGATTTCTGTGAGAAATTAATTCTGGTAAAATCCTTGGCCAAGGTATCTGACGACTTTATGTAAGTAGCTCATAAAGATTAAGTCAAAGAGAATTTATTTCGAGACCAGAGTACATAAGGTCAAGACAAAAGAAAAGGGAATCCGATAAAAGACCATACCCTTAAGTCTCGACTGGGAGATTGATCGATGGAGAGATTTTGTCGTATATGGAAATTGTAAATGATAAAAGGTTCACTGAATTAATTCACCAGTGATTGGGCTCCATGGGCTTGTGACTGGACATCGACCGTGGAGTGTGGGAGAATTCCCAAATTAGCAGGGGTGCTAATTTTGGAATGATTAATCGACAGAGTGTTCGATTAATTTAGAGTATTAATTGCTCGAGTAATTAAATAAAATTTAATTGCAACCCACGGCCAATTATGTGGTGAACCTACGGGGGCATACACAATACACATGAAGCGAAAGCGAGGAAACAAGAACGAACCAGTCGACTGGGTCGACTGGGTCAAAATCGACTGGGTCGATTAAATGGGTGGGTCGACTGGGTCGACCCATATGGAACGAAAATGGATCCAATTGGAATTGGATCAAGATTATAAATTAGATTGGAATTTAATTTATGAGTAAATTGATTAATTAGGATTTAATTAATTAATGAAATAATTAATTTAATTAGACTTGGAGTTTAATTAATTAATTGGGAGATGATTTAATTAATTGGGCTATTTAATTGGGAGATTAAATAAAGCCCTGAAAGATTAATTAATATGGGCCATGAATTAATTAGAAGACTTAGTCTTCTAATTAAAGAGGGCCATGGCCCATGTAGGAGAATTAGTATCCTAATCCTATTAGGATTAGGGTATGGGAGATATCTATAAATAAGAGACTAGGTCTCATATCTCACATACAACTCTTCAAGCAAAATCAAGAAAAGCAAAAATTTCTCTCTCCCTCTCCCTGTGATCGGCCGAACTGTTCTTCCACTTTGGAAGAATTTTTCGTCTTTGTTTTTCGTTTCAAAGTCGTTCTAAAACCTAGATATTAATATACCCTATGTTCTAGTCGATTAAGATATATTAATTTTCGTGATATTGTGGTGTATCAACTCGTAGAGGCGCAACACGTGGGGCGCTACCAAAAGGTGTGGGTCGATCAACCGGGGTCAGAATTCAGAGCTCATATTGCTAGCCTAGGATTTGCAAGGAGACAGGTATAAACGAGAAAACTTATACTGTCATTTATTTATGTTCATATATATACAACTAGAGAATATCCTGGCAAGATTCTTTAAGAGGCCCTAGAAAATTTTTATATTCCGCTGCGCCTAGGGCTGTTTTTCTTACCGAATCCCAACAGTGGTATCAGAGCCAACTCTAGGCTTTGTATATATATGAATTTGCGAATTCTGTGTTTAATAAATCATATGTTTGATTTATGTGGCTAGTTCTATAACTTTGCATGTTTTAGGACTTTATTATTAACTTGGAGTTAATGTTTAATTTAGGATTCGAAAATTTTATCATGTTGATGTTATTTTGAATTAGGATTTAATTGACTGGGTATGTTGAATTAAATCTGTGGGTAATCGAAGAAACACAAAAAAAAAATTTTTTTATTAGATCCGACTCGCGGTGGCGCGCACCGCGGCTGGGCGGCCACCGCAAGCCGCTGCCAACGGCAGTGTGCTGGCAGCACGCTAGCCGCACACGCTGCGCGCAGCAGCAGCCTTCGGGCTGCTGTTTGCGCGCTGCTGTGCGCGGCTGCTCGCTGCCGCACGCAGCCGCGTGCAGTGGCTGCTGCCGCAGGCAGCTCACGCGCCGCCTTGGTGGTCGCGCGTGGGCTGTCCTACGTGGCAGTCCGAGATTGGCCTCGTCTGGTTGATTTCTGGTTGGACTCTAATTCTGCCTATTTTGAAAGTCCTGAAAATCTTGGAGAATTTTGGAAGATTAGGAAACTTGGAGTTTTGGGATAAGGTAGTTGTCTTATTAGAGTTAAACACTACCTTAATTAAATTAATCTAAACAAAATAGGATTATCTTGAGAATCTTGGAGATTTGGGAATATTGGGAAACTTAGAGTTTTGGATAAGGTAAGAATCTTAGAGATTTAGATTACCTTAATTAACCAATCTTAATCAAGATAGGATTTGTAGATTACTTGGAGCTCAAGTAAGAGCTAATTAATCTTAAAGGTTAATTGTTAATTCAAAATTAATTAACTTGGATAAATTTTATGAATTAAAAATTAATGGAGCCGGTATATTTACATTTTTGCCCTTATGTGAATTTATGCATGTTCTTGAGTGAATATGTGGATTGGTCGATTTTGCCCTTAAGCCCTGTGTTGTTTTTGGTTTATTTATTTTTGGGTTGTAATTAAATGGGCCTGATTGGTGCCCTTGCTTGCGCAAACAAATGTAATAGAATAGGACCATTTATTTTTATAAGTTAGACTTAGTTTAAGCTTGGAGCCGAGAAGACCTCATGAAGACTTGGAGATCCACATGGAGGCCCATTTTCCCTGGAGGACATGGAGGCCCAATTCATTACATGGAGGCCCAATCAAGCTGGATATTACAAGAAGGCCCATGATGTATGGGTTTAAAAATTGTAATAGTTAGGACATTTAATTTTCACCCTAGACTGACCAATTGATTCATCACGTGGCTCGTGATGGATCGCATAGGATGGGCAATCGACCAATCATATCTTGCTAGGTGATGAATGTTTACTTTTTTGCAAATTATTCTTTGATGTATGAGATGCATGCTTAGGATAGAAAACGTAAACAAGATAAGCATAATCTGATGAGACCTCGCACACTTAGAAACCTCCAATTGAACTTAAAATTCAATTAGAATATTAAATCGAATAACGGGCGCATATGAATAGTGTCTATGGTCCGAGCCTATCCAATTACTAGGTCTTAGGCATGTTGTACGAATATATCTCGATGTCTCACGAGTCGTGGGTCGAGCTATAGGAAGATAATATGTCTATTGCCTCGATGCACGAGTTTAGTGCTAAGGGAGGGGATAGCAAGGTTTTAGGCGCTGTCTCACGAGTCGTGGGGCGTCTAGGATTGAACTATTTCTCTTCACGAGTATTGGACATGATTTAACGCTAGTAAATATGGATGTCTCACGAGTCATGGGTCCATATCGAAAAAGAGGCTAAATGAACTTAAGGGTTAGCTGCGATGGTTAACCGTTGACGTAGTCGACCACCAAGTGGATCAAATAGTATGGCCAACGAGTCGTGGGTACTAGGAGATTGCATTTGGGCCTTAAGCCCGCTAGGATATTTTAAATTCCCGAAACTTATGTGGGGGCATAAGATTTTGATTAAAATAGTGGGAGTAATTTGCAAATAAAATCCATGTTTGTGAATTGTGCATTTTAAGTTAATCTTTCGCGTATTTATCGTCGTTTTGTAGATATAATGTCTAAGAATCCGATTTCCATCATACTTGAACATAACAAATTGACTGGACCAAACTTCCATGACTGGGTCAGGAACCTTAAGATCATTCTCGCTTCTGAAAAGCGAGGTTTTGTCCTTGATGGGCCCCCTCCCGAACTTGTTAAGGATGCCGATGAAGCTGAGAAAGAAGCCCTGGATTTATGGCTTGACGATGACTTGCAGTCACGTTGTCTCATGTTGGCATCCATGTCGAATGAACTTCAAAAGCAGCACGAGCATATGAAGTCTTCTTTTGAAATCTACACGCACCTGAATGGTTTATTTGGGGTGCAAAGTAGATATGAGCGGTATGAAACTGCCAAGACTTTGCAACAAACGAGGATGGTTGAAGATGCTGATGTTCGATCTCACTGCATCAAGATGATTGGGCTTATTGAAAAGCTTGGTCATCTTGACGTAAAGATGGACAAGACCTACTGCCAGGATATAATCCTCCAATCGTTGCCAAGATCATTCGAACAATTCGTAGTGAACTACAACATGCACAAGATGAATGTTGAACTTCACGAGTTGGCTAATATGCTCGCCACTGCCGAGGCTTCCATGAAAAGAGAGAAGCCAGTGATGGTTGCTACCTCGACCCAATCCAAGTCCAAAAGGACAAAGAAAGGGAAGGGGAAAGGAAATGCTTCTTCAAGCAAAGGCAAAGCACCATCTGGGCCCATAGGGAAGGGAAAGAAGCGTAAAGCTTCGTCTGGTGAACAGAAATGTTTCTACTGCAAGAAACCTGGACACTGGAAGAGGAACTGCAAAGAGTTCTTGGAGAGCTCGAAAGGTATATTCCTTGTTGAAGTTAATTTATCAATTAACTGTGCATCATGGGTGCTAGACACTGCTTGTGGTTCTCATCTTTGTAATGATTTACAGGTGATGGGAGCAACAAGGCCACTTAGGCCAGGGGATTGGATCCTGAGATTTGGCAATGGAGCTAGAGCTGCTGCCGAGGCCATAGGCAAAGTGGAGTTAGATTTAGGTGGTAATAAATTAGTCCTTAGGAACGTTCTTTATGTACCTGGTTTGGTGAAAAATATCATTTCAATTCCTGTTTTGGATAATGAAGGTTTTAATTTTACTATTAATAAAGGTTCCTTTTCGTTATTCATGAATGATAATATGTTTTTCACTGGTACACTAAAAGATGGACTATATACCATTGAACCACCTAAGTTAGTGATGCATGTACAACAAAACAAAAGGAAACAAGATAATGAAATATCTGCCCAATTATGGCACGCTAGACTTGGACATATATCTAAGTCAAGGATTCAAAAGTTAGCATCATCTGGCGCGATTGAAATCAATCGCATTGATGAAATGCCAACATGTGAACCATGTTTAAAGGGTAAAATGGCTAAGTTGCCGTTTAAGGGAAACCCTGAGCGAGCCAAGCAAACATTGGACTTAATACATACTGACGTATGTGGACCACTAAAAAAAAGCGCCCGAGGGGGCTATGACTACTTCATCACTTTCACTGACGACTTTAGTTGTTATGGATATGTGTTCTTGTTGAAACACAAGTCTGAAGCCTTTGAGCGATTCAAAGAATTCAAGATGGAAGTAGAGAATCAACTTGGTCATACGATAAAGGCTCTTCGTTCTGACCGAGGTGGAGAATTTCTTAGTAACGAATTTCTGAATTATCTTGTAGAGCATGGAATATTATCGCAGTGGACTCCTCCTGCAACACCCCAATTAAATGGAGTAGCAGAGAGAAGGAATCGAACCTTGATGAACATGGTTCGATCCATGATGAGTGCCACTGACTTACCTCTTTCATTTTGGGGACATGCCCTCCTCACGGCAACGAAGATACTGAATATGGTACCTTCAAAATCCGTAGAAAAGACACCATACGAACTATGGTTTGGCAAGGCACCCTCATACGCATTCATGCGCATATGGGGATCTCCCGCTTACGTTAAAAAGTTAGTGGGAGATAAATTGGAAACTAAATCCACTTTGTGCAAATTCGTGGGGTATCCGGAAAACTCAATAGGATACGAGTTCTACGATCCTACAAGGCAAACAACATTTGTCTCGAGGAACGCTCACTTCTTGGAGAAGGATTTTTTGGTAGACAAGAAAGAAAATAACGTAGAACTAGATGAGGTCACTGAATCTGAAAAGGCCTTAGAGGTCGATCGAGCTGACCCGTCACCACAGGCAGTGGGAGAACAAGAGCATGAAAGTGCACCAGAAAGTACACCGATACTTCGTAGGTCAGAAAGACAACGTAGAGAACCCGAGAGGTACTACGGTCTGCTGCATGAGACTGGACAGTCTCTAACCGACCCAAGGACTTACGAAGAGGCTATGCTAGACATAGACTCGGGAAAGTGGCGCGAAGCCATGGAATCCGAACTGGACTCCATGCACTCAAACAAGGTCTGGGCCTTGGTAGATCCACCAGTGGGAGTGGCTCCCGTGGGTTGCAAGTGGATCTATAAGCGAAAGCTTGGAGTGAACGGAGAGGTGATTACCTACAAGGCGCGACTAGTGGCAAAAGGATACACTCAAAGACCAGGTATCGACTTTGAGGAGACCTTCTCGCCCGTCGCAATGCCCAAATCCATTCGGATCTTGGTGGCCATAGCTGCGTGGTATAACTACGAGATATGGCAAATGGATGTAAAGACTGCCTTTCTCAATGGAGACATTGATAAGGAGATCTACATGGAGCAACCAAAAGGATATGCATCCAAAGGAGAAGAACACAAGGTGTGCAAACTCCAGAGGTCCATTTATGGACTAAAGCAAGCTTCCCGAAGTTGGAACATTCGTTTTGATGAGACAATCCAAACTTTTGGATTCATCAAGAACATGTTCGAACCTTGTGTGTACAAGAAGATCAGTGGGAGTACAGTTGAATTTTTGGTGCTTTACGTTGACGACATTCTTCTCATTGGAAACAATGTAAAAGCATTGTCTGAAACTAAAGCATGGTTGTCTACACAATTCTCAATGAAGGATATGGGAGAAGCATCCTTTGTACTAGGTATAAGGATCTACCGTGATAGATCAAAAGGACTGCTGGGCCTCTCCCAATCCCAGTACATAGACAAAATCTTGAAAAGATTTAGTATGGAAGAATCCAAGAGAGGATTGCTTCCAATGAGACATGGAATTGCACTCTCCAAGTCTATGGCCCCAAAGACGCCTGAAGAGAGAAGCAATATGTCTCGAGTACCATATGCATCCGCGATAGGAAGCATAATGTATGGTATGCTATGTACGAGACCAGACGTAGCGTACGCTCTTAGCGTAACAAGTCGCTACCAGTCTGATCCAGGTGAGCAGCACTGGATAGCCGTAAAGGCAATTCTGAAGTACCTGAGAAGGACTAAGGAATTGTTCTTGGTATACGGTGGAGGAGAATTGAAATTGGAAGGCTATACAGACTCGAGCTTCCAATGTGATGTAGACGACTTCAAGTCGACATCAGGATACGTTTTCTGCCTCAATGGTGGTGCGGTTAGCTGGAAGAGCTCCAAGCAGGAAACAACCGCGGATTCAACCACTGAAGCAGAATACATTGCCGCGAGTAACGCAGCAAAGGAAGGTGTTTGGATGAGGAACTTCATCCAGGAATTGGATGTGATACCTAGCATTGCTGAGCCCATTACTATCTTCTGCGATAATAATGGGGCAATAGCGCAAGCAAAGGAGCCGAGATCTCATCAGAAATCCAAGCACGTACAGAGACGATACCACGTGATAAGAGATATCATTGGTAGAGGAGACATTAAGATGGAACGTGTCGACTCAGAAGATAATACGGCGGACCCACTAACGAAGCCTCTGCCTCAAAAGGCATTTGAGAAACATCTGCATAAGATGGGACTCAAGAACATAAAAGACTGGCTTTAGGACAAGTGGGAGATTGATAGAAATAGTGTTCTGCAAGCCAGATGTATGGCTAGCATTAATTGTAATTAATGAGGAACTATTCAATTTAGATTAATAAATGCACTTTTATTAAATGGTCAGCTTTATCTTATGTAATATTTGTCTACGCATAAGGATAGAAGTCCTTAGATCACAGGGCTATGGGACAACCCGTGGACTGATCTCTAAGGCCGTGATCTAGAACATATTCAAGAGTCGTAGAATCCAATCGAGATAGGACATCGTTGGATTCGGTTAGACTCTCATTATTGTGTATACTCCGATGAACTGGAGGACGCTGGGGTCCACGAGCGTGACTGGGATAGTCGATACACATAAGTGGGTGGCTTGCTGGGATGGCAAGTGCACTGAATACCCCAATTAGGAAATAACTCACCATGGAAGCGGTAGTCGCATATCGGGGTTGAAGTTATTCCAATTTACAATAGTATACGAGGAACGATCCCTAACAACTTGAGATGATAGGGTTTATCTGGTGCGAGAACATCTATACTTTGATATGAGTTCCGACTGACTGAGGATAGCCAGAAAGTCTCTGTGGACTCATGTTGGGTATAGAGGAACTCGTATGCAGATTCATATCTCAACAAAGGATCCATTGACCCGACTTGATAGGTTGGGAAATTCTCCTATGGATTTCTGTGAGAAATTAATTCTGGTAAAATCCTTGGCCAAGGTATCTGACGACTTTATGTAAGTAGCTCATAAAGATTAAGTCAAAGAGAATTTATTTCGAGACCAGAGTACATAAGGTCAAGACAAAAGAAAAGGGAATCCGATAAAAGACCATACCCTTAAGTCTCGACTGGGAGATTGATCGATGGAGAGATTTTGTCGTATATGGAAATTGTAAATGATAAAAGGTTCACTGAATTAATTCACCAGTGATTGGGCTCCATGGGCATGTGACTGGACATCGACCGTGGAGTGTGGGAGAATTCCCAAATTAGCAGGGGTGCTAATTTTGGAATGATTAATCGACAGAGTGTTCGATTAATTTAGAGTATTAATTGCTCGAGTAATTAAATAAAATTTAATTGCAACCCACGGCCAATTATGTGGTGAACCTACGGGGGCATACACAATACACAAGTAGCGAAAGCGAGGAAACAAGAACGAACCAGTCGACTGGGTCGACTGGGTCAAAATCGACTGGGTCGATTAAATGGGTGGGTCGACTGGGTCGACCCATATGGAACGAAAATGGATCCAATTGGAATTGGATCAAGATTATAAATTAAACTGGAATTTAATTTATGAGTAAATTAATTAATTAGGATTTAATTAATTAATGGAATAATTAATAAAATTAGACTTGGAGTTTAATTAATTAATTGGGAGATGATTTAATTAATTGGGCTATTTAATTAGGAGATTAAATAAAGCCCTGAAAGATTAATTAATATGGGCCATGAATTAATTAGAAGACTTAGTCTTCTAATTAAATAAGGCCATGGCCCATGTAGGAGAGAGAAGACCTAGTCCTAATAGGACTAGGATAGAAAGAAAACTATAAATAGCTTTCTTCTAGTTATTTTTCACACAACTCCTTAAGCAAAAATTGAGCAAAGCAAAAATCTCTCTCCCTCTCCCTACCAGATCGGCCGAACCAGTTCTTCCCTGTGGAAGAATTTTTCGTCTTCGTTTTTGTTCCCAAATCGTTCCTAAAACCTAGATATTAATATAGCCTATGTTCTAGTCGATTAGGTATATTAATTTTCGTGATATTGTGGTGTATCAACTCGTAGAGGCGCAACACGTGGGGCGCTACAAAAAGGTGTGGGTCGATCAACCGGGGTCAGAATTCAGAGCTCATATTGCTAGCCTAGGATTTGCAAGGAGACAGGTATAAACGAGAAAACTTATACTGTCGTTTAATTATATTTATATATATACAACTAGAGAATATCCTGGCAAGATTCTTTAAGAGGCCCTAGAAATTTTTATATTCCGCTGTGCCTAGGGCTGTTTTTCTTACCGAATCCCAACAGTGGTATCAGAGCCAACTCTAGGCTTTGTATATATATGAATTTGCGAATTCTGTGTTTAATAAATCATATGTTTGATTTATGTGGCTAGTTCTATAACTTTGCATGTTTTAGGACTTTATTATTAACTTGGAGTTAATGTTTAATTTAGGATTCGAAAATTTTATCATGTTGATGTTATTTTGAATTAGGATTTAATTGACTGGGTTTGTTGAATTAAATCTGTGGGTAATCGAAGAAACAAAACAAAAAAAAAATTTTTTTTTATTAGATCCGACTCGCGGTGGCACGCGGCGGTGCGCGGCAGCGCATCGCGGCTGGGCGGCCACCGCAAGCCGCTGCCAACGGCAGCGTGCTGGCAGCACGCTAGCCGCACACGCTGCGCGCAGCAGCAGCCTTCAGGCTGCTGTTTGCGCGCTGCTGTGCGCGGCTGCTGCCGCAGGCAGCTCACGCGCCGCCTTGGTGGTCGCGCGTGGGCTGTCCTACGTGGCAACTCCTGATTAGCTTCGACTGGTCATGTTTGGGTTGGACTCTAATTCTGCCTATTTTGAAAATTCTGGAAATTTAGAATTTTGGGAAGATTAGGAAACTTGGAGTTTTGGGATAAGGTAGTTATCTTGTTAGAGTTAAACACTACCTTAATTAAACTAATCTAAACAAAATAGGATTATCTTGAGAATCTTGGAGATTTGGGAATATTGGGAAACTTAGAGTTTTGGATAAGGTAAGAATCTTAGAGATTTAGATTACCTTAATTAACCAATCTTAATCAAGATAGGATTAGTAGATTACTTGGAGCTCAAGTAAGAGCTAATTAATCTTAGAGGTTAATTGTTAATTCAAAATTAATTAACTTGGATAAATTTTATGAATTAAAATTAATGGAGCCGGTAAATTTACATTTTTGCCCTTATGTGAATTTATGCATGTTCTTGAGTGAATATGTGGATTGGTCGATTTTGCCCTTAAGCCCTGTGTTGTTTTTTGGTTTATTTATAAGTTAGACTTAGTTTAGGCTTGGAGCCGAGAAGACCTCATGAAGACTTGGAGATCCACATGGAGGCCCATTTTCCCTGGAGGACATAGAGGCCCAATTCATTACATGGAGGCCCAATCAAGCTGGATATTACAAGAAGGCCCATGATGTATGGGTTTAAAAATTGTAATAGTTAGGACATTTAATTTTCACCCTAGACTGACCAATTGATTCATCACATGGCTCGTGATGGATCGCATAGGATGGGCAATCGACCAATCATATCTTGCTAGGTGATGAATGTTTACTTTTTCGCGCATTATTCTTTGATGTATGAGATGCATGCTTAGGATAGAAAACGTAAACAAGATAAGCATAATCTGATGAGACCTCGCACACTAAGAAACCTCCAATTGAACTTAAAATTCAATTAGAATATTAAATCGAATAACGGGCGCATATGAATAGTGTCTATGGTCCGAGCCTATCCAATTACTAGGTCTTAGGCATATTGTACGAATATATCTCGATGTCTCACGAGTCGTGGGTCGAGCTATAGGAAGATAATATGTCTATTGCCTCGATGCACGAGTTTAGTGCCAAGGGAAGGGATAGCAAGGTTTTAGGCGCTGTCTCACGAGTCGTGGGGCGTCTAGGATTGAACTATTTCTCTTCACGAGTATTGGACATGATTTAACGCTAGTAAATATGGATGTCTCACGAGTCGTGGGTCCATATCGAAAAACGAGGCTAAATGAACTTAAGGGTTAGCTGCGATGGTTAACCGTTGACATAGTCGACCACCAAATGGATCAAATTTGTTTTTTTGAAATCTTCTGTAATTTTGGCCTCCACAATTTCTTTAATTCAAAGTATTTTTTTCTAATAAATACGTATGTGTCTTCATCCCTAAATTTGATTTTATTACTATGTTATATTCGATATTTCGACTTTGTTTCTATAATTTACAAATGTTAAAAATTCGTACAATTGAAAGTTAAATTGTACCATATTCACTGTTTCATAAATTTAGAAGTTATATTGCCATTTCGACATCGACTATAAATTAAAGTAAATACACATTAAAAATCTTTACTAAAAATTTTTATTTTCAATTCATTTAAGACTTATGGTAAATCCAATCACAATATCAAATTCAACAAAAAAAATAAATAAACTTGAAAATATATTGCTCAATTACTCAAATATGATGTTACTATATTTCTATATTACAAAGAACTTGTGTTTTAAAAAGATTGTTACGTCAAATAGATCTGTACGAATCTTTTTACTGATTTTGAATATCATAGCGCCAGACTTATCAATAAGAAATAATTATGGATATTATAGCGCCCGTCTTATCAATAAGAAATAAATAACTTGCCCCCAGGGCATATCTCCAACTGATCGACCAATAATTCATAAAGCTTGCTCCAGCGGCAAGGGTGGGGGTTCGAATCCCATCTGGAACTTGGATAGAAGCATTTCTATGGGTTTATCTAAGGGTAATTTGTGGTGAAGACCCTTTTGTGCGCAGAGTGCACAACAGTATGGTGGGAACCCGGGGTTTAGTGGAGACACATCTTGCGATTTACATCCTTCAGGATTCTAGGGCAAGGGTTCTGAGTGTCCAGGATTAGTCTAGTGTAAGCTTGTACACCTAGGTTATCAAAAAAAGAAAGAAATAAATAACTTGAATCGGTAAACTCGCTGTTTTTTATAATTTAGGTTAGACCGTTATACCGACTAATTAATTATACTATTACTATTTTTTTGGTCCCTTCAGCTCTTAAAGAAGTAAGTGTGACTAATTTTGTACGATTATATTCATCTTACATCGATGGATTATATTCATAGGAGTTGAAACCAGAAGAAAATGTAACATCGAAAAATTTCCCTTTTTTTTTAATTTATTCACAATTTTTTTTTGATATTCCCAAAATATTTTGAATTTATTTTAGAAAAATGTCAATATCACAGTCCTATATTGTACAACCCAATTTAATTAGCCGAGACTGGAAATAGTGTGGGCAACATGTGTAATCGGTTTCAAAGTTTCAATTACAATTTTCACCCCCATAAATCTTTAATAATAAATTTGAGTTCACTTATAATTGGCTGAAGAAATTTTGCTTGGTGGAAATAGTTTGGACAACTTGTTTTACCTGTTAGTATGTGTCTATTGTAATTTTCACCCTCACAATTTTGTTTTTTTGAAATCTTTTGTAATTTTGGCCTCCACAATTTCTTTAATTCAAAGTATTTTTTCCTTATAAATACGTATGTGTCTTCATCCCTAAATTTGATTTTATTACTATGTTATATTCGACATTTCGACTTTGTTTCTATAATTTACAAATGTTAAAAATTCGTACAATTGAAAGTGAAATTGTACCATATTCACTGTTTCATAAATTTAGAAGTTCTATTGCCATTTCGACATCGATTATAAACTAAAGTAAATACACTTTAAAAATCTTTACTAAAAATTTTAATTTTCAATTCATTTAAGATTTATGGTAAATCCAATCACAAAATCAAATTCAACAAAATAAATAAATAAACTTGAAAATATATTGCTCCATTACTCAAATATGATGTTACTATATTTCTATATTACAAAGAACTTGTGTTTTAAAATGATTGTTACGTCAAATAGATATGTACGAATCTTTTTACTGATTTTGAATATCATAGCACCAGTCTTATCAATAAGAAATAATTATGAATATTATTGCGCCCTTCTTATCAATAAGAAATAAATAACTTGCCCCGAGGGCATATCTCCAACTGATCGACCAATAATTCATAAGGCTTGCTCCAGCGGCAAGGGTGGGGGTTCGAATCCCATCTGGAACTTGGATGGAAGCATTTCTATGGGTCTATCTAAGGGTCATTTGTGGTGAAGACCCCTTTGTGCGCAGAGTGTACAACAATATGTTGGGAACTCGGGGCTTGGTGGAGGCACATCCTGCGATTTACATCCTTCAGGATTCTTGGGCAAGGGTTCTGAGGGTCTAGGATTAGTCTAGTGTAAGCTTGTACACCTTGGTTATAAAAAAAAAATAAATAAATAACTTGAATCGGTAAACTCGCTGCTTTTTATAATTTAGGTTAGACCGTTATACCGACTAATTAATTATACTATTACTATTTTTTTTTGTCCCTTCAGCTCTTGAAGAAGTAAAGTAAAGTGTGACTAATTTTGTACGATTATATTCATCTTACATCGATGGATTATATTCATAGGAGTTGAAACCAAAAGAAAATGTAACATCGAAAAATTTCCCTTTTTTTAATTTATTCATAATTTTTTTTTGATATTCCCAAAATATTTTGAATTTATTTTAGAAAAATTTCAATATCATAGTCCTATATTGTACAACCCAATTTAATTGGCCGAGACTGGAAATAGTGTGGGCAACATGTGTAATCGGTTTCAGAGTTTCAATTACAATTTTCACCCCCATAAATCTTTAATAATAAATTTGAGTTCACTTATAATTGGCTGAAGAAATTTTGCTTGGTGGAAATAGTTTGAACAACTTGTTTAACCTGTTAGTATGTGTCTATTGTAATTTTCACCCTCACAATTTTGTTTTCTTGAAATCTTCTGTAATTTTGGCCTCCACAATTTCTTTAATTCAAAGTATTTTTTTCTAATAAATACGTATGTGTCTTCATCCCTAAATTTGATTTTATTACTATGTTATATTCGATATTTCGACTTTGTTTCTATAATTTATAAATGTTAAAAATTCGTACAATTGAAAGTTAAATTGTACCATATTCACCGTTTCATAAATTTAGAAGTTATATTGCCATTTCGACATCGACTAAAAATTTTAATGTGTATTAAACTAAATACACATTAAAAATCTTTACTAAAAATTTTAATTTTCAATTCATTTAAGATTTATGGTAAATCCAATCAGAATATCAAATTCAACAAAAAAAAAAAATAAACTTGAAAATATATTGCTCAATTACTCAAATATGATGTTACTATATTTCTAAATTACAAAGAACTTGTGTTTTAAAAAGATTGTTACGTCAAATAGATCTGTGCGAATCTTTTTACCGATTTTGAATATCATAGCGCCATTCTTATCAATAAGAAATAATTATGAATATTAAAGCGCCCGTCTTATCAATAAGAAATAAATAACATGCCCCCAGGGCATATCTCCAACTGATCGACCAATAATTCATAAGGCTTGCTCCAGCGGCAAGAGTGGGGGTTCGAATCCCATCTGGAACTTGGATAGAAGCATTTCTATTGGTCTATCTAAGGGTCATTTGTTGTGAAGACCCCTTTGTGCGCAGAGTGTACAACAGTATGGTGGGAACCCGGGGTTTGGTGGAGGCACATCCTGCGATTTACATTCTTCAGGATTCTAGGGCAAGGGTTCTGAGGGTCCAGGATTAGTCTAGTGTAGGCTTGTACACCTGGGTTATCAAAAAAAGAAAGAAATAAATAACTTGAATCGGTAAACTCGCTGCTTTTTAGAATTTAGGTTAGACAGTTATACCGACTAATTAATTATACTATTACTATTTTTTTTGTCCCTTCAACTCTTGAAGAAGAAAGTGTGACTAATTTTGTACGATTACATTCATCTTACACCGTTGGATTATATTCACAGGAGTTGAAACCAGAAGAAAATGTAACATCGAAAAATTTCCCTTTTTTTTTAATTTATTCACAATTTTTTTTTTTTGATATTCCCAAAATATTTTGAATTTATTTTAGAAAAATGTCAATATCACAGTCCTATATTGTACAACCCAATTTAATTGGCCTAGACTGGAAATAGTGTGGGCAACATGTGTAATGGTTTCAAAGTTTCAATTACAATTTTCACCCCCATAAATCTTTAATAATAAATTTGAGTTCACTTATAATTGGCTGAAGAAATTTTGCTTGGTGGAAATAGTTTGGACAACTTGTTTTACCTGTTAGTATGTGTCTATTGTAATTTTCACCCTCACAATTTTGTTTTTTTGAAATCTTTTGTAATTTTCGCCTCCACAATTTCTTTAATTCAAATTATTTTTTCCTAATAAATACGTATGTGTCTTCATCTCTAAATTTGATTTTATTACTATGTTATATTCGACATTTCGACTTTGTTTCTATAATTTACAAATGTTAAAAATTCGTACAATTGAAAGTGAAGTTGTACCATATTCACTGTTTCATAAATTTAGAAGTTCTATTGCCACTTCGACATCGACTATAAACTAAAGTAAATACACATTAAAAATCTTTACTAAAAATTTTTATTTTAAATTCATTTATGATTTATGTTAAATCCAATCAAAATATCAAATTCAACAAAAAATAAATAAATAAACTTGAAAATATATTGCTCAATTACCCAAATATGATGTTACTATATTTCTATATTACAAAGAACTTGTGTTTTAAAAAGATTGTTACGTCAAATAGATCTGTACGAATCTTTTTACTGATTTTGAATATCATAGCGCCAGTCTTATCAATAAGAAAGAATTATGAATATTATAGTGCCCGTCTTATAAAAAAGAAATAAATAACCTGAATCGGTAAACTTGATGCTTTTTATAATTTAGGTTGGACCGTTATACCGACTAATTAATATACTAGTACAATTTTTTTTGTCCCTGAAGAAGTAAAGTAAAATGTGACTAATTTTGTTCGATTACATTCATCTTACATCGATGGATTATATTCATGGGAGTTGAAACCAAAAGAAAATGTAACATCAAAAAATTTCCTTTTTTTTTTTAATTTATTCCCAATTTTTTTTTTTTTGATATTCCCAATATATTTTGAATTTATTTTAAAAAATTGTCAATATCATAGTCCTATATTGTACAACCCAATTTAATTGGCCGAGACTGGAAATAGTGTGGGCAACTTGTGTAATCGGTTTCAAAGTTTCAATTACAATTTTCACCCCCATAAATCTTTAATAATAAATTTGAGTTCACTTATAATTGGCTGAAGAAATTTTGTTGTGGGAAATAGTTTGGAAAACTTGTTTTATCTGTTAGTATGTGTCTATTGTAATTTTCACCCTCACAATTTTGTTTTTTTTAAATCATTTGTAATTTTCGCCTCCACAATTTCTTTAATTCAAAGTATTTTTTCCTAATAAATACGTATGTGTCTTCATCCCTAAATTTGATTTTATTACTATGTTATATTCGACATTTCGACTTTGTTTCTATAATTTACAAATGTTAAAAATTCGTACAATTGAAAGTGAAATTGTACCATATTCATTGTACCATATTCACTGTTTCATAATTTAGAAGTTCTATTGCCATTTCGACATCGACTATAAACTAAAGTAAATACACATTAAAAATCTTTACTAAAAACTTTGATTTTCAATTCATTTAAGATTTATGGTAAATCCAATCACAAAATCAAATTCAACAAGAAAAATAAATAAACTTGAAAATATATTGCTCAATTACTCAAATATGATGTTACTATATTTCTATATTACAAAGAACTTGTGTTTTAAAAAGATTGTTACGTCAAATAGATATGTACGAATCTTTTTACTGATGTTGAATATCATAGCGCCAGTCTTATCAATAAGAAATAATTATGAATGTTATGGCGCCCGTCTTATCAATAAGAAATAAATAACTTGCCCCCAGGGCATATCTCCAACTGATCGACCAATAATTCGTAACGCTTGCTCAAGCGGCAAGGGTGGGGGTTCGAATCCCATCTGGAACTTGGATGGAAGCATTTATATGGGTCTATCTAAGGGTCATTTATGGTGAAGACCCCTTTGTGCGTAGAGTGTACAGCAGTATGGTGGGAACCCGGGGCTTGGTTCAGGCACATCCTGCGATTTACATCCTTCAGGATTCTAGGGCAAAGGTTCTGAGGGTCCAGGATTAGTTTAGTGTAAGCTTGTACATTTGGGTTATCAAAAAAAGAAAGAAATAAATAACTTGAATTGGTAAACATCGCTGCTTTTTATAATTTAGGTTAGACCGTTATACTGACTAATTAATTATACTATTACTATTTTTTTTGTCCCTTCAGCTCTTGAAGAAGTAAAGTAAAGTGTGACTAATTTTGTACGATTACATTCATCTTACATCGATGGATTATATTCATAGGAGTTGAAACCAGAAGAAATGTAACATCGAAAAATTTGCCTTTTTTTTTAATTTATTCACAATTTTTTTTTATATTCCCAAAATATTTTGAATTAATTTTAGAAAAATGTCAATATCACAGTCCTATATTGTACAGCCCAATTTAATTGGCTGAGACTGGAAATAGTGTGGGCAACATGTGTAATCGGTTTCAAAGTTTCAATTACAATTTTCACCCCCATAAATCTTTAATAATAAATTTGAGTTCACTTATAATTGGCTGAAGAAATTTTGCTTGGTGGAAATAGTTTGGACAACTTGTTTTACCTGTTAGTATGTGTCTATTGTAATTTTCACCCTCACAATTTTGTTTTTTTGAAATCTTTTGTAATTTTCGCCTCCACAATTTCTTTAATTCAATGTATTTTTTCCTAATAAATACGTATGTGTCTTCATCCCTAAATTTGATTTTATTACTATGTTATATTCGACATTCCGACTTTGTTTCTATAATTTACAAATGTTAAAAATTCGTACAATTGAAAGTGAAATTGTACCATATTCACTGTTTCATAAATTTAGAAGTTCTATTGCCATTTCGACATCGATTATAAACTAAAGTAAATACACATTAAAAATCTTTATTAAAAATTTTGATTTTCAATTCATTTAAGATTTATGGTAAATCCAATCACAATATCAAATTCAACAAAAAAAAATATATAAACTTGAAAATAATTGCTCAATTACTCAAATATGATGTTACTATATTTCTATATTACAAAGAACTGTGTTTTAAAAAGATTGTTACGTCAAATAGATCTGTACAATTTTTTTTTACTGATTTTGAATATCATAGCGTCAGTCTTATTAATAAGAAATAATTATGAATGTTATGGCGCCCGTCTTATCAATAAAAAATAAATAACTTGCCCCCAGGGCATATCTCCAACTGATCGACCAATAATTCATATCGCTTGCTCCAGCGGCAAGGGTGGAGGTTCGAATCTGATCTGGAACTTGGATGGAAGCATTTCTATGGGTCTATCTAAGGGTCATTTATAGTGAAGACCCCTTTGTGCGCAGAGTGTACAGCAGTATGGTGGGAACCCGGGGCTTGGTGTAGCACATCTTGCGATTTACATCCTTCAGGATTCTAGGGCAACGGTTCTGAGGGTCCAGGATTAGTTTAGTGTAAGCTTGTACATCTGGGTTATCAAAAAAGAATGAAATAAATAACTTGAATTAGTAAACATCGCTGCTTTTTATAATTTAGGTTAGACCGTTATACTGACTAATTAATTATACTATTACTATTTTTTTGTCCCTTCAGCTCTTGAAAAGTAAAGTAAAGTGTGACAAATTTTGTACGATTACATTCATCTTACATCGAAATATGATGTTACTATATTTCTATATTACAAAGAACTTGTGTTTTAAATAGATTGTTACTTCAAATAGATTTGTACGAATCTTTTTACTGATTTTGAATATCATAGCACCAGTCTTATCAATAAGAAATAATTATGAATATTATAGCGCCCGTCTTAACAATAAGAAATAAATAACTTGAATCGGTAAACTCGCTGCTTTTATAGTTTAGGTTTGACCGTATACCGACTAATTTAATTATACTAGTACTATTTTTTTGTCCCTTCAGCACTTGAAGAAGTAAAGTAAAGTGTGGCTAATTTTGTACGATTAAATTCATCTTACATCGATGGATTATTCATAGGAGTTGAAACCAGAAGAAAATGTAACATCAAAAAATTTCCCTTTTTTTTTAATTTATTCATAATTTTTTTTTGATATTCCCAAAATATTTGAATTTATTTAGAAAAATGTCAATATCAAAGTCCTATATATATCCCAATTTAATTGGCCGAGACTGGAAATACTGTGGGCAACATGTGTAATCGGTTTCAAAGTTTCAATTACAATTTTCACCCCAATAAATCTTAATAATAAATTTGAGTTCACTTATAATTGGCTGAAGAAATTTTGCTTGTGGAAATAGTTTGGACAACATGTTTTACCTGTTAGTATGTGTCTATTGTAATTTTCACCCTCACAATTTTGTTTTTTTTGAAATCTTTTTGTAATTTTCGCCTCCACATTTCTTTAATTCAAAGTATTTTTTCCTAATAAATACTATGTGTCTTCATCCCTAAATTTGATTTTATCTATGTTATATTCGACATTTCGACTTTTGTTTCTATAATTTACAAATGTTAAAAATTCGTACAATTG